>JAFEMH010004183.1:0-222645 GCA_022495995.1 Adenophora triphylla var. japonica
CAAGAAAACAACCGAGTCTATCACTACGTATGTTATGTAGAAGAAAATTGCCTCCATTGAGCGACCAAAAGTTCCTTGACCATGATGGACTTCGACACGCTTCAATAATCCATCTCTAAGCTCCTCGCAAGTACAAGACACCCGACATTTCCAAGTTCAATGACACCACTTGTCCCAAAGCTCACATCGAGATCTACACTTGGGCTACGCTCCCAACGAGCTCGATGATTAGATGATAGCCCAATGATTTCCTAAAACTTTGGAAGATACTGTAAAGGATTGGTACTTGGAACTTCATGTACTCACTAGGATTTCGATTGGTCACTTGCATGTAGAATTTTCCAAAGATAGTTTGAAGACAACTCTAAATTATCTCCCTACTAGAAGTGATCTAGAACCAACCAAGCAATATCTAATGAATCATTCACTCGATTTTGATAGGAGTTAGAGGGCCAAGCTTACATAAATCATGGATAGGCCAAGTCTTCAAGAACAAATTTAAATTTTCTTCAATGCCTTCGTGAGGAATTCCAAGATAAGTTAGTCGGCAATTACTTCCCTAGCTTCATTCAGCTCCTCGAATCCGAAATTCTGACAATCAATTCCTCATCAAAAACAAGAAATAAAACTAGAGAGATAGTGGTTTCCACTACAATAAAGGGTCTACCTCTTCCAACACTAAGGATGCTTCAGCTTAATGCCATCGCATTTAACCATCTTGAACCGGAAAGTATTCCCCGTCGTTCCTCCTCCTCGAAAAAGAAGAATGACATACGACTATGACAAGCTTCGGGAGAGTAATCACACAAGAAGGTCCCTTTCATGTCCTCGTACGAGAAGGAAAAATCAAACCAAGAGAGGGCGTATCCCCAAGAAAAGAGCTTCCTACCAATCAAGCTCATCACCTTATTTGCAAATTCCATTAATGCCACTCCACCATGACACCAACTCGTGCTATCATGCGAAAGACGCGATTCAAGATTAATTGATAAGAAAGGATAGGTACGCCACATAAATGTTGTTAACAAATCCTCGTCCTAATAATGGGGGCATGATTATCATGGAGTTATTAGGGAATAACGTTGAGGATTCTACTAGTCTAATAACACTTCAACGAGAGCTCTTCTAAGTTTAATAATGATAGTTATTAATGTTATATGTTGTCTCTGGATAAGATATTAGAAAAGTGTGTCAAAAGAAAAACTCCATAAATCTTCTAACCCGCCTAAAATGGCTCATATCAAACAAAAATCCAAGGGAAGAAGACCCTCAGGGAACAAAGGCTTCACCACCCGTCGAGCATGATGATCCTCTTTTTGCTTAACTAAAGAAGACACAATCCCCACATCTCCATACGGGACCTCATTCGGGCTTCACATAAAAATAATGACATGCTATCTAAAGCCTTCGACTGCTATAGTGCCAAACGACACAACACATGAGAAATCCCCAATCAAATGATCATAACATCCAATTGGGCAATGTCATCTCCTTTAACATTTACACTTTGCAACCATATGGAATGGATCATCACTTAAGTTCCTCAGTACGCTATCATTGCTTTAGCCACAAAATGCCTCAAATCATTATTGATTAATGGCTCGGGTATTTAATGTCTTGCCAAGAAAAGTCCTAAGCGCTTTTAGGCTCTGACCCAAAGATTTAAAGCCAGTTCTGACAAACCATAATACTGGATATGATCGCATCGCAAGATCCGCTCTCGGATCAATTACATCACAAATACAATGGGCCAAATCTCCACGGATATATAATTCCAAGTCATCGATATACTAGCTTCATTCAATCAAGCTTAGGCCGACCTCCGTTCCACATCGTAGGGGAGTCTCCTCTTCTCTCTATCAATGTGTGAAATTCAAACATAACAACATGGCCGCAACTAGCGCACCTGAGAATGATAACCACTAGTCCTATCCTCGAAATACCACATAGGGCTTCCGACCACTTCACTCAATGCTTTTGAAACTAAGAAATTAAACGCTATCCATATGATATAGGCTTGCAATGAAAATGATTATTCTAAAGCACTGTGGTTTTTCGGAAATCTTCTCGGCTCCCAAATGATGCAGAGAAGGAATATTTCCTAGGCTCGGGGCTCGCAAAAAATCTTCAAGAGATACTAGAAACAATTCACTTGACGTTCTCTACCTCACATTAAACACGATTTAGGGATACATACTAATTGGAAAAGAAGATGAATCCAATGATGAATGGACTCAAAACGTGATCCAATGGAATGAGACATCCCATGTAACTCCCAACACTCCCGATCTCACTCCTTACCTAAAACACTTAATGGATACTTTGTCAAAGAAGCGGCAAGATGTCCCATATTTTATATTTCCCGAGCCTTAGATTCATGGTAAAGGAAAGCGCCATCCAGGTATTGATATCTTCGAAGATCATGATCCTTTTTCTCTTCTCTGAATCGAAAAAATGGTAATAAAACTTTCTATTTTCTGTTTCTCTTCTTCGCATGATTTAAAACTAAATATGTTGAAGAACAGGCCCATTTTTGGCCCACCTGACCATCCAAACCCATCATCTTTCCCAATTTGATGCTTTTTTGCTCAAATACTCTTAGAATTCTCCTGTCCCTCTCCCGAGGTTAAATTTTTCTCAATAATTTCCTTAAAAACCCTCTCTTGAGGTTAAAATTTTCGTTAAATTTTGTAATTATCATTCGTCATCCCTCTCCAGTGGTTAATCTTTTATAAGATGGTAGAAGCAATGCAAACAAAGCACATATATTTTTTTGGAAAAAAATCCGCAAGTGGTCCTCCCATTCATATGTTTTTCTTTTTAAGGAGATCACTTAGGCTTTTAACTTTCCCATTCATAATCAAATATATATGCACATGAAAAACACAAATATATTGCTAGAATTCATTTTCAAGGAGGAAATCAGTAGAAAGAAAAGGAGACACTAAATTATCAAGATATCATGCAGGGCAAAATTTGAAGTCTTAAACACAAATAGGAATGTTTAAAAAATATATAATACTGAACCGACTTAAAAAGAAAAAGAAGAGGTACCGTATGGAGTGTAACCCTCCAATACAGCTTGTAGAGATGAAAAAAATCCTGACTGAGCTTCCACTTGGTGACATCATCGTGGAACATTTTCGAAGAGATGGTGGTTAAGGAAGCAAGCTACCATCCTCACGTTCTTATTCGACGCATGTAGGTAAGCTCAATGCTTTGTCCGAACGCTCTGAATAGTTCAAAATCCAACTCGAACACTAATTTCCAAAGCAAACACTATTGTCCAACTGTTGCTATGCTTAAAACAAAAAACTTGAGATCTTTAATAAGACCATATCACCAAAAGTTAAAGAGCTCTCTTCCATCATACATTATGTTTCCTTATTGTAATAGTTTCCTTATTATTATAATTCCTTATTGTAATATTATTTCTCTCTTCTTTTGTAATTATATATTTCCTTTTAATAAGTGGTTTTTAGGTTGTATATATATTAATACAATGTTATAATAAAACTTAAGTCATTCATATCAATTCTCTCTCTCTCTCCATGTATGAATTGACTTCCTCTATCATCCTTTATTCCATTACCTCTCCCTCCCCATTTTATCTCTTCACTCTCTCTCTCTCTCTAACCTCACATTGTTTGATATCAACAAGCACCTAATGCTTGTTGATGAACTCTCTCTAACCTCACATTGTTTGATAGCAACAAGTACCAACAAGCATCTAATGCTTGTTGATAAATGACAATTTTAGAAAACTTGAGCCTTTGTACACAATCCATTGTCAATCTTTATGCTTAGCATCTCTTAATTGGTAAGTGATAATATGGATGCTTGTTTGTTAAAAGGAATATAGGATGGTTATTACAATTTAAGTGAAAGGTCCACCATTAGTTTGAATTAGTTGCACATTAGAAAATCATTCAACATTTTGTTGATGGTTGTTGCTATCCAATACAAACCTAAGTTTATGAGGATTTTGCTGGTGCAGAGGAAATGAAAGCAGTTGTTTGGTTAAATTAGAACATTCAAACCCAATAGAAGGCCTCATCCTTTGGTGTCTTTATTGTTGACCTGCACCATTGTTGCTTTGGCTTTAGGATCTCTTATTGGTGATTGGTTTACATTCATATATATTTGATTTCATTTCACTTTCTTTATTAATTATTTACCTTATACATTTTTCTAGCAAATTTCTTTTGATGAAAAAGTTGAGTGTGATATTTGGGGTGAAAATTAGCTAGGAACTCTACAATTTTGAAGCAGGATATGTGTTATGGTGGAAAGACACATTTTCAAAGATGGTGCTGATAAATAGTATTCACAAGTCAAAGGTAGAAAATAATAGAGAGAAGAAATTGTGGAAAGGGAGCTAAGAATAAGGCAAGGAGTCAAAATGGTGAAACATTTGATGGTGAACTTTGGCAAATTTTATAAGAATAAGGTCGAGGTATTATTGGATTTTTTATTTCTAGTTGAATACATTGTCTTATAGTTGAACTATAAGAGTCGAACTGATTATATACTTTAGCTATAAGCGTTGTAATGTGTAAATTATCAAATTGATTATTAGCTATTATTGGAATTTTTTATTTTTATTTTGATTTTGGTTGAAAAATTGTCTTATATTATAGGCTGAATCGGTCTTATACTTCATATATAACAGTTGTAATATGTAAATTGTCAGATTTATTCATAGCTATTATTGGAATTTTTTTTTTGTTGAAAGAATTGTCTTATATCTGAATTATAAGAAATTGTTTGGTCTTATACTTAATCTATAAAAGTTGTAATATGTAAATTATAAGATTAATACGGGTCTATTATTGAATTTTTTGATTTTTTTTATTGAAATAATTGTCTTGTAGTTAAATTATAAGAGATGAAGTGGTCTTATATTCAGCTATAAGAGTTGCAACAGGAGTGAGATTACAGTTCTGTAAATAAATGACTTAACTGGTCGAATTTTTGTAAATATGCGATTTTAGAGTTTAATAATGTGAAACTGGTAAAAAATGATTTTTATAAGTCAATTATAATAGACGAGATGTGTCTGTGGAATTTTCAAAATTTTGTGTTTTACATTGAATTTAAATCTCGAGAGGCTCTACGGCCACAAGCCCATTATTTTTTTAAACCCCATAACCCTTCCCCCCACCCCCCCCAAAAAATGGTATTTAATAAATCAAAATGTAAGTACATGTAGTTTTACTATCTTGTGGGGAAAAAAACCATTTTATTTCGTAATTTTTTTTTTTTTTTTGAGAAATTGTATTTCGTAATTTGACACAACTAAAAGGTATGTTTAAAATGAAATGCATTTTTAATCAAATGCTTTAAAAAAATCACAAGATTTTGGGGAAAACTAGTTTCTTCTTAAGTTATAGAAAGTCCTGTTTTATAAACTGTTCCTAAATATTCACTAACTACTTGCAAGTAGAAAAAAATAAATTTTTTATAATTTACGAAGAAACTAGTTTCTCCCAAAACTTGCTCCTAAAAAATAAAACACTTTTTATAAGATGGTGGAGTATAAGCTTTAAAACAAGTAAACAAGTTACGAAATTTGATACTTGAAAGAAGAGGTGAAATCCACTTTAAAAAGTTTAATAGTACTCCCTCCTTGCACACTTTTTTTATTTTATTGAATGTTTCATTACAAATTGCACACTTTTTAAAATGACAAAGAATATTTACTATTTTCTCCACTCATTATCTCTCCTGCATTATTTTAATACTCACAACACTATTATAATTTACTATTCCCTCCACTCATTCTCTCTTCTATTTTAATTTTACACTCACAACATTATATCATTATTTTTTTTCTTGATTCCCGCGCAAACAATAACTGTGCGATTTCAAGCGGGACGGAGAGAGTATGTGATAAATATTAAGGGACTTTACATAAAGCAAAGCACAAGGCACATGAATTTGCAATTCGGTCACTTGAGTTTTGCAATTTTCTGCAATTAGTTATTCACTTTGTAATTGTTAGAACCTGATTCCTAGGTTCTTGAAAGAGATTCACCACTTTGTAATTGTTAGAACCTGATTCCTAGGTTTTTGACAGAGATTCACAGTCTGATTTATTGATAATTATTCTACACTTTATAGTAATACAATTGAACCCTAAGCTAGAGATAATTATTAAAAATATAATATAATATCATTATATTATATTCAAAGTATATATTATTATATATTAAATTAGGAAAAAATATAATCCTTGTATTAAATTAGAAAATACAATTTTAGAAACCTTTCTCCTTTTAGGAGATTTCTCATTGTAATCCTATAAATATGTATTTCTAGCATCATAATCAATTGAGTATTTCAATACAATTCTTCTCTTCCATGTTTTGATTGACTTTGTCTAATCCTCCTTATTCTAATATGGCATCAGATAGGGGTGAAAGCGGTTCGGCTCAAACCGCAGTTTGGAGTCGAACCGAGCCAAACCGTGCAGTTTGGTTCGATTTTTAGACATATGTGATTTAGCTCGATTTGAGAAATTAACAAACCATGTGAGCTCAGCTTGGGGTTTGACACTCCTAAATTGAATCGAGTCAAACCGAACCGAACCGTCTGAGACCGAACCGCGATTTGAAACCGTCAAACCGAACCATTAAGCCGAACCTTAATGAAAATACCAATTTCTATTATGTCATTTGTTATGTTATACTCTGTTTTGTAGTTTCTGTTATGAAGATTCATTACAATACTAAAATATCATTGGACATATACTCACGACATTAAAATGTGAAAATATAAAATAGTGCAAACATTTGAAACCATTAGCATCCAACATGCTTAATTCCATAGTATTGAACTAACATGTCCATTAAACCAAAAAGCCATGTAACATTGTACCACAAACAGACTCTTGGCTATCATTCTTGGCCATTACATGTTCACCCAATAAAGTCTATACAAATCATGCTATTGTATCTTAACAAACCATCCAAACCATGTTATTATATCTTAACATACTAAAAGCTTACAATACTTAAAGATTGTATCAAAATAGAGGTAAAACTTTCCTAGATTTTGATCACCTTTTTCTTGAACTTACTGCACCCTTAAGTGAACTCAATGTAATACTCCCTCCGTCCCATGATAATATGCAAAATTATTCCTTTTGGACGTCCCACAATAATCTACACTTTCCTAAAATGGAAATGGAACCCACTTCTCTCCACTCACAACCATTACCCACTTACTCCACTTTCTCTCTCCTACCCAACCATCTACACTCACAACACATCACCTTTATCACCTTTTACCTTAATTCTCGCACCGGCACAAAAAGTACATACGTTTGTGGGACGGAGGGAGTACATCCTTTTCCATTTCACATAAAAGGTGTTGTTGTCATTCTTTGACCTGGTTGCAACCTCATGCAACTATCATATGATAAACTTGAAAGATTTCTTGCGTTCTTTGTCTTGTCCTAACTGCATCTCCTTGTGACAAGGCCTTATCATTGGATCATTTGTTATTTATTGAAATGTGGTTCGGACCGTGGTCTATATTGCGGTTTGGATCGTGTTCTGAACCGCAAAATCAAACCGCAAATCAAACCGCAAATTAGACCGAACCAACCGAATCATAGCGATTTGGTTTAGCTCGGTTCAAATTTTTTTATGGTTTAGCACAGTTTGGAGTTTCTCCAAACTGATCCTAGCGGTTTGACTTCTAAAATTTCCCAAATCGAGCTAAATCGAACCATTTTCACCCTTAGTATCAAAGCATTAAGATCTATAGAAGAACTTCTCCGCCACCTTGCTTCTGCCAAACCATCATCAAAATCGCCTCACCCAAAAACAAACCTTATACACCAAAACCCCAAGGCCGAATCTACCCTCCCTTCAACCACCAACCCTCGGTAAAACCCCACCAAGCCGAAAATACTCTAAACACCCCCTTCAAACCCCTCGGCTCAAAAATTCCTTTTGACCGAAACCCTAAACCTTTTTGTAATTCAATCCCCTCGGCTCAAAAATCCTTTTGATCGAAACTCCAAAATATTTTTTTTTTGGTACTCAACCCCCTCGGCTCAAAACCCCCTTTTGATCGAAACCCAATTTTTTTTTGTTATACAATTCCCTCGGCTCAAAAACCCTTTGACCAACACGTGAGGGGTTCACCCCTACTTGTACAAGGTGACTCCACGTGCTCGTCTCACACGTGAGGGGTAAAATCCTACTTGTACAAGGTGACTCCACGTGCATAACCCCTACTTCAAAACCCCCTCGGCCTAGCCGTAACCAATTCCCCCTACTTCAAAACCCCCTCGGTAAACTCGAAATCCCTCTCCACAATCCCACCGTCTCCGACATAGTCATGCACCAACCTATCACCACCTCGGACACGAGGAACGACACCACACATGTCCGGAAACACATCTTCAACTCGTCATTAAACTCGGTTCATCTCATCACTCTCCAAGATTGGACTTATCCAAAGACCGTCCATCTTGCGGGGGCATATTAGAAATATAATATAATATCATTGTATTATATTCAAAGTATATATTGTTATATATTAGATTATGAAACATAATTCTTGTATTAGATTATGAAACACGATCTTAGAAACCTTCTCCTTCTAGGAGATTAATCCTTGTTTTAGATTAGGAAACACAATCTTAGAAACCTTCTCCTTCTAGGAGATTCCTCATTGTAATCTTATAAATATGTATCTCTAGCATCATAATCAATTGAGTCTTTCAATACAATTCTTCTCTTCTATGTTTTGATTTACTCCGTCTAACTCTCTTTATTCTAATAATAATTACAAATATACAATGAAATACTTAACGTAACTAATGAGATATACATGATGTCAATCACATCTCTTAAGAGATACCACCTTCCGCCCCATGATAATACATAAATTTTTCTTTTTGGGCGTCCCACAATAATATATACTCCCTCCGTCCCATGTGAATACAAACTTATTTCCTTTTTGGTCTGTCCCACGTGAATACAAACTACCCAAAATGGAAATAAATTTATTATTTTATATTCACCCTACCCCACCCAGTCATTCTCTCTCTTCATTTTCTACCACACAATTTATTCAACCAATTCCACTCATTCTCTCTCTTCATTTCCTACCACACATTTTCATTATCTTAATAATACTTTTTAATTATTGTGCCCAAGAAATTGGTTTGTAATCACATAGGACGGAGGGAGTACTTTCCTAAAATGGAAAGGAATCTTTACTATTTCCTCCACTCATTCTCTCTCCTATATTATTTTAATACTCACATCACCATTATAATTTACTATTCTCTCCACTCATTCTCTCTCCTATTTTATTTTCACACTCACAACACTTTCAATATAATAATTCCTTCTTAATTTCCGTACAAAACCCAAAAGTCTATAAATTTCTGGGACGGAGGGAGTATACAAATAATAATCTGCTAATACTTCCCTGCAGTTGAAACGGGAGGCCGGGAGGGTAACAAATGTTTAGACTATCACGGAATACTTTAAGAAGAACCCCAGGGAGGCCTTTGGTGAAGATGTCTCCAATTTGAAACCAAAATTGAACATAAAGTATACGGATCAGACCACGAGCAACTTTTTCAAAGTATTTATTTTGAGACAAAAAAATAACACTCCATTTTAATTTCCTTTATTAATACATAATTTTTGT
Source organism: Adenophora triphylla var. japonica (assembly GCA_022495995.1). NCBI lineage: Eukaryota > Viridiplantae > Streptophyta > Magnoliopsida > Asterales > Campanulaceae > Adenophora > Adenophora triphylla. The sequence goes on from JAFEMH010004183.1 coordinate 9,679, forward strand.
ATTATTATTTTGCAACTAAAAGTAAAACGGAGAAGTAATATTTACATGTGGGGTGAACGAACCTTTCTTTCTGCAAAAACTAGGTGGCGTTTGGTTCATAGGAAAACATGGGAATGGAATGGAAAATTTCCTTTTTCCATTCCATTCCCATGTTTGGATGAATCATTTTAAAAAAAATTTCCATTGGAATGGATAATTCCATTCCATAATGGAATTCAACATTCCTTTTTAAAAGTGATGGAAAAGTTTTTCCTTTGGGAAAGGAAAAAAAAAATTTTTTTGACCAAAATACCCCTACCCCCTACCCACCCCTACCCCCTACCCAGCTCTCTACCCAGCCCCTACGCCCCACCCCCACCCCCCCCACGAATTTTTTTTTTTTTTTTTTTTTTTGCCTACCCTCTCCCCCCACCCCCCACCCCCTACCCCTACTCCCCCCCCCACCCCCCACCCCCACGAAATTTTTTGCCTACCCTCCCCCACCCCTGGAAGACGGTATATGCACGGGCACTGTTCCTCTTGACCCTGTGGCCGATGGAGCGTTTGGGGATTCTTCGAAACTCCCGACATGATCAAGCCTTGGACATTTGCCAGAGGGGGGTAGTGTGATTTTGATGACCGTGGCTCATGTGGAGCGTTGGATGGCCGGGTCTCCGTACGTAAGATATCGATGGTCGGTGCCTTGTTGGCGGGTGGAGACTCGCAGAGTGCTTCAGACGGGTCTCATGTGGTCATGCTTCCGAGGCTTTCTCTAGTCCAGCTTCTATATTCCGGCTTTAGTTCTGAGACGCTTTGGCCTGGAGCAGTTTCTTTGGGGACTTTGATGATATAGCCACCAGGGTGGTGGCTCCTGTTTCTATGGATGATCCCTCGTTGTTTCCATTTCTTTCCCGAGCATGGAGGTATGATGCCTTTCCTCCTCGGGTTATTCTCAAAGGCCCGAGACCGGTGTTCTTGACCACTGTACCTGGATTGATATGAGAGGCATCCGGGAGAGACTCGTGGCTATTTTGAGACGGCGTGAGGCCATTGTGGGTGCGGAGGACCTGACCGTTTCGAGAGGAGGAGGGCCGAGGCGAGGGCCAACCCTCATGATAGGAGCGGAGACGCCGTGACCGACTATGAGGCTTACGTCAAGAGACAGGAGAGAGGAGGGCTCCTATGCTACCGCCTAGGCTACAGGAGATGAGAGATGACGCTAGTGGCTACTAAGGCCCCGCAGAGGCCGGTTTGATAGATCCTGTTCCTATACCAGAGCTTGGTAGGAGGAAGACCGACATTTTTCCGGTTCGTAAAAGAAGACTCGAAGGGGGAAGAAGAGGGGAGAGGCCAAGACGAGTGGCTTGGAGTGACTCTGAGGTTTCAGTATCCCTTTCTTGCCATGGCGTACACATTAGTTTGATTATGTATCTTAGTTTCTTTTAGCAGTTGCCGCTTGTAGGAATGAATCGGGCTTAGACTCATCAAAGAACTTTTAATTTGTAATGAATATTTGAATTGCTTTAGAGTTTTTCGAGACGCTTTCATGGTCTCGATCAATTGTATTGATGTCAAAGTATGGCTTTTATTTGTGCTTTAGACCGAACCGTTTCCGCCGCCTACGTTCCCTCATTTTGAGGAGCTCAGTCTTCGTAGTTCAACCCGATTTTTTTGTTTTTTTTTCTTTCTTTTTTTTTTTTTTTTTTTGTTTTTTTTTTTTTTTTTTTTTTTTTTTTTTTTTTGTTTTTTTTTGTTTTTTTTTTGTTTTTTTTTTTTTTTTTTTTTGGTGCAACCCTGTTTTTACCTAGGCCACCCTTTTCGGGTTTTCAACCTAGTTGGGTATTACTCTTTTAGCACTATTTTTTTTTATTTTTTTTTACGCGTAGTATCTGCGCAGCTTGTCACCATTCACTGGGTGTACAAAGGAATTCCCGTCGAGGTCTGCAAGTTGCATGGCTCCTCCGGAGAAGATCTTCTGGACGACATACGGCCCGACCCATACAGCTCCCATTTGCCGAGGGGTTGATACGGACCGGGGCTTTTCTTTCAAAACGAGATCCCCTTCTCGGATCTCCCGATGCTTTACTTTCTTGTCAAAGGCTCTGGCCATTCTTCCTTGGTAGGCTCGGATGTGTTCCATGGCTTTCAATCGGCGTTCATCTAGCAGGGCCAATTCGTCATGGCGACTCTGGAGCCATTCGACCTCGTTGATCTGGCTTTCCAGCAGTACACGGAGCGAGGGGATTTCCAATTCGATTGGGAGCACGGCTTCCATTCCGTATGTGAGGGCAAACGGTGTTTCCCCAGTTGCCGTTCTGACTGATGTTCTGTAGCCCCAGAGTGCCAGGTGTAACTTCTCGGGCCAATCTCTGCCTTGGACAGCCATTTTCCGGATGATATTTTCCAGAGTCTTGTTTGCTGCCTCAATGGCTCCGTTGGTTTGGGGCCTGTAAGGAGATGACTTGTGACGGGTTATTCGGAATTCCCGCCAAACATCCTGTCGCATTCCCCTTCGAAGTGGGATCCATTATCTGAAATGTATCTGCACATGATGTTCTCTTTGATGAAGAGGGCAACTCTCTTTGAATTGAGGATTTTGTAGGACTTTGCAGAGCATCCTTTCCGATTCCTTCGAAGAAATCACCAATCTGCGTCTCTTTAGGCTCTTCCGCAGTTCCCAGATTCACACTCGTCAAAATCTCTTCGGCAGCTTGGGCTCGATTTTCCTCTTTCCGGACAACCTGCTTAAAGATTTTTTTTTTGTTGTTTGATTTTTTTTTCGTTTAATGTGTCTGCTTCTTTATCTAATGAATTATTATTAAATGTTTTTTTTTATTAATTAATTCATCATTAGTTAAAGTGGCAATCAAGGGATACTCAGAAAGGTTCGTCATTTCATTGAAAACGAAAGGGAATACAGCGCTTGCTACGTACTCGTAGTCTTCAGCGTAAGGCCATCGGACGACCCTAGAGACTCGATCTTAACAAAGAGAGACTCGGGAGGACTTGTCCTAGATTGACACAAAGGGACGGGGACCAATCCAAGCTTGGTGATCATTTCCTCCTTGGTCGCGGACGGCCCGAGAGGTTTTCCCAATTTTTTAGCGGCTTTGCTATTGGTGGCCTCATGACTCTGAACCTGTGCCGTTTTGTTTTCCTTTCTCAATTGCCGCTATCATCTCTTGGACCGAGCCGAGATCAATCGCATCCGGCACCCGTATCTCTTCTTCGAACAATTGCTGCATAACCGCACCATCCCAATCATCTCGAGGGAAATTCCGTGGCCTTAGCTTTTGGCACCGTCAATTCGAATTCGGGTTTCGGATCTTCCTGGGCAAGAGGGAATAGTGGTTGTGAGCTTCTCGAACCTGTTCCACCAGGTCGTGCACGCCCGAAGGTATACTCACTCTTCATGGTAGTGGTAGCCCTGTGTATCTTGGGTAGGTCCAGAACATTCAACGGACCGGGTTAGCCTTGGTTCCTCTAAACTTGTTGAGGCTATCCCGTAGCTTTAGCCATCCCGCCGTAGGAGTGGGCTCTGTGATGTTTCCCGGTTGTGTGGGACCCTTTAAAAGTAGTCACCAAATTAGGACCGAAGGGGAGAGATTTAGGGTCGTCGACCGGGACCTTCCCGTGGCAGCCTTCAAATCTTTTTCCTTTTGGTGCAAAGGTCCACCGAGGAGGCCTCATATCCCAGGCCGTGGCGAGTATTCTGTCCTTTCACCTCGACGAGTTTGTGAGTTCCTTGTTGGTGCTTCCCCAGACCGAGGCCAGGTAGATAGCTCATTTTTCTCATCATTTTCAAGACTGGTGGGATTTTATCCCGAGTGACCGTCAGATCTATGTTGCACACTTGGGCCTTGGGAGGCTCGACCGTGAAGCCCGTTAGCATGAGACCTTCCTCGTCATGTTTGATTTCCAGAATAGGTATTCCGCCCGTATCTGTGCCCTCCAAAGTGACTAAAACCCCATAAATGGTTGTCAGGTCCCCATTCGAGACGAATTTCACACACTGGTGGAGGCTTGAGGCGACCCCCTTGACCTGGTGCAGCCAAGGTCTTCCCAATAAGGCATTAAAATTGATTGGGATGTCAATAACCTGGAATTCCACAGGTATCAATTTCTGTCCGAACCAGAGGTCTAAAGTGGCGACTCCAAGGACTGCTCGAGATGTTGAGTCGTAAGCTTTGACTGTGAGGGAGGAAGGCTTCAAGTCTGTAGTCTTGATATCAAGCAAGCTCATGATCTTTGCCGGAAGAATGTTCATTCCGGACCCATTATCAACCAGGACCCGAGGGAGGCGTCGTTCATCCAGCTGGACTGTGATGAAGAGAGGCTCGTTATGATCAGCCCCAAATTGAGGGAGGTCGAGATCTGTGAAAGTGATTATGTTCCCGTAGTGGATGTTTCCAATTAGCTGTACCACGTCATCGGGAGTGGCATCAATAGGGACTAGAGTGCGGGCCAGGCTTTCTTCCAGCTTCAGCTTATGGGGATAGGACGAAGTGAGTAGAGACCAGAGGGAAATGTTGGCCTCGTGTTTGCTTCAACTCGGGTGAGCACGGATCCTCTTTTTCGGGATCCTGAGTTTCACTGCCTTAGCATAGGGGCGGCGATCTTCTTTCGGTGCTTGATCTCGTGGCCTTCTTATCTCGCCTTGGGATTCCTTGGAAGATCCGCCCGCATCGGGTCAACAGATTAACTTCCTCATCAGCCGTCTCTTGACCGGATTTCTTCAATGCCGCTAAGGTCAACTGGGAGCCTTTGGCTATTGGCCACCGGTTCTCGCGGGGCCTAGCAACAAGTGAGGGACTGAGCCGTACCGCTCCTTCCCGGGCGGCCCTTATAACCGCTTCCCAGTCACAAGCTTTTGGGTTTGGGGTTGTGTTGTTGCCCCTTGGATGGCCCACGCAGCTAGGGCGTCCTCCGATTCACTCTCATGGCCTGCCTTGCTCATAGTTATCATGCAACAAGAGTCGCTATTGTCTGGGACTCGGGGCTTTTCGATTTCATCCCTTGGATGGCCCACAGAGTTGTGGCTATCAGCCTCCATCTCATCGTATATCCTTTTTCTTTCAATTTTGCAAGTAGGGCAGTCACAAGTGAAGGATAGGCAACGTTCCCCTTCGGAGTTTGAGGTAGCAGCTCTATAGATTTGTGTCCAAATAAGGAGCACCCGGGTCCATTGTCGAGCACCGGAGCAATTAGGAAGGCGTCATGCGGATTCATAGGTATGAAGGCCACCGGGGAGACGTTCGTATCGATAACCTTTTTCGCTGATTGCAGGCACTCGCGCGCTCGAGCGGCCCGGTTGTGACCCTTACGGTTGTTATGCCATCCGTTCTTGGGAAAGAAGAAAAAGATCCGATAACGTTTACGAATTCTTCATCTTCTCGGTGGCCGAAACCCTCCATTCTCGACCAGCTTCAATAAACCCTTTCCATTCACCGCCAGGTTCTTATAAGGAACGTTGTGTTCTAGGATTTCAGTATATGTACGGATCTCGGGCGCGGGCTTTGCTGTCCCTCATCCTCTCGAAGTATCCGGACACCGACCGCATGTGCATCTTACGAGGTGCAGCTTCTTGGGGTCCACCCCTACCGGCATTTGACTTGCATTTTCCGGTGGTCCTTCATCGTCACTTGCCGACGACCAACCATTGTGCCCGGCTCCCATGGGCTCATTTCGGCATGATTGTTCCGCATTGTTTCCGGATCTGGGGCCTCAGCTGACTCTTCGCTCTCGTCATCATCATCATCGCCGTCATCGGAATCTAATCTTCTTCCCATACTACCGGGATTTCGGCGGAGAGGGAACGCCGATCAAACCCGTTAGGGAATATGGGTGCGTGCACCGCAGAAATTGTCATATGCTCCCATTCTCTAAGTGACAATTGTGACTCGCCCTTCTCCTCCCGTAAATTGCGGGGAAGAGTGAGAGGGGGTGGCACGTATTTGACACCGTGTAGAATGTAGAAGGATTCTTCCTCCTCCGATTCTTCGCTCACCGCCGGGTCGTATTTGACTTCTCCAATAGCCAGTTTACAGAAGTGTACTAGCTCCAGATGCTTTTCGGCCTCTTTGCTGATAAGCCCCAGTACAGGTGCTCACCGGAAGCTTTCTTGTTCGATTCTTCTCGATTGTTCTAACCATCTTGTGTAAATGGTCCTCTCATGTTTTGACCGGAACAGCCCCAGCTCTTCAGTATTGGCCTTCCCTTTATCCGAGAAATAGCGGGCCTCGTATTCTTGCAAGGAGTCTCTGACATGAGACCAAGATGGGTTGATTCGTTCGATATCCTCAAGGCTGAGGGGGAATCCGAATTCAGGATCCTCGACGAGGTTGGCCACGGGTATTTGGGGACCTTCATCGCATCTTCCGGGCATGCGAAGATTCTCCGCATTCAATCATATTCACCGATTATGGTTCCTTGGCGGCAGATTTTTGATCGTGTTAGGCCCTTCGGGGCCTTCCAACTTTCCTTGCTCTATTAGCCCCTGGATTGCCTTTTTCAGAGTAAAGCGCTTGTCGGGCCGATGTCCGTGAGCTTGATGAAAAGCACAATACTTTGTAGTATCCACGGGAGCATTCGGATTTCTGGGTTGGAAATTCTCCAAAGGCCGCAAAGAAGCCTTCTTTCACCAAAGCCCCCTAAAGATGTCATTCAGAGGCATTCCAAAGTTTTCGAGATTCATGACCCGTGGTCCGGGCTCTACTGTTTTCTGGGAGCAAAAGGAGTCGTGTTGTTACATTCCCGTCCCGCATAGTGAATCATCTCTTTGCCTTTAGCAGAGCAGGGGCGTGTTTGTAGGAGGAGCCCGATATCTCGTAGGCGTGCAGCAGCGGCTGTCGATTGTAGGCCTTTTCAAACTTAGCCGCAGAGTTAACCATGGCCCGTAAGTCCGAGTATGGGAAGTGACCGAGGGAGGCTCTCGCATGTGGTTTCAAGCATGACCGGAAGATGTCCATGTTCCTCTTCGGAAGGAGGGATGGCCATTCACCGAGTTTCGCATTCCACCGCTTGTAAAAGTCCCCAACATTCTCATCGTGGCGCCGCACCGTTGTTTGTAGGTCAACTCTATTTGTTTCCCATTCCAAGTTGGCCTTATATTTCTCGTGAAGGCATTGGTAATCTGGTCCCATGTGGCCCTGGCTTCGTGTTTCAAACGGAAGAACCACTTTAAGGCACCGGACTTCAAGGATAGATCAAATAGTCACCCAACCGCCGATTGGTACATCCTTTGGCTTTCATTGCCAAGGTATATGTGTCCAAATGGGTTTTCGAGCATGCAGTCCCATCAAAGAGATCCAGATTAGGCATCACGAATTTGTGGGGCAGAGGAACAATGGAGTCCGGGTCTCAGAGGCGGAAGGCGAGACTTCTTGGCGGATCGGTTCACGATCGCGCTTTCATTTCCTTGTGCCGCTCCATGAACCAGGCCGGATGAGGGTCTTGTGGCGGAACCATGGCATTCAAGCTAGTGGCCGAGCTAGAGAGAGGAGCTACCACCGGAGGAAGACGTGGAGGGAATGGCCGATCCGGGGACGTAGGTGAAAACTCCGTCCCGGGCCGAGTTACCCTGGGAGCATGAGTAGGAGCCTGAGCAAAAGGATAGAACCTTGCGGCTTGGCCGTTGATTTTCAACCGGAAAAGTAGGTGGAGGCAGCCCCGATGTAGCCGGATAACTTGGATTTCCAGTGAGCGGGGCCCGTAAGTTGGCTTCGAAAAGTGCGGGCCGCCGTCCGGATTGTTGAATTGCATGGTCGCCTCGTGCGAAGGTGTGCGTAACTCGGGGGTACTGCGGTCCCGGTGATTCGGATGACACCGGATGGAGGCTTGGTAACCCATAGAAGTCCGAGTGAGGAATGGATTTGTGTGAGGAGCAAATTAACTAGTACCGATTCCGAGGAGGGGCTCCCGACCGTGGCCCGCGGAACCAAGTTGTGGCGGCATTCGAACCTGGCCGTTGCTTGTGAAGGTCCGATTGATCGGTTCCGAACCGAGGCGGGATCCCGATTAGCCGTGGCATTCGAGATAACCCTAACCATGAGAAGACATTCCGTACCGATTTTGCCCCCACCGATTTGTGCCGTCGGGCCGCATGGATCCGGTGGTCTCGTGGTTGGGAGCCGGGCCGACCCGAAAATCGAGGAGCATGGGTTCTGGTAGTAGCACCATAGGAGGTGGGTGGCGGCATCCTCGGTGTAATCGTGGCGACCGAGAGTGGGGTTGGCATCCTCGTCTTCTTCCACGGTGAAGGTGCCATCCGGATTGAGGCTGGCGACCAGACCGTGACTCTTAATAGCCTCCATAAGGCTGTTTAGCTGTGCTTCCTGTCGTAACCTCATCTGTTCTGCTAAATGATTCCACTGTTGCTCTGTCTGAGGGTCCCGGGAGGCGGAGTGACGTTATCCCCATCATTACCGGCTGATGCGTACATTCTCAAACCCGAGTCGGAACAAATGGTGAAGCTGACGATGCGCTTGACTCTTCCCAACTGATCAAACGGTGACCCGGTGCCCGAAACCAAGCTTTGTGCGGAGCTGCGGGGGAAAGGACACGAAGGTTCAAATGTCTGGGAATGGAAGGAGGGTAGGTGTTTGGGCTTAAGGCTCTCGCAACATGCAGTTATTTGTTCACGTTTACTTAAAACATGCTTTATTAACCTAATCGGTTGGAAAAGATTGCTCTTCTTTTTCACAAACTACTCTGGATCCTGGATCAGTGGGCCCCGTCACTACGTCTATAAGCCCCTCGTATTCCACCTCGTATTTCGACCTCCCGGGGTGGACAGCCCCGGGCGAGGGTCCTATAGGGCAAGCGGGTCCCACCGACCGAAAGAAAAACGATCCTAAAAGTCTGGCGGGTAATCGAGTCTTAACGAGCATTCGATGTAAATTACGGACAAAGCTGACGTCAAAAGTCAAGATCGTGTCCGAGGGCTCGACGAAAAGTCGGCATGATTTGGACTGATAAGCGTCCACAATTGATCTTGACTTGTCGTCAGTTAAGCCGTAATTAGGCATGGAATAATCATTAATCCTTGATTACTCGGTCAATGCCGGGAGTCGTGTATAATTTGTGCGCCGAGCCGAAGTCAATGCGCCGGTCAATATCTTGGTCAAAGTCTGCGGCGGAAAACCGGCAGAACTTCGACTGATTAGGGTCCCCGAAAGATATTGAGTCGGTATGCCGACAAAGGCTTGAAAGGAAAGGTCTATACACAGACAGGGCATGACACAGACCAGACTAAAAACCAACCGGGTCTCGGACAAAGTGTGTCACGGACAAGTGCATGGTCGACACGAGGCTCCATGGGATGTTTGGGTAGTCCTGTGCTCATCCGAGAGGCGTAATAAGACCAAACGGACCGCGACAAGGATTTCCCCGGGTTAGGGACGTAGTGTGCAGTGTACGATCACGTGCGCGTAGTGTGCAAGCAGTCTATATTCTTTTTCTGAGTAAAATAGAGATTTTTTTATGTGTCTTAAAAATATGATGCATGATTTTTTTTTTGAAATTTTCTTTTTTGAAAAATCCTTTTTTTTTTGAATTTTTTTTTTTGAAATTTAATGAACACATAAGCACGTGAGCACGAAAATTCCGATAGCTAGGGACATTATTCCGACAGTCAAAATTTTGACTTTCTGCGAGGCGGCAAAAACAACACGAAAAATGTGTAAAAATCAACACACACACAAAAATAATTTTCAAAGCCGGGACGGAAGCTTGACCCTCAAAAGCTCTTTTTTTTTTGAAAACGGTGATACCGGTACGTGGGATTGTTAAACCACAATTTATCCCCGACTCGTGTTAGGAGGCGATAACGGGAAGTTTAATGGTTTCCACCAATATACCAAATACCATTTTTTTTTTTTTAGAAAAAGCTTAAGTCCCCAGCGGAGTCGCCACTGTGATGATGTGTCGCCATTTCTCGCGGGAAGGAAATTCGATTTTTCGTAGTTTCTTTGAAAAAAACCAAATAAAACCCGGGAAAAAGAACGGAGTCGCCACGCCATTTTTGTTTTAAGGGCCAAAACTTTGAAAAAAGCCCGAGATCAGAAATTTGGGTTCGGAGGTCATGTTACACGCCGGGAAGGACGTTAGTGTGCACCCGGAATGCCTCGTAAAACGAGTCTTCCAAGCTGAAAATCATTTGTGTGTGTGTGTGTGTGTGTTTTGGCCAAAATAATTTGAAACTCAGAAAAGTAAAAATTGGGATATCTTTTTAAGACTTTAAACTGATCCCATGATTTTTTGGAAGATTTTTGGATTGAGACTTGGTACTCAAAAGACCTTTTGAAGTTGAGAGCCACTTCTGCCAGAATGGAAAAGGCAGTGGACCTTTGATTTTGAAATGGATTCAAGGGTCTTAAAACTTCATAATTTGGATAAACTCAGAGAATGAAAGTTGTTCCAGACACCTTAAATAAGATTTGTGCGAAGGAATTTTCCATTTTGGAGAAGATTTGAGGGGTCAAAACCTTCTGGAAACCTCAGATATGAGATCTGGATTCCCAGAAGCCGATGAACTAGCCTCTGAAAGAAAATTTGAAAAGAGGAGTTTTACTCACCCAAAAAATAAAGTAAAAATATGTATGGAAAGATCTGGATGTTGGATACAAAAAGTGTTTTGTAGTCAACACCAAATTCCACATTTATCTGTGTCCAAAAAATTAGACCATGGACTGAGGTCTGAGAAAATTGCTACTGGACAGCAACTTCTCAAGAAAGAAAATATGATTTTAAGGGGGGTTTTGCATCCATGCTTGTCCCCATTTCCCTAGGTTTTGGTTAGTGATCACTTGACATTTTAGTGGTGAATCAACTATACCAAACCATCCTTGGGGTACATTATGACTAAGCATTTCATTTGCTTGGGAAGGGGATTTTTATCCTTTGAAAATGAGATTTGATGCTTGAAAATGGTTTTTAGGGTTTTGAAAATGAGTTTTCTTTGCAAGAAAGTAAGAGAACTTGAAAATAATTTTGATCTTTGTAGAAGATCATCCATGGAGATGGTCTTCCATGGTGATCTTCTTAGATCTAAAGCAAGAAGATGAAAGAACTACATTTTGTAGTTTGCAAATGCATGCATGGATGAGAGATTTAGGGTAAGAAGAGGGAGGTTATACCTATCTTCTTTGTGTTCTTGAGTTTTTGGCTTGAGTGTATGAGTGTTTAAGGCTTAAATATGAGAGTGAGTGGATGAGTGTGAGTTGGGAAAGATTGGAGAGAAAATGGTGACAATTCTTGAAGAATTCTCACTGTTTTCTCTCTATATTTCGCCAGAGGTTCGGTGCAATTGGTGTTGTGGCTCCTTATTTTTGTGACTAGAGGGCTCAATTTATAGCCCTCTGAAAGATGCAAACCTATCCGCGCGGATGGGATCCTTCAGCGTGCACTGTTCATTAAATGCTGCTCCAGGCTTTGGACATAAGGAATAAAATTCAAAAATACCAGCAGAAAATGTTTTTCAACTTACTGTTTCGGGATTTTCTTAATTCCTTTTCTTTTTGAGATTCCTTTGAAGGTTTATCTTTAAATAGCAATGCCCATTTTGCCCTCACTTTGTTAGAAAAGTTAGGATTGTTAGGAAATGTTAGTAATTGTTAGGAATTGTTAGAAATGTTATAACTTTCGTTAATTTTCTAACGAAAATTCTAACAAGCTCAAATTGGAGCACTTACAGGTGTAGAGGTTCAGGGTTCCTCCATAGTCAGGGGGAGTGTTGCGGTACAGTCTAATGATAATCCTGTTGTCCAAAATACAAATGACAATGTTAGTGGTCATCCTGCTCGTGCACGCCGACCTCCTGCTTATCTTCAAGATTACAAATGCAACACGGTTTGTACACTTGCCTCTTCTTTGCTGTCCGTTCCGACCGGTCGTGTCTCAGGTACTCCTTATCCCATTGCTAATTATGTCACATGTTCTAGTTTTTCTTTGGCACATAGGAAGTTTTTGGCAGCTGTTAGTGCAACAACTTAAATTAGGCACAAACAGTACATCATCGATCACAAAATTAGGACCCAAAACAACAGAGCCGCGTTTGATAGCGGTTGTTTGAACACCATCTGGTAGTCCAACAGGAGAGGGTACTATGTTCTCTAATTTTGTCATCATATTTAGACACCCTGTCATGTGATGAGAAGCGCCACTATCAATTAACCATTTAGGGGGTGGTTCGCTCTTACCAGAGAGAGTTTCTGTACCCGACTTAGGTGGCTCAACGAGTGAGAGTAAACGTTGTACCACCTCTGGAGTGAGAGCAGAAATTGTTGGGTTTTCACTAGATGAAGCACTTGAGTTGACATGCGGTATAGCACCTAGAACTTGGGAAGCGTTTGCTGAAACTGATGTGGGGTTTGTACGTCCCCAACTATTTCTTCCTTTACCCTTGCCTTTTCCAACATTCTTCTGTGGATAGCCCGTAAGCTGATAACATTTGCTTATATCATGACCTAGTTTACCGCAGTGAGCACATATAGGACGTTCAACTCCAGAACCGGTTGAACTTGTCTGTGGCAACGTAGGGGCAGCCTGCAACTTATTAGAGCCTTGAACAGCATATCCCACAGCATCAATTCTGTCATCACGAGAACGTGTAATTGCCTTTTGTGTCTCCTCCTGTGTTGCCATGGAATAAATTCGATTGATTGAGGGCAGCGGCGTGGTGTTCAAGATTTGAGAACGGATATTCCCAAAAACAACTTCATCAAGTCCCATAAGGAACTGATATACATGATCTTTCTCCGATTCATCCAGTAAGTATTTAGTTACTGGACATTTATCCCCGCTTGGGCAGCAAGGAATAGAACGAGTGCCTTCCATTTCATCCCAAATCGCACGAAGCTTGGTGTAATATGCACCAAGGGTCATGACTTGCTGCTTCACAGATGGTAATCCAGATTTCAATTGATATTGTTTGGGAATATTTTCAACTTAATATCTTTCCTTGAGATCGTCCCACAACTCCTTGGCAGATTCAAAGTACGGGATAAAAGGCTGAAGATTAGGATCAATGGTGTTGTGAATCCATCCATTGATCATTGAATTACATACCTCCCACGCGTACGCTTCATCTAATTCATCATCAGTGGGTTTTTTAATTGAGCCATTGATAAATCCCAATTTGTTCTTCGCCTTCAACGCGTTTTTCATGGCCTTTGACCAACTGTAAAAATTTCCTTCACCACGCAGCACCATATTCGTCAACACGATTCCTGGGTTATCTGAAGCATGGAGATAATAAGGCGATCGAGGGTCAGTGACCTTAAGAACTTTGTTGCTGCCATTACCGTCACTTGACATGGTGAAAGGAAAATACTGGAAAAGGCTTCACGTGAAGAGAGGAATATATAATTTTTTATCAGAGTTTTATTTCCCAGGATATGGCTCTGATACCAAGAAAAGAGAACTGGGAAAGTTGTATGTTTCATTCCAAATACTTACAGCCTTATATAGGCATATATACATCAGACTATTTACAGCATAATATTCACACCACGTATGTCATGCCTAAACTATCTCTACAGAATATTTACATAGAGAATGTTATGGCCATCAGAATATTTACACATCTACTATCATGCCTACAATATCTCCAATACATCAATAGATACATAATTACTTTGGATGGTTGAAATGTAATTTAAAAAATGTAAACCGACATGAAAAGTTGACTCGGAGATGTAAAATTTGATTCTTTTGTAAGATGGTGGAAGCAATGCACAAAGCACATATATTTTTTTTCGAAAAATTCCGCAAGGGTCCTTCCATTCATATGGTATTCCTTTTTAAAAAGAGACATTTTATAAAATCAATAGATACATAATTATTTTGGATGGTTGGAATGTAATTTAAAAAATGTAAACCGACATGAAAATTTGATTATTTTGTAGGACGGTGGAAGCAATTGGTCTTATACTTCATATATAAGAGTTGTAATGTATAAATTATCAGATTTATTCATGGCTATTATTGAAAATTTTGATTTTTGGATGAAGAAATTGTCTTATAGCCTATTTATAAGAGGTGAATTTGTCTTATTCTTCAGCTATAAGAGTTATAATATGTAAATTATGAGATTAATACAGGGATATTATTGAAAATTTTGATTTTTTTATTGAAATAATTGTCTTATATAAATGAATTATAAGAAATGAATTGGTTTATACTTCGGCTATAAGAGTTGCACTGGGAGTGAGATGGTAGTTCTGTAATTAAATGACTTAACTCGTGGCATTTTCGTAAATTTGTGATTTTAGAGTTTAATAGTGTCAAAGATAGAAAAAAATGACTCTTATAAGTCAATTATAAAATACGAGGGGTGTATTTGAAATTTTCAAAATTATGTGTCCTAAATTGAATTTAAATCTCCTCGGATGGACTCTACGGTTATAAGCCCATTATTTTTGGAAACCCCATAACCTAAGTATATGTAGTTTTACTAGCTTGTGGGAAGAAAAAAAAAACATTTTATTTCGTTTTTTTTTTTTTGAAGAAATTATATTTTGTAATTTGACACAACTAAAAGGTATGTTTAAAATGAAATGCATTTTTAATCAAATGCTTTTAAAAAATAAAACACTTTTTATAGGATGGGATTGGTGGAGTATAAGCTTTAAAACAAGTAAACAAGTTACGAAATTTGATACTTGAAAGAAGAGGTGAAATCCACTTTAAAAAGTTTAATAGTATGATAAATATTAAGGGACTTTACATAAACCAATGCACAAAGCACATGAATTTGCAATTCAGTCACTTGAGTTTTGCAATTTTCTGAAATTAGTTATTCACTTTGTAATTGTTAGAACCTAATTCCTAGGTTTGTTATGATGCAATGTGGTGCAAAATAGTTGGACGGTTAAGTTAAGAATCCAACAAAATCGATGTCATTTGCAACGCATTTATCATTTTAAGGGACACAGTGGCGGTTTGGTCTCGGGGATCAGTTTGGTGGTTCGATCTCAAATCGCGGTTTGGTTCGGTTCGATCTCAAATTTTGGCAAACCAAATGATTCGGTTTGGTTTGTGGTATAACCCTGCCAAACCAAACCGAATCAAATCGCGGTTTGAGATCGAACCACCAAACTGATCCCCGAGACCAAATCGCCACGAGACCAAACCGCCATATCAAACCACATTAAATAAGCTAATCCTAACCCCTATTTTGTATCTTTTTTAATATTTTCGTATATTTATTAAAATTAACTATTAGATCAATAAAAAAAAATCTACATTACATAGACTAATTATAACCCCCGTTGTGTATCTTATTTAATATCAATTTCATCATTTGTTATCGTTATTGTGACACATAAATGACTAAGTACTCTCTACGATCAAAGATTGTAATTGTTTTTCTTCATTCGGCATCTTTCTTCCTCTAGTCTCCCTATTCCTCCGACTTTCCTTTTAACACCGCATCTTTCACTAATCCTCCGAGATCACGAAAAATTTAATCAAATATGAGGTCTGAATTGTGGTTTGAATTGTAGACTAAACTATGGTCTAAACCACGGTTTTAACCGCGGTTTGAATCACATAATTGAACCGCTGTTTGAACTAAACAGAATCAAACCATAGCGGTTTGGGTTGGTTCGGTTTGAATTTTTTCATGATTCGGTTTGATTTGAAATTTTCTCAAAACGATAACTAGTTGTTCGTTTCGTAAATTACCCCGAACCGTACAAAACCGAACCATTTACACCCCTACAATGTATCCTGTATGTCAACGTCATTTTATTTTATATATTTTCTTTGATAATAAAATATATTTTAATAGTATTTTGGATTATAAATACTTTATTTGAAATTGTATCATCTAAAACAAAAAATAAGGTTAAATATGTAACATAATTAAATTTTGCATAGTGTTTGTGAAATTAGAAAAGTAGTGAAATAATGAGTTGTAAGGGAAAGATGATAAAAATATTCTTTTTGAAGTCATGTCAAATAATCATGGTATGGGTTAGAGGGGAAAATATTTTGAAGCAATTGAATAAAAAATGATGCAAAAAATGTTTCAAATTACAATGTTCGATTGGAGATGCCCTTAGTGTTTCAAGTTGAAACCAAGAATATGTGAAGGAGAAATTTAACAACTTATTTTCCTTGATTTACAATATGTCGTGTACATCAAATATATACAATGCGATAGTCTTGTCCACCAAGAAGTCTATCTCTATCAAATTCTATCAGATTCCTATAATTATGTTAGGAAAATATTAGCCTAACTAATTTATATTTATTAATATGGAAAGAATATTGACAACATGAAGCAGACTTATAATTGAAGAAGTTCGTGCAAGAAGCTTACATGGCTATCCGAAATGACCATCCTCTATCTGAAGAAGTTCGTGGAAGAAGATAACTCAGCTATCCGGGATAACGAGCCAGATCCACAAAAGACAGATAACCGAAGAGGAATGGGATCTTAGAAATCTCATATGTGCAATATACATATTGAGTGGCCTAAGTAATGTCGTTATCGAGAGAAATGTCTCGTGGAGACACCCAAAGAGTTGTGGAACTCTTTGGAACGAACCTTTAAGGTTCAAGAAACCGGTTCCAAGACCTGGTGCAAACTCGGTCACTTAGCAAAAAATTGTCATATTTCAAGAAGGGAAATGGACAACATGAATCAAAGTCAACGTCAACGAAAGGTTGAATAGGCTTGATTGAGCATTAATGGGTTTGAAGCCAACTTAGCAAGTTGAAGGTCAACTCAAGAGAATGGTGGATAGACACTGAAGCTGGAGCTACCCACCATATATGTGTTGATAAAGAGAGCTTCTCATCATACAATGGAAGGAAGGTGTATATGAGAAACTCTACTACTTCCAATGTCATGGGACTTGGAAGGGTGGTGTTGAAGATGACTTCAGACAGAGAACTGACTCTCGTGAATATGTTGCATGTCCCAGACATTCGCAAGAACCTAGTTTCCAGATCAATGTTGAGCAAGGCTGGATCTAGACAAGTATTTGAGTCAGATAAAATTGTATTGACCAAGAAAAATTTGTTTCTTGATGAAGGGTACCTTGCCTAGAGGCAAAGAACAGCGGTGTTTCTTATGTTTACCTTTTGGAAGGTTCTAATTTATGGCATGATAAATTAGGTTAGGTGAATTTCAACACAATTAAGACGTCAGTGAATCAAGAATTAATTCTTATGAATAAATTCGATTCAATTGACAAGTGTGAAATTTGCGTGAAAGCTAAAATGACTAAGTCATCATTTTCTTCAGTAATAAGAAACACGACACCTCTTGAGTTAGCTCACACAAATCATTGTGATCTAAAGTTAGTGCAAACTCGAGGTGAGAAAAAGTATTTAATTACTTTATAAACGGTTGCACAAGATATTGCTATAAATATCTCTTGATAAAAAAGGATGAAGTGTTGGAGGCTTTCTAGACTTATAAGAATGAAGTTGAGAATCAACTACATTCTTAATAAGATATCGAAGAAAGGAATTGATAAAACTCCTTACGAATTATAGGATAATCGTAAGTCGTGTTATAAAAAGCTTAAAATGTGGGGGTACACCTCAAATGTGGGGGTATACGGGCTAAAAGTAAAAGTACTTAAGCTTAAAGCGAGGAATTAGATATTCATTTAGATTATATTTCATTGAAAAGAAATATATAAGTTCTAGTAAGAGAACTTATGAAAGTGCAAATAGTTCATCTTAAAGAAGACGAACCTAGACAAAGTGTGTGGACAAAAGAAGCTAGTCTTTTGGTCCTTATTTTCTATGGTAGAAAATTAAACGGAAACTGCTAAAGAAAGTTTTTAATTGTTAAATGGATAGTTCATCAAATGTACAATATTTGAAAGTTGGTTGATATTCCTCCGTAAATGCAAATCGTTGGATTGCAAACTGGTCCTTAAAGGGAAATATTGAAAGATGAATCTATAGAATGAAAACTCTTGAAAGGTAAGTCCTAAAAAGGTAGACTTTCAAAAAATGCAGTCAAGAGAGTCATAATTTCAAAAGATAGATTTCTAAAAGAAATAATCTTGAGAAATAAACTCTGATGAGGCGGACTTATGAATCTGGAAAGGTAGGTCTCTTGAATCTCGAAAGATAGACTCTCGAGATATAAAATCTGAAGAGATAGATTCTTTAATAGTAGAGTCAGAAGAATCAGTTAAATTCTCATGAGATAACTCTCGAATAAGTAGATTCTTGAGAAGTAAAGTCTAAAGAAGGTAGATATTTGAGAGGTAGACCCTGTAAGGTAGATTCTTGAGAGGTATACTTTAGAAAGGTAGAATCTAAGAGTCGTGCCACTTAGAGATATTGACAACTCGAGAAGTCAGACCGGTATAGAGATACTGACCACTCGAAGAAACTGACTTTTTGGAGAATTTGATCACTCAATAAGACTGACAAGTCTAGAAAGACTAAAAGTCTAAATGGAAATTGTAATTGATCAGTGGAAAAGTATAGTTAAAGTACTTGGAGTACTTAAAGATATACTTGTGATTACGGATTACAATAAATGAGATATTCAATAGTATGAAAAGGATATACTGATTGGATATCTGACAGACTGACACTAATAAACTCCAAAGTGAAAATGTGTTCATAATAGATGATGCAGCAGTGTCAATGAAATCTTCCAAAACAACATGGATAACTCGATTCTATAAGGAATCTGAGTTGATAGCTTTTAGACAACGCTTAAGGATAAGCTGAATGGTCTAATAAATTCTTGGAAAAGACTCATTGTTGGAATAAGTTTATGCCCATGTGTCCTAAAGCATTGTGACGAAAATAAGGAATAGGAATAGGCATAGAACAG
Source organism: Adenophora triphylla var. japonica (assembly GCA_022495995.1). Taxonomy (NCBI): domain Eukaryota; kingdom Viridiplantae; phylum Streptophyta; class Magnoliopsida; order Asterales; family Campanulaceae; genus Adenophora; species Adenophora triphylla. The sequence continues at coordinate 28,475 of JAFEMH010004183.1, forward strand.
TATGGTAAGTCTAGACATAATGGTCATAGACGTAATACCATAAGACAATTGATCTCAATTAGGACTATCACATATCAGATATGTGAAGTCAAAATTGGATCCGTATACCAAAGGGTATAAATAGGAGATTAAATTGTTTGGTAAAGGGAATAAGGCTAAAACCCACACAAACAAAGAAATTCATAGTGGACACTCAACCTTGAGAAATTGAGATCCCAGGCCCTTGGTTCAATGAGACAACTAAAGTATGGATATTCTAATAGTGCACTTGAAACTTATTATAACCTATTCTCGAAAGCCATCAAGTGCTAAAAGTAAAATCCTGATGACGTGTGGTGAGGGTAAGCTTAAAGCTTTTAATGATTTATATACCTAAGTGGTGGAGTATAGCAGGTTACTCTTTATAGGAGATCACCTATCCAAGTGAGAAGTAATAAGGCCGCTTCTAAAGGAACACTTATGAATAAGATACGGTCCAGGGTCAAAATGGACAAAAACGTGAGAACAAAAAGTGTTAGAGCTATTATTGTGTAAGTATTATATATTGTCTTGGTATACACTATACATTCACTAGTTCAAAGCATCGCGCTACTAAATGGCTAGTATATCCGATAGTATTTTACTAGGGAAGGTTCAAGGCCACAAGCTACCTATCCTGATGCAATAATGGTTCGCCGAAACTTCTGAACGAATCTGCATTCATTCATGCATTTAATTTGTCATTCATGTGGGGGATTGTTGGAATTTTGGTTTTGGAAAAGTGAGGTTTGACCGAATTTTGACCAAGAATTTCATAAGGTTTCATTTTAGGAAAATGAAAATTGATTGCATATTAATAATCTACATTTGGAGTAGATTAATTTGATATATTTACTTTCTCAAAACCAATTTGTGGTGAATGAGAAATTAATGCTCAAAGTATGCAAAATAAAATGGGTTTATGAAGAGTTTATGGGATATGAAAGAGTTATCCCACATTGTTTTAAGAAAGAAAGTAATGCTTGTTTTTAAGTGGAACCATCCAAGGAAGGAGTCATCAAGTTGATCTCCTTGGGCCAACCTAGTTGGACCATTGGGCCAACCATGCATTCATGTGGGCTATTGAGCTAGTTTTGTTCTAGCTCAAAATGGACCCAACACCTGCGAAGCGCGCGAAGGGTGGAATGGGCGGTTTAGGGCGCACTTTGCACTTCGCATCGTCACTATGAGCTATTGGAGCCATAAACTTTTGACGAAAGTTGGCTCGGTGCGGCTCTAGGATGGTTCAGATTGGGTCAGTCCAGTGGTCTGGTTGGTGCTTGGGCGGTTTGGGCCAATAGGTTGGGTCTGGGCCCATCAGGGATGGGCCGGCTGCTCCACCAGGTGCAATGAACCTGGTCAAGTCGGTTGGTTCATGGAATAGGTTCAAATGGTTAGGGCTGGAGACACGACCCGCACCTGTTCAAATGGACAGGTCGACCCATGCGATCTCAGCCTTCCATCAAGCCTAGATCCAACGGTGCAAATCCACCGAGTACTAATTATGGTTATTCCCAAGAGGTACCACAACTCTTCATATATTATATAAACCCCCCACCAGATTGTCAATTCACTCAATCATCACACAATTCACTCTCTCTTCACATCTGAATTAGAGAAGCATATATCTAACTGAGTTAACAAACTCGGTTAAATATTTAACTGAATTTGGAATTCAGTCACAGAATTCGAAGGAATTCTTACGACATCTGTTAGAAGATAGATCATCTTGTTGCATAAGTCTTCTTCAAAGTTCAGAAGTTCTAAACACCAATTAAGTTCGCCGAGTCTTTTGATTTGAAGTGCTTCTATCAAAAGACTATAAGTCGTTTTATCTTACGAGAAGATTGCTAGCAACCGTGAGCATTTGGACGGGGCAATATCTTCTTGCGGAAATTGTGTCCAACACAAGACTCGACTTCCTATATTTATCCGATTATTTCAATTTCCGCATTTATTACTTATGTCTATTTCCTGCCCTGTTAATTATTATTATGGTTTATTTATTATTTGTCATTTCGTTAATTTTAAGAAAGCTTTATTTATTGTTTACATAGACAATTTTCCAAACAATATACTCCTATTCGGGATTTGCTCTTATACTTTATGACAACAATTTACCTCAAAACATAGATTTTTATTACCTCAAAAGCATGGAATGAAAAATGAATATGAACTATGTTGAACAAGTAAAATATCAAAAAAAAAAAAAAAAGTGCTTGCAAAACCCTTGTAGAACTTCTTTACAAGGTACATCTAACATCCAAAACAAAATGAAAAAAAGAAAAAAAAGGAATAGGAAGAAAATCCAAAGCTCAAGCTAGGTATTTTCCTCCTTGATTAATTCTCATCAGGGACAATTCCAAGTTCTTGAAAGACCTCAGCACATTCAGGAAGTGCTTCCCTCTTCTTGAACCCTATAGGGTTAGCACGGCGGATCGATGAAACTATGCCATTATTGTTTGTAATAGTAACTTTGGATGTCTCCGCCGCGTCTTCGTAGGTCGAAGTAGCGACCTCCTCACAGTCCGGGTCGGAGCTCTGAATGAGGCCGATCTCGCACACCTCGTCCTCGTGATCTCCGGTCACATCCAGGTGGTAGGTGCCCGAGTTATCGGTTACACCATCAACTGCGTATGTTATGGTTCCAGCGTTTTCAGGGTCCCTGCACTGCAACCGAACCTTAGCACCTACAAAATTAACAAGTGTTACATAAATTTTAACGGATACAGAATATTTTTTGAAATCAGGTCAAGATTATTTTTATTATAAATATTGTGATGTAATACCTAAAGTTGATTTTTCATTCTTTATGGTTCAATGGTTAGGATCCCTGATTTATAAAGAATTAAATCAGGTTCAACTCTCATTACATCCCTAAAGTTGATTTTGATTTAAAAAAAGGGCAAACCCCGATGCGTCAAGCGCTTCACGCTAAGCGGGGGTTGGGAGGGGGACATTGTTATATTTTCTTGGTAAAAAAGGAGGAACAATTTATAATGATAAAAATAAATATTTACTATCACTAATTCAATACACTTTAAAAAGTAAATGGGGGCAATTGCCCCCTTAATCCAAGAAATAGCTCCGCTCATAAATGCAAATGCACTACGTAGATAGTAACTGCATATCGGATGATTCAAACTAAAAAAAAAAAAAGTCGCCCTGACAATGCTACAAAATTGCAATTAGATGACAGTTTTAAGCTAGTGATATCAGATGTAGGGTAAACTATATGAACCTGGCATGTACTTGCTGAGTCTGGTGATGAACTGGGCACGACATGTGTCACAATAAACCTGACCCACTATGGTGAACCGTTCGGATTGGGATTGGGATTGGGATCGGGCGATCCCGACGAGGAAAAACAAGCAAATGATGCTGGAAAATTGGAATGAGTTTGCCATTGATGTTTTAGGTTTAGAGAAATAGATGTAAGAGAAGGAAGGAAGGAAGGTTGTATACTTATAGTGTTGGTTTGGGGTGTCTTGAAATGGTATTTCCTATAATTTCTAAGTTGCAGTTATTATTTTGAGGTAACAAAATTTATTTGACTCCTTCTTATGCTGACTGACAGACACACAGTAGATGTGAATTGGTGCAAATGTCAAGAACTTGGTATGGAATGAAATGAAATTATTTTATTTGTATACTTTAAAAAAAATTAAGAACAAATAAAAATACAACCTCCGTCCGTCCCTAATTGAACGTCAATTTTCAAATTTTGTAAGATTACTAAGCAAAACTATTAATAATAAGTTCAGTTTGATATGAGATGAGACGCAGGAAGTATATTTTAAAATCCACCAAATTATGATTTTTAAGGCAAATATAATGATTTCATAAAGAAAAAACAAAAGTATTAGTGTTTTCATATTTTATTTTAGATATCTAAAGCAAAAGAGGAATTTATTTTATTTATTCTTTTTTTTATTGGATTTTATGGTTAACAAACTATATTTGAAAAACACAGAATTAAAAATTAAAAAAAAATAGTATTAAGTACTTTTTTTTCTTTTCTTTTTTCCATCTGAACAGTCACCCTATGGAATGACAACTTAACTACTGCCGTAAAAGCGGTAAAGCTTACCCTACAAATAAACTAATTTTTTCTCAAATAATACTGTTTAAAAAATTAATTTTTTAAAATGACTTACTGTTCAAACTTTTGTCCAAACTGTTTCATTTTTTGAAACTCGCTACACCGTGTAGCGAGTTTGACATTTGATAGGTCAAACTCGCTACACGGTGAAGCGAGTTCCATATAATTAAGTTTGCCAGTTTGGTCATTAATTAGGACCAAGGTTCTAAAAAGCGCTAGGCGGATGCTAGGCGGCGGAGCCGGGCCTAGCGCCTAGGCGGGGACTAGTCGGGGACTAATCGGGATTAATCGGGATTAGTTGGGACCTAGGCGGGGCTTAGAACTAGGCGTTGGAGAGGGGCCTAGCGCCTAGGCGGGGCCTAGGCGCCCTTAGGCGGGGTCTTTTAGAACAGAGATTAGGACAATTAATTAAGTAAAACTCGCTACACCGTGTAATGAGTTTGACATGTCCAAGATAAACTATATCTTTAATAAATTGCCCAGCTAAGTTTTACCAGACTCATTTATCTTCCTCTCATTCTCTCCCTCGTTCATTCATTCTCTCTCTCGTATCCTCCTCACAACCCTCAATCTTCTCAATGAAAATTCTATTAAACACAAAAAATGGATCATAGAGAGCAGCGTTTTTTTTTTCGCGGTGAATCCTCCTCTTCTCATCGCGTGTTATTCCTGGTCCCGCCGGTGTCGTAGAGTCCGCCATGCACCAGAGAAATCTCGACCATCAGAACTTGTCTTCGCAACAAACATCGATCGCAACCCAAGAGTATATACGGAGAGCGATTGAAGATCCGGTGAAGGATGAAGCTTTCCAAGACGGTCCTTGGCTCTCTGCAATGGAATTTCTCACTGAAGCCGGTACATATTATCCGTTGAGCACTATCAAGAATAAATGCCATACTATTGACAGGGTGGATCAGGTATAATATCAAGATTAATTAAAGTTAAATGTGTGTACACTTTGATTATTTTTTATATTTATGTATGTTCTATTAGGTTGTTGCTGTTATCAAGTCCTGCACACCAAATGGTCTTGGTGATCTCTGGGTGACTTTAAAGGTTAGGATATGAGCTTAGTATGTTTTCTATCATGGGTGAAATGTGTTTTGAGTTACTAATTGGGATAAAATTATTAGAATCCTATGGATACCATAGATGCTTCCATTCATCATAAAGTGAGTGAGAGTGAATTTGAAAAAGATATATCTGTCGGTTCTGTTCTGATACTTCAGAAGGTATGATATACTCCCTCCGTCCCGCTACAAATCACACACTTTCCTCATTGGGCATCCCGCTACAAATCACACACTTCCTAAAATGGCAAAGAATCTTTATTATTCCCTCCACTCATTCTCTCTCCTACATTATTTTAATACTCACAACACCATTATTATTTACTATTCCCTCCACTCATTCTCTCTCCTATTTTACTTTTACACTCACAACATTTATATCATTATTTTTTCCTTAATCCACGCATAAACAGTAACTGTCTCATTTGTAACGGGACAGAGGGAGTATTAAATAGTGGAAGTCAGTACACTTTGGAATCGTCATTAATAATTTCATCTAATTGTTTATTTTGAAATATTTAGGTTATTGTTTGGGCCCCCAACCCATCACGATCAGCACATTATCTTAACATCACACTCCCTAACGTCTTCAGGGTACATATTTTTTTATTTTTGCTGAATTGTTGGAATCATATACTGTAGTAAATAATGTTAAACTCATTTGTTTTGCAGGTATTTCCTAAGAATGATGAAGTTAATCTGGCTGAATTCTAAGCCCATTTTGTTTACTTGAATTTCCTAAATGTTTAAATTAATTAATGTAAGATTTCCTACATGACATGGATGTGGTCACTAACTTGATTATATTTATTTTGATGTTATTTTAGTTTTTAAAAATTATTTGGTACATTTTGTGTTTGGTTTCGTTGCAATTTTTCCTGTCATAATTATTATTATCAACAATTATTATTATTATTATTATTATTATTATTATTATTATTATTATTATTATTATTATTATTATTATTATTATTATTATTATTATTTTAACAAGTATTATTAATTATAGTATTAAGTATTCACACTAATTATACAATTGTTAATATTATAATTGTGTATTATTTTAACAAGTATTATTAATTAAGTCTTTTTTTCAGTAATTAATAATCATTATTATTACTTTTTTATTACTTAAAAGTCATTTTATATAAGGACGGACAAAAAAAATCATTCTACATAAGAAAATTAATTAATAATTTTCTATAAAAAATTTTGATAAGAAGTTAATCATTCTTTTTTTCCAATATTCTTACACAAATAAAGTAACAATATTAAATTAAAAATTCCAAATTGCAAGTAAACTAATATATTTTTACAATGTCATCAAAAAAATCAAAAAAAATCCTAAAATTGCAAGTAAACTAATAAACATTAATTATTATCTCAAAATTTCGGATTGGGACACAAATTAGTCACATATTTTAGCTTAAACTAATACATTTTTACAAAACTAAATTTACCAAAAAAAAATAGCAAGTAAACAAATAATCTAATCAAGGCTAAATTAAACACAAAATAAAGTAAAATATAGGAATGTAAACTTACACTAACAAAATTTTGATGATCAAAATGTTGAATTTGAATGGCAAAGTGGCTTTGTTTCTTCTTCTTCTTCCTTCCTTCCTGGCGGCTGAACACTTACGGTTTTTTTGGTTTTTTTTTTATTGAAGACGGTAAACTGGAAGGGGAAAAGGGATTTTAAATAAATTCGTTACACGGTGTAGCGAGTTTTGCTTAATTAATTGTCCTTATTAATGACCAAACTGGCAAACTTAATTATATGGAACTCGCTACACCGTGTAGCGAGTTTGACTTGGACAGGTCAAACTCGCTACACGCTGTAGCGAGTTTCATAAAGTGGGACATTTTGGGCAAAACTTTGAACAGTATGTCATTTTGGAAAATAAAAATTCTAAACAGTATTATTTGAGAAAAAAATTCCCCTACAAACTAGGGTTGTACAAAAAAATCGTGGAATCGGATCGGACCAGTAGAATCGGACCAGATCAGTAAAAATCGGACCGAAAAAAATAGTATTGGTCTAGTCCTGGTTCCAAATTTTTATGGAACCGATTATTTGGTCTGATCCTGGTTTTGAAAAAAATATACACGATCCTGGATCGGAACCGGACTGGGCCGAATATATATATATATAAACTGCTCTTAAGCATTCTCAAATTTAAAAATTTGAGTTTTACTACTTCTGACTGACAGGAATTCTTTGAATAATTAATTTTCTTTGGCCAGCTTTATTGTTAAATAGCTCTTATGTTTCTTTTAGCTAGTTAAGTTTTTTAGTTGGGCTCAAGTGGTTGAACATGGAACTCTTCTTTTCTAACTGTTGATTTTATTATTTTAATTTGGTTCTTATATATGCTTGCTTGTAGACAGCCATATACTCCCTCCGTCTTGAAATATTATTCAACAATTTGGTTCTTAAATATGTTTGCTTGTAGATTTTGTTATTGTAAAAAATTATATTATATTATAATTTGTAGAACCGGTGGAACCGGACCGGAACCGGACCATTAGACCGATGGACCGATCCTATAATGTAATGGTCTGATCCTGGTCCTAAATATTTACAGAACCAAAGTATTTAATTCGGTCCTTGAACAATCTAAACCGAGATACGAACATGGGCTTGTCCGGGTCAGGCCTAAATGAATTGGGCTATAAACATAATCCATGTATTGAGTTACGAGAAGCAACCATGGGCTTTCTCGGTCTCGTATATCGTCATCAACAAGGCTAATCTAGGCCCAACATACAAGTATAAATGCCCCAATTATGAGTGCCGAGGATACCTTCCTCGTATGCCGAGAAGTACCTTCCTCGGCCTTAACATTGTCAACGGGCTCTTCATACCACTATTTCCTCCTCGGCTCATCATTCTCCGAGAGGTCATGAATGACGAGGATAGAAAAGTTCGCACCTCGGCATATCATCATATGACGAGGAGACAAAATCATGCGTCTCGGCATATCCACATATCGGCAGATCGTCAACTGACGAGGAAGCAAAATCATGCATCTCGGCTTACATGCAAATGCCGAGATAATAAATTTGTGTCCCTCGGCTATCCTGCAAGCAGTTGTAACAATCCTATTCAAACAAGGATTCAACAGTTATAATCTCATCAGAATTATAACTACCTCCTACAATCCCGATCCAATAAGGATTCCTTAACAGATATAATCCTCCAAAGATTATATCTTATCTCTTTACAAGTTCAATTCAACATGGATTCTATCAATCCATCCCTATAAATACAAGCCATAATTTCAATTATTGGGTACGTTACTTTTTACATACAGAAACTCTGTCAATTTAGTTTCTCATATCAAAACCGTGAACTTATTCTCACGCCGGAGGGCCTTCGCCGGTCAAGCCCCGGCTTAGTTTACGTGTTTTCTCTTATTTTCAGGCCTAACAATCGCCGGAGCAAACGATCGCTTGGATTTGGGCTGATTTGACGATTTTGGCATCATCAATTGGTTCCATTGCCGGGAAATCGATTCAAACACCCTTTGTTTGGCCTGGAAAAAGCTCGCATGAAGCCTGATTTATTGCCCAATTTGTTCTTGATTCAACGGAAAAATATGTTCCCTTTTTTACTCTGTTCCAATTTTGGCCGGATTCTGCAGATTCAGCCGGAATTTGCCCAGTTTTTGCTTGGAACGAACGTTTTGGCCGGAAAATTTGGCGTTGACAAATCACAATTTGCGATTTCGTGTTTGCGTTGAATTCTGCTCCGAATTTGGCTTGAATTTTTGATTATTGGAAAAATCATCCATTTGGTAATTTGCTGTTTACAATTGTTGATTTTCAATGGAAGACGGACAATTCGCAAGTGTTACCAATGAGGACGAGACCCAAGTGAACGGGATCACTCCAAATGTCGAGGTGCTTCCTCCCCCTCCACCTCAGCCCGAAGGACCACCTCCCCTGGCCATGACTCTCCGTTCCATAGGGCAGCCAACTGCCGAGGGAGCCGGTGCTAACCTTCCTCGTGCCACCCGTCCTCGAGGGAAGAGAGTTGGGAGGAAGATGACGAAGAAGGCTGACGTCGGCCGAGCTGAAAGCTCCCAACCCGTCGACCGACGTACTCTGTTGCACAGACAAATGGAGACATTGCAAAGGATTTACGAGACACAAGCTGCTCTCTTACAATTGGATCCAGATAATTCCATGGCTGAATTTATGCTGCCATCGACGGGCAACTCTCGTGGAAGGGAGCAGGGTGAGCGACGAGGTCCTCCCCTCGATCCGGCTGTACCACCGAAGCAGGCCCTCCGAGATTCTCCCCGTCCTCGGCACCACAATCAGAAGAACGACAAGGTGATAGACCTGAGGAGCCAATTGAACAATTCCAAGGAACAGGAAGTGGACTCAAGGGATTTAAGGACGAGGCTCAGTCTGACCAAACGTCTATCCCCTCCTCGTCTTGTCATGGCACCTCGTCGTCCCGGCTCACCTCGACCACATCGACATCGACACGCCTCTCCTCGTCCTCGTAGGGACTCTCCCTGTCCTCGCCCTCGTGAGTTTGTACGGCCAAGAACTCCTGAACCGTACAGAATGTTACTTGGCGGCCATGAACTAGAACCGAGGCAAGATAAGGCACCATCCAGACGAAGGGACAGCCATCAAAACGACGAGGAGCACAGTAGGGTGAATGGCCGCCATAGAGATAAATCAACTCGTAGCTCCCAACGCAGCACCCATTCTAGCAGTGATAAGGGAGTGGAAGCCAGACAGTGGGAACTATTGAAACAACGCTTGGATGACATGGAGATGGGCAAGAAAGTTGATAATGACGACTATGACTGGTCCACTCGTCCGTTCTCCCAGAGGATAACTGACGCCCCACCAAATCCCCACTTTAAGGTCCCGAGTTTTGAAAAGTACAACGGAACCACCGACGCGAAGGACCACGTGCAGAGTTTCGAACAAACCATGAACCTCCTCACCAAAGCTGATGACATGCTCTGTAAAGCTTTCGCGAGCACCTTCTCCAGAACAGCCTTGACCTGGTTCCGTGAGCTGAAAAAAGGTTACATCGATAGATGGAGGGGCATGAGGAGAATGTTCTTGGACCACTTTTCCATGGCTGGAAGGAGAAAGATGAGGTTGACCGACCTTGCCAACATTGAACAATCGAAGAATGAAACCACCCTCAGTTACTACAATCGATTCCGTAAAATGGCAGAACAAGTGGAAGAAAGCCTCACTGACAGGGAGGTTATTGTTTGTTTCAATTCTGGGTTGAGATCCGGCCCCCTCATCTATGAACTCTCCACCCGAGAACCTAAGTCCAAGGCCGATTTGTACAATGTGGCCTATGCCATTGCCATGGCTGAGGATAAAAGCTAGAAAAGGGATCTGACAAGGCGGAACCAGAAACGGCTAGCACTCGCCACAATGACAATGGGAATGGTAAAGGATCCAAGGGGAAGAATAGAACAAGAAGCACTGAGAAGCCTGAAGTATTCACCCCTCTTACCAAACCCATCACGGAGATCATGCAGCTAGTGAATCTTCCTCCACCCCGTCCGTTGAGCAACAAACCAAAATTCCCTCGTGACACTTCCAAATTCTGTGATTTCCACAAGGACCATGGTCACAACACTGAAGGCTGTTACGCCCTCAAGAAAATGATCCAAAGGTGGGTTGACGAGGGAAAGCTAGACCGCTATGTCATGAAGAAATATGGCAAGCGAAAACGGAAGGAAGAGGAAAGTGAAGATGATGATAAAAGCGAAGAGGGAGAACAAAGGCCTCCTAGGGCCAAGCTGCATGTAATCCGAGAAGAGACAGTCTCCACGAGACAGCTAAGAAACCAAATCCATGAACTAAGCAAGGTGTACCACGTCCCTGCTTGGGTTCATAAAGCGGAAGAGGTTATTAGCTTTTCTCCTAACGAATTGGCAGGGAGCCGTGCTGCCCGTGAACAACCCTTGGTGATAAAGGGTCGAATTGATAATGTGAAATCGGAAAGATTGCTTGTTGACACGGGGGCCTCCCGTGACATCCTGTACTACTCTGCCTTCCAACAGATGGGCTTAAAGGACACCATGTTGGAGCCCTATCACGGAAGGTTGGAAGGCTTCACCAACCATAAAGTTGGTGCTAAGGGAACTGTCGAGCTAGAGCTTGAAATTGGCGAACATCCCTTCCGATCCACGGCTACTGTCAATTTCGTAGTCATGGATTTAACAAGTGATTACCATGCTATTCTGGGCATTCCAAGTCAAGCAAAACTTGGGTTGGTCGCCTCCCTTCCTCACCAACGGGTCAAATTTCCTACTCGTTCTAGGATTGGATGCGTGAGGGCGACCGCCAAGGACTTCTTGGAGCATGTCGAGCAGAGCCGGAAGAAATCTAAAAGCGTGGAGATAGACACCCCGGAAGACAATATAAAGATCTCTAAATCTCTGAAAACTACCCATACCAGCTCTAGGGTGAGCTATATCCGTGAGGTCCTAGATGAAGAGCCTATGGTCCTAGAAATTGCAGCCGACCAAGGCATAGTTCCATCCGTCTCTGAGGAAGATCCCATTCTCGTCAATGGCCAGAACTCGGGGGCCAACCAGGACTTGAGGACGGTCGATCCACTCGACGTTGATGAACTAATGGAAGAGGAAGTCCTCAACGTGAATAACAATGAGGGTAGGAGAATTAGAGAAATCATTATCGAGTCCCTGGAATTTCGAGACGGTCCTGAAATGGAGCCTGTAGATGAACTGGAAGAGGTAGTCATCAACCCTGACTATCCTGAACAAAAAATCAAACTCGAGGGCCAGCTATCTCCGGAAGAGAAGGAAGAAATCATCTCCCTCTTAAAAAACAGTCTCGATGTCTTTGCTTGGAGAGTCGAAGACATGAGGGGAATCAATGAGGAAGTAGCACTCCACCGCTTGGAAGTTGATCCATTGGCGAAAACTATTTCACAGACAAGGAGAAATTTCGCAAGAGACAAGGAGGAAGCTATCAAAGAAGAGGTGCAGAAATTACTTAGCGCCGGGATTATTCGTGAAGTGAAGTACCCTGTTTGGTTGGCCAATGTGGTCATGGTAAAGAAACAAAATGGGAAGTGGCGAATGTGCATCAATTTCACCGATCTTAACAAGGCCTACCCTAAAGACAGTTATCCTCTCCCCAGAATCGATAAGTTGGTAGACTCCATCGCTGGACACCAAACACTCAGTTTCCTAGACGCCTATTCAAGCTATCATCAGATCAAAATGGCGGAAGAGGACATAGAGAAGACGACCTTCCAAACACCTAGGGGAAATTATTGCTATGTTATGATGCCTTTTGGGCTCAAGAATGCGGGTGCCACGTACCAACGAATGGTGAATCAAGTATTTGGCGCACAGATAGGCCGTAACATGGAGGCCTACATCGATGATATGGTCATTAAGACCAAGGAGGGTAGTCATACCCCTGACTTGGAAGAGACAATAAACAACCTCCGAGCCAACAACATGAAGCTAAACCCAAGTAAGTGCGTATTTGGAGTGACAGCTGGAAAGTTCTTGGGTTTCATGGTATCGCAAAGGGGAATTGAGGCGAACCCCGAAAAAATCAAGGCATTAATTGACATGAAGGAACCTACCACCATCAAGAAGGTCCAAAGATTAAATGGAAGAATAGCGGCACTTGGAAGATTCATAGCCAAATCCGCCGAAAAATCATTGCCATTCTTCAAGGTATTGAAGGGTACCAAGAGCTTCTCCTGGACTCCCGAATGTTCGGAAGCATTCCTCCGGTTGAAGGAGTACTTGGGTTCCCCTCCCTTGCTTAGCAGACCGATTACCGGTGAGATGATGTATGTATTCCTAGCCGCCACTGATCATGCAGTCGCAACTGTTCTAATCTGAAATGAAGAAGGAGCGCAGAAGCCCGTCTACTATGTCTCTAAGGCATTATCTGACGTGGAAAGCAGATATTTCAACGTGGAAAAGATAGCGTACGCACTAGTTATTGCCTCAAGGAAACTATGTGCCTACTTTTCTGCGCACCCTATCACTGTATACACCAATGAACTATTGAAGAAGATCCTGCACAAGTTTGACGGCTCCGAACGTCTCCTAAATTGGTCTATCGCTCTCACTGAGTTCGATATCACTTACCAACCAAGGAAGACCCTCCTGGCACAGCCCTTGGTTGACTTCATGGTTGAGACCGCCTTCATGGGTGAACACCTCCCCACTTCCCCTAAGCAAAACACCGCAGAAGAGGAAGAGTCTCCCATCAAACTCCCATCCAACTGTTGGATCTTGTACACGGACGGGTCAGCTACAAAGGAAAGAAGCGGAGCAGGAGTTGTACTAGCAAGTCTAGAAGGAGAGTACACCATGCAAGACATCATCCGATTCAAATTCCCTGCCTTAAACAATCAAGCTGAATACGAAGCTCTAATATTTGGTATCGAGTTGGCTTCCTTCTACGGAGCAACTAAGGTGGCGGCATTCTGTGACTCCCAACTCATTGTCAAACAAGTAAAGGGAGAGTATAACACCCAAGACCCCACCCTTACCAAATATAGAGATCTGGTCCTAGACATGACGAAGAAGATGGAATTTTTTGAACTCAAGCAAATAGGCAGGGAAGACAACCAAATCGCAGACGTTCTGTCTAAACTAGCAACCATGGATGTGTCTAAGTCTAAGACTAATCCATACGTAGTTTATTCTGAGGAACCTGCGTATGAAAGATTACAAATCATGCTCCTAGCTGAAAAGGAGAGATGTTGGATCGATGACTACATTGACTACATCGAGAAGGGCCAACTCCCGGAAGATGAAGCAAAAGCTAAACTTATCAAGAAGAGGTCCCCAAGGTTCGTTGTGATGAGCGGAGTCCTCTATCGAAGATCTTTCACCAAGCCCCTGCTAAGGTGTGTCTATCCTAAGGAAATTGAGAACCTCTTCGCAGAAGTACATGAGGGTGTTTGCGGCGGTGTAAGTACCCCAATCTGGATCACCCCCTTTCAAACACACGGGAAACACCGCAGACTCATCAACGCAGTCTCGGAGACCTCTGGCACTCAAAACCCTCTCAAAACCCTCTCAAACCCCCAACCAAACCAAGGAAGGAGCCTTCCTGGGATAAAAAGGGACAAAAGGACCTTTTGGAAATTTTCAGGAAATCAGAAAAGCAATTAAGGTCCGTACGGACCTCTTTGTTTCAATGATTACTAAATTCCCTTAAAGTCCACAATATTCCCTCAAATCCCGGAAGAAATGATTACTTCCCTGCAGAGTTGGTCCGTACGGACCTCTTTGCATGCAAGATGGTCCGTACGGACCTTATTGCTCGTGTGGGACACCATCATTCCGTAATATTCACCATCATTGCATTCCCTCAAATCGAGGAAATCCAAAATTCTGGATAACCAAGAAGGTCCGTACGGACCTCTTTGCTCCGAAATTTTTACTATAAATAGAGGGCTCCCCCTCCTCATTTTCACACACCTCCTCTTCTCTCTTCCTCCCTTAGCCTTCTCGGCTCCCCTCTAAGTCCTCTCGAGGCACTCCCGCCCCTTTCGGATCCTTCCGAGGCCTTCCGAGCTCCCTTGTGGTGCTCCGAAGCCTCCCCGAGCGCTCCCGAGACGCTCCCGCGCTGCCCCGAGGCACTCTCGAGGTACTCGAGGCCCCTCGTGGTACTCCGAGGCCTCGCTCGGTCTTTCCACGGTGTCCCGGCTCTTTCCGAGTCAAACCGACGATCCCAAACCACGCCGAAACTCTGCCCGAGTAACTCCTGCCACCGCAACGCACGCCGAACCTCTGCCCGAGTGATCCCGACGATCCCCACGCACGCCGAACCTCTGCCCGAACGCAGCCTACAACCTCAACTCACGCCGAAACTCTGTCCGCGGACAACCGGCATCTCCCGAAGCAATCCCGATCCGTACCGGAACGCGACTTCGACCTCAAACACTATTCCCAAGCGGAAGACAGACACGAACCAACATTGGTAAGGCTTCCTTCCTATACTATTTCAATACATTTCCATACATAGCATACAATGTAGACATCCGATACAGCATGCATTTTTAAAAGCACACACACACACACACAACATTTAAAGGATATTAGGGGTATCCGAAAGACTCGTTTTACGAGGCTACTCGGGTGAGCTCTAATATTCTAATATTCTCTTCCCGGGGAGTCATCTAACCTCCGAACTCAAAATCTCATCACACAAAAACAGTTTAAAATTATCTTTAAACTGATGCCCTTTTTCAATGTTTTGGGCTTAATAAAAACGGCGTGGCGACTCTACAAAAACAAAAACGGCGAGACACGTCGCTCCAACGCGAAAGACGCCAGATGCCGGGGCTGCGAAGCCTGCTCGGATCCGGGCTATTTCAGTTGGCGACTCCGCTGGGGAAATTTGTTTTAAAAACTTTTAAACAAAACAAAAGATTTTTAAAACGATGATGAGGGTCAAACTTTCATTTTACCCCTTCCTTTAACTGTTGTGTGTGTGTGCACGTGCTTCGTTTTTATTTTAAAAAAAAATAAAAAATAAAAAAAAATGCATCAATATACATCTCGTGCATACATTTAAAATTCTTCAAAAACTTCTATTTTACTCGTAAAAGAATTTTAGAGACCGCACACTACGCGCACCGCCGCCTCGGTTACACCGCACTCTACTCACACCGCCGCTCGGTTACACCGCACGCTACGCGCACCGCCGCCGGATACACCGCACACTACAACCCTCAACCCGGAGTGGTCTCGCTGCAGTCCGTTAGGTCTTCCTAGGCCTCTTGGACGCGCACGGGATCATTCCAAACATCCCATCCTAGCCAAGCGTCAACCCCGCACGCTTGAGTCTTGAGTCACACTCGTCCGCACTCGGTTGGTTTTTACCTAGCCCGTGTCATACACTGGATACATATACCATGCCGGCCATTTTCTCGAGTCAAGGCTCTAACTCAAGATCCCTCGCGCAAGCAAAGCGATGAAAGGTCATGCTAAAATCTTGACCTCGATCTTGATTTCCGAAGCTACACCTGCACGATGTTCCGTCCCGATATACATCCATGCTCGCATGACACCATGTCATCACGCCTTTGATACGTCGCCCATGACGATATGACCCGACCTAACGCCTAACGTCACGGCATCCCTTGCGCAAGCAAGGTAAAGAGAGGTCATGCCGAACTCTTGACCCGATCTTGACTTAGTGGCCGGCTCGGTTCACTATTCACATGGCTAACGCATCAAAACGAACATGACAGCTCGGTCCTTAGGTTCGATTTTTCTTTAGGCCGGTGGAAACCGCTTGCACTATAGGACCTCGCCCGGGCCGTCCACCCCGGGATGTCGAAATACGTGTGCAAAACGAGGGGCTTATAGCCGCACGTATGGTCTCCATCGACCCAGATCTAGCATAGTTGCGAAAAAGAAGAGCAATCTTTTCCAACCTACCTAGGATTCTCGAGAAAACACGTTTTAAGTAAATTAAAACAACAAAAAAAAATCAAAAATAAAAGAAACGGAAACCGCATGCCACGTGAGCTTTCCCCTTTATCCCGTTAGGCCATTCCCGTGTCTAAACCTTGCCCGTCACCCTCCAAATAACCGAGAGTGGTTGAGAATACCCGGAAGCCGCCTTTTCGCATCGAGGTCACAAGGTCCGATAGCCCTTCCAGCTCAACGGTCCGCACCGTCCGATACTCCCCATGACGGATCAACAGATAACAATGCTGAGGGAAACGGAACCCCGCCACTAAGGAACCTCCAGACAATGGAGGAGGTGCCGCGAGCCTTCGAAACCATCAAGAAGCGCCAAGAGGAACAAAGAAGCCCGGATCGTCGACACCTTGCGCCTTCGAGGAACAAGCCAGCTTCCCCAACCCGACGGAACCTTTGTTCTCATAGAGGACGAAGATATACCGGCTCCCCCTCTCAAAGCTATCGCCAGTGTCCCGCCTCCGCCAAGCTACGAGATCCCAAAGAACGCAAAGCGCCTCTCGCTCAAAGCTCCTCCGCATCGGGCCAAGCGCCCGACATGCCCGCCCAAGATCGGGCCGCTTCTGCTCGCACATCAAGCTCATTACCAACAAGACACATACGTACTCGCTCCGCCGTATCCCAATGCATCTCGGTATCCCCAGATTCAATCCTTTGCCTCTATACGAGCCTCGCAATCACAATCAAAAGTCCCCATTCTTACCAGGGACAGCATCCCGAGCGGATATCCCGACATCTCAAGTTTGCCACCCGCTAGTCCGCCAATTGGGGCTAACGAATCGTTTCCCCAGCTTCCCAAACACAACCCTTAGCGGACCCGGCAATCACGCCTCAACTTCAACACCCTGTGGTATGGGTTGGTATACACTCAACTACCTCCCCAAGACTCCCGAATGGCGATCCCATCGCCCAATCCACCTCCATCTTCTGTCCGTCCCCGAAAACGGTAACCCACCTCGCATACCGATCCTCACATGGCCCGGCCGGATTGAACAAATGAAAGACATGCAAGGCAAGCTAGCTAGTTCTCGGAAGGACTCCCTCCCGCCTACCGATCCGAACAAAGTGGTCCCTCTCCCTCCAAAGTTCGTGATGCCGAAATGGAAAAGTTTGACGGAACAGTAATGCCCAAAACCCACATCGACACCTACGTCCCGGGTATGAGAGCCAAAGGGGCAACCCTCAACAGATGGTAGATCATTTTCGCATTCCCTCAAATCCACAAAGACTAAGGTGGTTCCTCAATGTGAAGGCGTAAAACCGCTCCACGTGGGATCGATCAGTTGAAATCTTCCCGGAGAAGTACCGCGCCAATCTTGAATGGGAAACAAACCGCCATGACCCGCAAGCCACCGAACAAAAGGATGACGAACCAGCTGGGCGAATTCTACAAAAGATGGAACCGGAAGCTAAGCGAGATAATGGATCCACTTTCCAAAGAAGAGCAGATGGACATCTTCCATTCCCGCCTCAAACCATCTTTGAGGACCTTGATCGCCCACCATTTCTATCCGGATCTCCGTGCCATGGTCAACGCCGGACAAAGTTTGAAAAGACCTCGAGTCTTCAAAAGGCAACAAAGAACCCCGCCTCATCTTACCGCTATCGAACAAACTCGGCAACTTCAACTCCCGCCCGACCAAAGGAAAGGAAGCAATGAACAAAGGCACTACATTCGTAACGGAGCTCAAGTAAACCGCGATCAAGCAGCCCCAAAGAATAACAACCCCCTCGCTTCCCACAGCCCAAAGATTTAGATAACCCGGAAATGCCCTTGGGTCAAGTATTTCAAGCTTTGGTGAAACGAAATCTTCTCAAACCACTCGAGAATTTCCAACCGAAGACCCTCAAACCCAACATGGATATGAGCAAGCACCGCGCCTTCCACAACTACCCCGGCCACACCACCGACAATTGCTTCGTACTCAAGCAGTGGTCCAGGCTCATTGAGGAGGGAAAATTGGAACGCCCTCGTGGTCCCAATACCATCGGAAATCCATTCCCGAACGACAGTGGTAAACTCAATAGCCTTTGACGAAACTCCAAGCGAGAGCAGACCCCCGCAATTTCCGAAACCGTCGCATGCCGTCCCGCTACGATCGGGAGCGTGAAACAAGAGTCAAAAGGTCTCGTGACCGGGAATTCCGACAAGAACGCCCAAGGGCAACCGTCTCCCTACGATCTTTGCCCCACCCAAGGCATACAAATGGATGGATCGAACGTTCCCGTAAGAGACCGAGTCAAACGGTAGCACGGGAAGCGGTTTAGCCTTCACAGACGATGACTTGCCAATATGTGAGAATCGGCACAACGAAGCCCTCCTCATCCTCATAAAAATAGAGATGTTCTTCCTCCCGAACGTCTTGATTGATAACGGCTCCGCAGCCAACATCATCGCTTTAAGCACACCGAAACGACTCCACATCGACCGTTCTCTCTCGATAAGGCCTTCACCTCGGTAATCCGAGCCTACGACTCCACCGCACGACCAATCGTAGGAGTCATCAATTTGAGGATCCACTCCGACGTACAACCGGAGTCGGTAGAGTTCCAAGTCGTGGAAATCAAACCAACCTTCTCTCGCTTTGTTGGGACGGCCTTCGATACATCGATGAAAGCAAGATCATCTACTCTTCACCAATGCGTGAAATTCATCAATGCCAATGGAGCGATCGAAGTGATCCGCGGAAGCAGCAGTAATGGCAAGTGCTTGGCCGAAGCTATGACCTGTAAGAAGGTCCCGACATGACCGAATACTCTTCTCCGCATGATTCTCCTACCCCGTCCCGCTACGAAGTGGATCCTTACATCCACGCTCTAAGCCGCGACGAGCCGGAAATTGAAGAACTCATGGGTCGATGACAACTCGATATATGCGATCGTGAAGAATGCTTCGAGAGAGGATCAAGAGATGGATGCCCTAATGGAGATTGATCGAGGAGTAGACCCTTACTTCGCCGAAAACCTCTTGCAAACCGGCTCATCACCGATCCCCGTACAAGACAACCCTCTAGCCGACACTCTCTGATCTTACTGGGACAGCCATCACAGCCTTAGTTCAATTCAACATTCCTGTCCGACCCGGGACGAACAATGGCGCAACCTCCTCCAAGGCTTAATCGTGGAAGGAGATATAGCATGCCCGCTCGAATCGTACATTGTAAACGTCGTCCAAGCAAAGATCCCGCATAAAGAAGCGCATTCTATGAAAGTGATCAACATCGCAAGAATCCACTCCGACCGCCGAATGCTTCGCCCTCCTAGAAGTAGCCCTCGCCGACTTCTATCATCAAAAACCCCCAAGGACCGGTGGCAACACTAATGGAGGGACATCATCGTGGGAGCAACCAAAACCTCCGCGATCCGGTTTGAAATCGAACCGCATGCAAGCTACTTTCCGGACTCATGCCAAGGGAAGATTGGCCACCCGAACCAAAGACCACTCCCTCTAGAGCTACAGCCCATCCGAGAGTAATGAAGCCTGGTCCAATCCCTCGTCGCCTATAGTCTAGCTTCGAGTCTTGTTGTCTGTGTATTCACATCTTTTGAGTCTTTTGACGGCTTTACGCCCGACGATTGTGAATCTTTGATCAACAATGTACAGTCTTCACGCTTTCAATAAAAGGTCCGACCTTCCTAAAAAAAAAAAATCATTTCATTGCATCTTTAACAAATGATGATATTAACTAATCAAAACAAGTTAATAACAATTCATCTATACAAAAGACAAACACATTAATTAAATAAATGCATCAAGCAAACATTTAAGCATGTTGTCAAACGAGAGAAAACCGGCCCAAGCCGCCGAGAAGGTTTTAATCACAACGATTTGCAAGATTGCCGAAGAGCCAAAGAGACGCAAGTCCGACGCCATTTCCAAAGACAAACCGATCTTCCAATACCTCAAGAACGGGAAACCACCTTCATGAACAAGGAAGACCCACACACGTAAGGGGTCAAAACCAAGAGCATCATGGCCCTAAAACGCCTCGCCTCTCACTTCGTCATCCTCGGGGACATGTTATACAAGAAACGCTACCACGGGCCACTCCTACGCCGCACGCCCAAGAAGAAGCAAACAAGTTCATGAACGAAGTCCACAATGGGGCTTGCGGTCCCCACATGAACGCCGTGAGCCCCGATGCAAATCATTCTCGTGGATGGGCTACTACCGGATCTCCATGGAGGCAGATTGCATCCACTTTGTCCGAAGCCGCGACAAGTGCCAACGGTTCTCCAACCTCAATCATCTACCACCCCACGATCTCTACCGCATGACTACACCTCGCCCTTTGCCACTGGGGAATTGACGTCATCGGGAAAATCGCTCCGCCAAAGAATCTGGCCACGAGTTCATCTTAGTAGCCATCGACTACTTCACCAAATGGGTCGAAGCCAAGTCCTACAAGGTACTCACCTCCAAGAAGGTCGCGCATTTCCTCAAGGAAAACATCATCTCGCCGATACGGCATCCCAAATGAGGTCATATCGCACAACGGCTCACACTTCGAAGGGGAATTCGACAGCATCGCGCTGAATTCAAGATCACACGTCACAAATCTTCTCCCTACCGGCCACAAACAAACGGCGCCGTGGAAGCAAAGAAACAAAACCCTCGAACGGATCATCCGAAAATGACCACCCGAGGACGAGATTGGCCCGAGAAGCCGCACCTTGCACTTTGGGGCTACCGCACATCACCGAACAGCCACGGAGAAACCCCATTTGCCCCGACATACGGATGGAAGCAAGCCCTTCCCATCGAGCTAGAAATTCCCTCACTCCGAGTGCCGCTGAAAATGACATCAACGAAGTCGAATGGCTCCGAAGCCGACATGACGAATTGGCTCGCTAGACGAGCGACGACTAAAGGCCATGGAACACGTCCGAGCCTATCAAAGCAGATGGCTAGAGCTTTCGACAAGAAAGTCAAATCCCGAGACATCGTGAAGGTGACCTTCAGTACTCAAAGAAAAGCCTCCCACTCGAACCAACCCACTGGGAAAATGGGAACCCACATGGATCGGCCCTTTCGTGGTTCAAAAGATCTTCTCCTGAGGCGCCATGAAGCCGACTGCACCTAGACGGCAATCCCTTCATGAATCCAAATAACGGAAGCAAACTTCGCAGATACTTCGCCTAAAGAAGAACAACTGGCATCTCTTGGCACTCCATGTAGTGTCGAACTACGCAGACTGAGCCCTCTAGTCCGGGGAACGTAGGCAACCTTAATTGGTCCGGTCTAAAAATACACAAAAAGTCAAAAGTTTGAATGTCAATCAAGACCTCCATCAAGCTACGCACTTTTCAAGAACACGCCCTGCCAGCCACCTTGACCAAGTCAAACGACGGCGGCAACATCAAAGGACATCCGAGGGTCACTCAAAGATCAAACGATCGACTCATGTCTCGCTTCCAAGCCAGGGCTTGTCTTCGCCCTCACGCGCTTCAAAAAAAAAAAAAAAAAAAAAAAATGAGAGCTCGAGCAAGGGCTCACAAATAAAAGACAAAAAAGAGAGCTCGAGCAAGGGCTCACAAAAAAAAAAAAAAAACAAAAGAAGCTCAAGCGTAAGCCGCGAAATTGAGGTCAAGAGCCCGACGCCAACAAGAGGCAAGGAAGCTACGAAAAGACCGTCAAACGACTTGTCAAGTGGAGCATTCAACCTCTCGCCCAAGCACAAAGCCTCGCAAAGGGGATTGCCGCCGTGGCCTGCATCGCTTCACCCGCGAATGCAATGTAAAAGTCCAAAGATGGACGCCGACAAAGTGCACAACAAAAGCAAAGGCAAACAAGAGATCTTGCGTCTCGACAAAGCTTTAAAAGTAAATCACAAATCACTAACGGTTACAACATTTCTTGATGAGTTCAAGCACGGTCTACTCTCAAGTTCACAACATGCTAAAAGACAAACTTTAATACATTTAACTAATAATGTGTTTGCAATGCAATGAATGGATACCTAGGAGGTCATTCCGCGCCATCTCGCGCTTGTCCCTCGCCATTCTTTCCTTTCTTCCCTCGTCCCCCGGCGAGTCTTCTTTCGCTCCACGTGAACCAACTCGCGTCTCTCGCTCCGAGATCCGGGGTCCTCCCCGTAGAGTCAAACAATCCAAGAGCTCTCGTGGCTTCATTCGCCCGTGCTTCGGCTCGGATCTCCTCCCCGCGAGTCCGTAAAGAGGACCTCTCCCCGTCGCCGGTCAACTCTAGTCTCGTAGTCAAACAAAGTGTCTCCCGTCACATCCAAAGTGGTCGACTGTGCTTCGGCACTCCTAAGGCAATAGCTACTACGGCAACCGGGTCCTGCACCGCTACACGCCGCTCTCCAAGACCACTTGGGATCGCCCAACACGCCGCTCATACCAAAGCCGTATACCGAGTCGTCAATACAACGCTCCCCGACGTCTAAGGAGTACCACAGAGGGAAAGCGGAATACTTCCATACCCTCGTAAAATACAAGAAGGCACCCGAAGCCGCCATACAAAGAGGAACTACCTCCGCAGAGCAAGGTCATCCCACCAACAAAGGCTCCCGCTTCATCCCAAACCGCCGGAAACAAGCGACGGAATATAGAAGGAGGACCAAGACAAACCCGGAACTCGACAACGTAGGACCCTTCCCGCAAGATCCTCCCGGTCTCAATCCTCCAACAAGGAACCCACCAAATGGATCTCGATGCGTACCAAGCCGTGCCATCCATCTCTCCCCAAAGTGACCGATCCATATCCAACACAAGAGGTCGCTGAGCAAATGACCACGGGCTAAACGACGTCTGAGCCTCGGGCATGGCTTGGAGTCTCTCTCGCAGCCACAAGGTGAGCAAAGCGGGGCTTCCCCTCTCATAAAACGATCCCCTGCCGCGACGGTCGATACCATGAAGAGTCTCCCCAAAGACCAACGGGACAATATCTTCTCCAGCTCTGCAGCGCCCTACCACATCTAGCAAAGCGCCATCACAAATGCCAAGGGAACTAACTGTAAAAGCTGCCGCCATCACGCACAAGGCAAATACATCCCAAGAGACGTCACTCATCATCAACCATGAACCGCTCCGGCAGCTCGTAAATGTCGATATGACCCGAATCAAGGATCATGCCCCGCACTTCTTCCAACGAAGTACGAAGAAAGTCCGCAAGCTTCACGCTCACCGCAAAGACCACCAATCAAAGGAAGCGAGATGGCCTCCACCTCCTGGGCCCTCCAATCAAAGCCCGAAAATCCTCAAAAGTGGGCACCATTTCATTGTAGGAGAAACAAGACACATGCCTCCTAACATCCTGAACTTCGCGGCAGCCCGCAACAAATCCCAATCAGAACCAACTCCTTAAAAGACCAAACCGAGCAAAGACGAAACCTTACCTCGAAAGCCCGTCTCGATGCCTCATACGGCGCCGCATCCACGTTTTCAACCGCTCAAGGAAGTGTGCTTGCCTCTCCGCGAAAGCCTCGGCAAAATTCTAGGGACGTACGAAGAATCCATGGCAAAAATGGAGGTTCCTAGAGAAAATGGGGAAGAAAGCTCGAAAATGGCCGCAAATGGGGAAATGAGGAAGAACCAGACACCGGAAAGCATTTATGTCCTTCCCAAAAGCAAGGTTGGTCCGTACGGACCTCTTTGCATGCTAAGTATGTCCGTACGGACCTCCTTGCAAATGTAACCCATTTCCTCAAAGAAACAAGCATAAAACCACTGTCCTCAAGAAACCTTGCTCCAAATCGCCCAAACACCGGCCAAAGCCATTCCCGCAAACAAACACTACCCACAAACACACTCTCACCACGTGGCATGTACAAAAATAAAAATAATAATAGCAACAATTTCTAGGACAAATCCCTGAATCACAAAAATGACATTACATCTTAAAATAAAATACCGTTTTGCCGTGCAAATACATGTGTTTTATTACAGTACCCAATAAATGTCTCTGTTGCTAAACAAAAAAAGAGGGATATGAAAAGAGGGAAAGCAAATGAATACTAATCGTAATCCTCGCATCATCATCCTCGCCGAGGTCCTCCAAAGAAAAGTCGCGCATCCCAAATAACTCGCCCGTCACATCCTCGTCGTCGAATACCGAGCACCCGCCCGAGGCTCCTACGAAAAGTACTCGGAAGGATCAAATCCGGCGAAAGGATCAAAGAAAGAAGGCTCGAGGAACCCTCACCCCGCGCGCCATGCGGAGGCATGAACCGATAAAAGGGCCGCTCCCTCGAAGGCCCCGCAGCCTCCCGAAGATGTCCCGGCATCCATGCTATGCCGCCCTCAAAGGTCCCTCCCGCTGCGGCTCCGGCTCGGCTCTAGGCGGAGGAACGTCTGCTGCAGTGCCTCGAAGGCATAGGCTCGTACGCCGGCACGCGTCGCGAAGACCGGCAAGATATCTTCGAAGCCATCGTCTTCGCAAACGACCTCATCGCCACGTAACGGCGAGTCAAGCATATCATAAGCTCTCCCCGGACTCCGCACCAACAAGCGGCCAAGGAAACGCTCACAATACGCTTATACTCAACAACAAAAAGAGAAAAATACGTAAAAGATGCCAAGATGGAAAAGAGTCAAGACACTCACCGATCTATCTGGGTCCACTCTGTATGCAAGCAGAGCTCGCTCCGAACGGTGCATGCATACCCTCCTCTCGATCCGTCCCCGCGGACGTACGTGAAATCCGGTCCCGCATCGGAACCTCCGGGAGCTCGCGGGCGCCTCTCTCTCCCGCGCGCACTGCGGCGTCCTCGCCTTCCTCCTCACGAAGGCCCCGTACTCCTCTCCATATAAAATGAACTCCTCGGCGCCGACACCGCCAAGGTACCTCTCGAAATCGAGCACGTCCATGTCCCGGAATCAAGCATCCCAAAGGGAGGGTCCTCTGAGCCACGGGAAGCACACCGTGGCCATGCCGCGTAAGACCCGCTCCCGTGTACATAACATCGCAGTCAAGCCCCGCAAAGATCTTCCGCCGCGTCGTCACCTCGGAGCCCTCAAACTCATCTCCCTCATACCGAGCCCACGGGAACAAGACGAACCCCTCCGGCTATCCCTCTCCGTACGCTCCCCGCACATCCCCGTAGGCGATGGTGAGCTTCCCCGCCGGGTCCTCCTCTTCCTCGCCGTACGAGCCCACCAAAGATAGCAGGTACGCAAAGAATGTACCCCTGGATCTCTATCCCACTGAAGCACCGGAAAACCTCATAAAACCACACCTGTGACAAAAACAGAGAAGGCTCAAGGCAAAAGAAAACGGAGAAAAGACAAGTTGCTAAATCAAAAACAAAGAATAAACTCATACCTCCAGAGCAAAGTCAAAACAGCCAACGAATCCGGCCACACCCCGCTAAACCGGTCCAAGGAGAAGTAGAGCTCGCCAAGCTCGCCTCGCCCCAAGCGATGTCACAAACTCTATCCAGATCAATCAAGCTCTCCAACAGCAAAGGGAGCCGCGGTCGCGTGGTTCGAGAACAAAGTCTCTGACAAAGCGCATACCACAAAAAGGAGCGCGCCAACCGCTCCGCCGTCACCCGGCCGGTACCCCGGATGTAGGCCCCGACATCCGGCCGTGATCTTCGCCCACATCGCTATACAACATGCCTGTGCCCTCGCGAGGACGAGGCTCAAAGCCCAAGCAGCCTCGGCCAAGACATCATCGTAGATCATGTCTCTCCACCTCACAGGCCCTCCTTTTCAAGGAGAGCTCCTAATAGCAAAGAAAATCGGTGGGCGTCACCGTCACCTCGCCCTGCCTCGTGTGGAAGGTGTGGGTGGTATCCCACCAATACTCGATAGACCCAAGGAAGACACTCTTGTTCTTCCTCGTGTCGACACTCCACTGTGTTCTCAACGAACACACCCAGCCGTAAGCGTAAACCAGCCTCCGGGACTCGGCCTACCGTCCACGGAAATATCGTGCATCCGCCGCCATAGCTCAACAATGCCTCGAGCGATCCCCGAGTCTTCATCCTCTTGGCCTTCCCGCCATAAGCTCCCGCATCCCGCAGTAAACACAAAGAAAGGTACGTCAATCACGTATTTAATATAAAACAAAAGGCACAAAAGTCCGTCCCAACACGGAAAGCCATGAAAATAACCCGTCACCACATACATTATACATATAATTTTTCCCATGCGGCACAAAACACGGCACACATTGCACATATAATTTTCACATATATCCCGTCACAAAACACGGCACATATTGCACATAATTTTCACATATATCATACATATAATTTTCCCCATGCAGTCCGTCACAAAAACACGGCACACACTGTACACATTTTCTCAAAAAAAAGGGATTAAGCCCTGCACGACACATTTTCAAAAAAAAAAAAAAAAGTTCGTCCCAACACGGCAAAGGCACATATAACCCGTCACAAAAACACGGCACATATTGCACATATTTTCCCCACAAAGTCCGTCACCCAAAAACATGGCACACACGGCACGACACATATGCATAACACATTTTTCAAAAAATCCGTCCCTACACGGCACACACTTTCACATATAACCCGTCACAAAACACGGCACGTGTCACATTTTTCACAAAAATTATCACTACACGATAATTTTTCTCATAATGTACATACATAAATAGCATACGGTACAAAACACCAAAGCATGCATTTCATTAGAGAAGCACTTTATTTTCACAAATAAAAGCTAATCAACACATTTCTGCACAAAATACACATACCCACAATTTTTACATGTCCATTTTCAACAATTCATCAAGAATTTCACAAAAAGGCATAAAAAAATAACAAAAATTCAAAAATGCGAAAAACTAAAACCTAGTTCTAGCATTAAAAAATTCGAGCAGGAATCAAAACGGAATGTATTTCTTACCTCCCCGGCGTTCGTAGAGCGACGATTGTGCACCTCCGGATTCGGATACAAGACATCCGGGTTCTTCGAAGATGGAACGAACGAAATCCAATTCCTTTGGAGCTCCATCCGTTGCTCGACCACCTCTTGATCAAGCGCTGACGACGACTCCTTCGAGATCCCTCCGCCATTGCAAGCAATTCAAGCTAAGAAAATGGAAGATTTTGGACAAAAATGGAGTTTTCTCCTCTTTCTCTCTCGCCGGTTCACGCCGGAAATGGGAAATGAAGAGGGAGCCTCGCAATTTAAGCCCGGTCAAAACCTGGAACCGTAAAAACCAAAGTGGTCCGTACGGACCTCTTTTGCAACTGTGTTGGTCCGTACGGACCTCTTTTGCAAGGGGGGCCAAATTACTTTCCCGCCCTTATAATCTTTGCCCTCGGCCGTCCTAAGGCCTTTTCCAAAGAAATCCAAGTGCGTAATGGTCCCTAACCCTTCAATTCAATCCACCGCCGTCAAGCGTAAGACCGGACCTTGCCCACTTCAACGGCAATTCAACCACCGGCCGTGCCGTAAGACCGGACCTCGCCCACTTCAACGGCAATTCAACCACCGGCCGTCAAGCGTAAGACCGGACCTCGCCCACTTCAACGGCAATTCAACCACCGGCCGTCGGCCGTAAGACCGGTCCTCGCCACTTCAACGGCAATTCAATCCCCGGCCACGGCGTAAGACCGGTCTCGCCCACTTCAACGGCAATTCAATCCGGCCGCCAAGCGTAAGACCGGACCTCGCCACTTCAACGGCAATTCAACCACCGCCGTCAAGCATAAGACCGGACCTCGCCACTCCAACGGCAATTCAACCACCGCCCGCTCAACGGCAATTCAAGAAGGAGCCAACACCTCCCAAGACGAATATCAAGGCACGAGACGCCTCCAAAACGCCCCGACGGCAATTCAAGAAGGAGCCAACACCTCCCAAAGACGAATATCAAGGCACAAGACGCCTCCAAACGCTCAACGACAACTCAACCATCGGCCCTCAAAAGAGGTCCGAAGTCATCTTCCCAATGTAAAAGGGCCCCTACAAGGTCACGCATCCCCAACAATTCAAGCACCTAGCCGATGTAAGCCCGAATCTCGCCCACTTCAACGGCAATGCAAGCACCGGCCATCAAAGTAAGCCCGAGCTCCTCCCCAACAAGTCGAAAGGGAAGTCACACAAGACCGCATATCCTCAAAGACCGACCATCATCCTTGCCCACTCAACGGCAAAACAAGCACAAGAAGGAGCCAACACCTCCGAGTACAAGTCCCAAGGCACGAAGCGCCTCCAAAATGCCAAACGGGAAGCAATCACCGCCGTCATCCTTACCCACTTCAACGGCAACGCAAGCACCGGCAGCCATCGTAAGTCCAACCTTCTACTCAACATGCAAAAACACAAAGGCATCTACGCCTCGAAGCACAAGGCAGCCACGCCTCCACAAATGCGGCTAGAAGACGATTCAAAGTCCTCGCGCATTACATCAAACTGCGGCTAGAAGACGATTCAAAGTCCTCGCGCATTACATCAATCAAGGGCTAGAAGACGATTCAAAGTCCTCGCGCATTACATCAATCAAAGCTAGAAGACGATTCAAAGTCCTCGCGCATTACATCAACCGCGGCTAGAAGACGATTAAAAGTCCTCGCGCATTACATCAACTGCGGCTAGAAGACGATTCAAAGTCCTCGCGCATTACATCAACTGCGGCTAGAAGACGATTCAAAGTCCTCACGCATAACATCAACCGCCGCCAGAAGACGATTCAAAGTCCTCCAGCGTGGCACCAACCGCAATCAGAAGACGATTCAAGTCTTCACTCTATCTCCGGCCCGGAAGGCCTTAAACCACCCGATTAGGAAAATCGTAAAATTTCCATCCCAGGACACCACCACGTCCTCACAATTGACCTCGGCGGTCACCACATCTTAGGACACCACCACGTCCTTACCACTGACCTCGGCGGTCACACAACACTTCAGGGCACCACCACGCCCACATGCACTCACAAATTCACGACCTCTGAACTATGACCAGGCTTGATTCCCGCCAGGGATACGTAGGAATCCTATCACAGGGTCCAGCCATCGACCTATACGGTCACCTAGGACACCACCACGTCCTTCCCATCGACCTATGCGGTCACCCAGACACCACCACGCCCTTACCACCGACCTCGGCGGTCACACGACACTTCAGTGGCACCACCACGCCCGCATTCACAAAACACTCACCCCACACCCGAACTACGACTGTGCTTGATTCCCGCTGTGGATACGTAGGAATCCTATCACAGGTCCACCTATTGACCTAAACGGTCACACAAAAGGACACCACCACGTCCTCACATTGACCCTCACGGTCACTTCCTCTCCCAGACGCGATCCAGATTAGGACCCTTATCTTATCGGCGACCCCACTTCTTTCATAAGTGACGCCGTCGAGGGGCTTCGTAAGTACCCCAACTGATCACCCCCTTTCAAACACACGGAAACACCGTAGACTCATCAACGCAGTCTCGGAGACCTCTCACTCAAAACCCTCTCAAAACCCTCTCAAACCCCCAACCAAACCAAGGAAGGAGCCTTCCCGGGATAAAAAGGGACAAAAGGACCTTTTGGGAATTTTCAGGAAATCAGAAAAGCCATTAAGGTCCGTACGGACCTCTTTGTTTCAATGATTACTAAATCCCCTTAAAGTCCACAATATTCCCTCAAATCCCGGAAGAAATGATTACTTCCCTACAGAGTTGGTCCGTACGGACCTCTTTGCATGCAAGATGGTCCGTACGGACCTTATTGCTCGGGGACACCATCATTCCGTAATATTCACCATCATTGCAGATTCCCTCAAATCGAGGAAATCCAAAATTGGATAACCAAGAAGGTCCGTACGGACCTCTTTGCTCCAAAATTTTTACTATAAATAGAGGGCTCCCCTCCTCATTTTCACACACCTCCCTCTTCTCTCTTCCTCCCTTAGCCTTCGGCTCCCTCTAAGTCCTCTCGAGGCACTCCCGGCCCCTTTCGGATCCTTTCGAGGCCTTCCGAGCTCCCTTGTGGTGCTCCGAAGCCTCCCCGAGCGCTCCCGCGCTGCCCCGAGGCACTCTCGAGGTACTCTGAGGCCCCTCGTGGTACTCCGAGGCCTTGCCTGGTCTTTCCACGGTGTCCCGGCTCTTTCCGAGTCCAACCGACAATCCCAAACCACGCCGAAACTCCGCCCGAGTAACTCCTGCCACCGCAACGCACGCCGAACCTCTCGCCCGAGTGATCCCGACGATCCCCACGCACGCCGAACCTGCGCCCGAACGCAGCCTACAACCTCAACTCACGCCGAAACTCGTCCGCGGACAACCGGCATCTCCCGAAGCAATCCCGATCCGTACCGGAACGCTACTTCGACCTCAAACACTATTCCCAAGCGGAAGACAGACACGAACCAACATTGGTAAGGCTTCCTTCCTATACTATTTCAATACATTTCCATACATAGCATACAATGTAGACATCCGATACAGCATGCATTTTTAAAAGCACACACACACACACACACAACATTTAAAGGATATTAGGGGTATCCGAAAGACTCGTTTTACGAGGCTACTCGGGTGAGCTCTAATATTCTAATATTCTCTTCCCGGGGAGTCATCTGACCTCCGAACTCAAAATCTCATCACACAAAAACAGTTTAAAATTATCTTTAAACTGATGCCCTTTTTCAATGTTTTGGGCTTAATAAAAACGGCGTGGCGACTCTACAAAAACAAAAACGGCGAGACTAAACCGCTCCAACGCGAAAGATGCCAGATGCCGGGGCTGCGAAGCCTGCTCGGATCCGGGCTATTTCAGGCGGACACCCGGGGACCAGAACCTTAGCTGACAAGATCATCTCGCTAGGTTATTATTGGTCAAACCTGAGGGAGGACGCGTACGCCTACGTTAGAAAATGTGACAAGTGCCAGAGATTCTCCGACATTTCTAGACTACCGGCAGTTGAGCAGTCACTTGTAATACCTACGTGGCCATTCGATATGTGGGGGATCAACATCATCGGACCCTTCCCTCCCGCCCGAGGTAATTGCAAGTACGTAATAGTAGCTGTTGATTATTTCTCCAAGTGGATAGAAGCAAAGGCATTAGCCAAGATAACGGAAGAGAACGCAATCAACTTTGTCCACGACTACATCTGGTGTCGATTTGGCCTCCCCAACACAATTGTTTCTGATCATGGACTCCAATTTTCTACGGCATTTACAATAGAATTGGGAAGAGTCAAGGTCCGCCACGCAAAGTCCTCAGTTAGCAGACCCCAAGGCAACGGTCAAGCAGAAGCTGCCAATAAACTGGTCCTAATAGCCCTTACCAAGAACCTCGAAGGACGCGAGGGTAGATGGTTAGATGAACTTCCCCTAGCCTTATGGGCTGTTTGCACAACCACCCGGGGGCCAACCGGGGAAACCCCGTTCGCACTAACCTTCGGTTCGGAGGCTATGGCACCAGCTGAGATGGCCATTCCTACTGTGAGAAATTCCTATTACGATGAGCAAGTCAACAAGGTTAATAGGCTCCTAGACCTAGACCTGATAGATGAAAAATGACTAGTTGCACAGATGAGGATGGTAAACTACAAGCAAAGGACCAAGGCATATCATGACAAGAGAGTCATCAGAAGAGTATTCCAAGTGGGCAATTGGGTACTTAGAAAAATTGAAGCAACCGGTCGGAAGGCAGAGCAAAACAAGCTCTCCCCAAATTGGGATGGTCCCTATATCATCACTCAAGTCATTCGAGAAGGGACCTACAGATTGAAGACTAAGGAGGGGAAGGATCTCAAGCATCCATGGCATTCCGACAATCTTCGAAAATATTATCATTAGTCTAGTTGATTTTGTAATAGATTAGTTTCCCGTTTTCAGTCTTTTTAGTTTGATAGGATTGTAATTCGATGTAATCACGTTTCAGTTTATGAAAGCAACTTCTTTCGACATGCAAGGCAACTATCAACTCCTGACACAAGCACCAGAAGACGAGGATCTTATCCCCGACTCTTCAAAGCATGTGCCTTATGTCTTGACGAGGGTCCACCTCGACTCAATGACTATAGGCTCCTAACAGCCAACACGAGGATCCTCCCTCGTCATGCTGGCTTGCCTTACATCCTGACGAGGGTCCGCCTCGATTCAAGGACTACAAGGTTCAAACAGTCAAGACCGAGGACGTCTCCTCGGCCTATTAACTTGCCTCACGTCAAGACAAGGAAGCACACCTTGTCACTACGACTAACAGGCATCACGTCTGAAACCTGTGCACGAGTCATCTTCCTCGGCATAAGGAGACGAAAAAGAAGAAAACCCAACAGTCAAAGCCGAGGAGCCCCTTCCTCGGCTTATACGACTTAAAATGTAGTCGGGACCGAGGGACTCCACCTCGGCCTAACAACTCACTTCATAACCGGGGGACAAGTGACCTTCCTCGACTTCCTCCCAACAACAAGTCTTGTACTTGTACATAACCAACAAACAAGCATACAAACAATTCATCAAAGCAACACAACATGAATTGAAACAAAAGGACCTTTCCATTAATATTCAAGAGGAAATTACAAAGTCCTAACGCTATTACAATGCAAAAGAAAAAGAAAAAAAAACTGTTCATCATCGAAGGGCTTCTCCAGAAACTCCTCGGTGGCGGCATCAATGGCTGGCGGGATAGTCTGCTCGGCTTCCATCTCCTCGTCTTGAACAGCCTCCACCAAGGCTTGGAGATTGCCAGGGTCAACAGACGGGGGCGCCCAAGCCTCTCGTCCATCCCGGGCATCTTCCCTGGCAATAATACCCAAATTATATTCGGAGTAGGGGACAAGATGGTGAAAGGCCCTAGCTTCCTCGTCGAACTGATCCTGGCTGTTCACGTCTAAACCAAGGGAGGAATCATCCAACAAACGACGAGCCAGGTGTAGGTAGCCGTCCTAGAACATCGTGGCCGTCTTCGCATCCACGGCATCTTGGAAAGCTTGGCTATCCTTAAAGCGGATAACGGCCTCCTCTTCCCTCGCAGGTAGAGCCGTCAATACGGGAATACGGGACGGGACGGGATGAAATTACGTTGTCCCACGACGGGAACAGGACGAAACGGGACGGGACAAAACGGGACGGGACGAAAATACTCCGTCCCATCCCGTCCCATTTGCGGGACGCGGGATCTCGCGGGACCCAAACGGGACGAAAATACTTCGTCATCAATTAAGTTTATCTTTCTCCCTAAGAAGAAAAAGAACAAGTTTATTCTACGCACAGGAGCTCTCTTTGACAATTGAGATTGTGAAGTGCTGCTGATTAAGAAGTGACCGCAACACATACTGTAGCTGCTGGTGAATTACGTGAGTAGCTATGTTAATAATGGACATTCAACATGACATTAACAGTTTAATGTGTATCATGAACATTAAGTGGCAATAATGAAAGCATGTCTTGATAACAGCTCTGTTCAAACGAGGATATTTGGATTGTTCGGTTCCAAGATTATGTCATTGCAGGTTTGTCAAGTATGATAACAATATTTTTTGTTAAAAAAGAAGGAAGATGTTCTGAGCAAGACCAATTACAGATCTTCACAAGTGAGACCTAATACTTGTACGGGTCAATACGGGAAAACGGGACGGGACAAAAATAAGTTGTCCCGCGATGGGAACGGGACGATACGGGACGGGACGAAAATGGGATGGGACTAAAATATTCCGTCCCATCCCGTCCCATTTGTATGGCGGGACGGGACGTCCCGATGGGACCGTCCCAAATTGACGGCTCTACTCGCAGGAAGGGTGGCTTCCAGACCTCGGCATTTGGTCTCAGCTTCCTCGGCCCTCACTTGGACCTCGGCTTTGAGCCTCCTCTCCTCAGCCAGCTCAGCATCCTTCTGCCGAAGATGTTCCTCGGCTTTCACGCGGGCCTCCCGAGCTTGAACACGGGCCTCCTCGGATCTCTTCAGCTCGGCTTCCACCTTAGCCTGAGCAGCCTCCAGCTCGGCATCCTTGGCTTTCAGTAGCCCGACCAAAGATGCCTTCTCAGCCTCACCCTTCTTCTGTGCGGCCCTAGCTTCATGCAACTGCTTGTCCGTGTTCTTGGACAAGACGTTCTCATATGCTGTGACAGTAGCGAGCTGCAAGATAAATCGATGTCAGATATTGTCAAGTATAAAGTTACGAGGTCAACGAAACTAAGGATACGAGATTGTTACCTCGGCTATGAGGAGTCCCTTATGACATAGCAAGTTCTCCTTGCTCGTCTTGTCTCGGGCAAGCTCCTCATAAGCCTCCTCGTCCAAGGCCCTTTGAATGGGAGCTCGACCCAATCTCAATAGAGGACTCTTCCTGTTCTGCAGAGGGATGCCCCTCAAACGTGCGACATTTGCCACCATAAGCCGGGCAAGTTCCTCGGAATCATCATAATTTTTAATAGTTTGGATGGTGAGCACGGGAGGAGCTTGGGATTGGAAGGCTCCACGGCAGCCCGTTTGGCTCGGGGCTCCTCGGCAGTCGCACCTTGGGGCCTCTTCTGGCCCGATTGATGGTGGACGAGATCGGTCTCCTCGACTGACGGAGGCTCAGTCTCTACATCAGTAACATCAACATGGGGGCTATGCCCCTCTACAGTTGATGGATTATCGTGGCCTTCGGAGGCCCCCTCCTCGGCATTTACATCACCGTGCAATTTGACGGGGAGAGGTTGATCTCCCTTGGCACTCAGCAGGAGGTTACGGCGGTTAGCCTCGTCCTTCCTATCTATCAAGGCCGATTGTTTGGCCTGCCTCCTCTTCCTCTTGATCAGCTCAACTGCACTCAGCTGCTCCATTTCAAGCTCGGCCTCCTGCTCGGGTGTTAAATCTGCAAATACGAGTAAGAGATTGTCACTTGAAAGATAAGTTAAAACAAACAACAAAAGCACAAATATCAAAGACGAGGGAAAAACGATTACATCCTACGACATCAGTCTCTCTCAAGCACTGATCTACGGGAACAAGCTTGCACCTCGCACAATCTTCATGAAAGACCAAACCTGGATGAACCCTCCAGTCATTGAAATGTCTCCCTCTCTTAACATCGACGAGAGGGACCACCCCGTCCTTCTGTCCCGGCATCAGGCCTGCCTGGATATAGTAATGATCACTGGCCTCCAAGGCAGCCCAGTCGAGGAGCCCGACCTCGGCAAATTCTTCAAGGCGCTTGATCAGGTCCTTGGTTCATCCATACTTCTGCACTGGACCCGACAAAGTTGGCACATCGGCAGGAGAGGGGAACTCCCAGCCTCTTCGGCTCTCTACTCTAATGACATGGTTGTCCCAGCCCCCAACCTTGCTGGACATGGGGAGGATTATCTTTGGCTTCTTGGATTCACTCCTAAGGACGAGGAGCCTAGAACCCTTGATATACCCAACAGAGAAGAAATGACGGAAGGCGACTTGGGTAGGCTCGAACCCTAAACTGCGGCATAAAACAATGAAATCGACAAGGACCCTGGTCCCGTTAGCTTCCAGCATGGCCGGGACAGCCCTCACATCACCCAAGAACTCGTTGATAAAGGGGTCTAAAGGGAGACGAAGTTGATGGATGTGGTTTTACCCATCCAAAAGATATATTTCCTAGCTTATTTGATGCTCGAAACCTTGAGAATTTAATATATTTTGTTAGTGTTTTGAAAGTACAGGGGTTGAAGTGCAACAATGTTGAAAATAGAGGATTTGAGCCTACTTTGGAAGTTTTGAGATTAAACTGCAATTCTGAAAGCGGAGGACTAAACTGAAATTATGAAGTTCGAGGGCCAAAACGTAAATCTTGGAAATTCAGGGACTAAATTGCAATTATGGAAATTAGAAGAAAAATTGGTTTATTAAAATTCATGGGCTAAAGTGAAAAATAAAATTTCAAGGACCGAGGTGCAAAAGAATTTTTTATAGTGACCAAAGTGCGACGGTGTAATAGCGAGACAAACCGAATCAAAATGGTCCAAACCAAGGCTGGCCAAGGAATGCTGCTGCTAGCCGGCCAAATGGGGCCAAGGGTGGCCGGGTAATGGCTGTGACCTGGGCCAAGGCAAGAACTGGGCCAAGGCAAGATGCTGGGCTGGGCTGTGTTCAACTTGGGCGGTCGCTGATAATGCTTTGGGCGGTCGCTGAAATCAAAATTCCTTGGCCGAGACTTACTGTACTACTGGGCATTCGCGCATGTCGTTTTGGGCGACCGACCACCAAGCTTCAGCAACGGATTTACTTCCGTCACAAAATCATACAAACGAATCAGCAACAAAATCAGCACAGA
This sequence comes from Adenophora triphylla var. japonica, assembly GCA_022495995.1. Classification (NCBI taxonomy): domain Eukaryota; kingdom Viridiplantae; phylum Streptophyta; class Magnoliopsida; order Asterales; family Campanulaceae; genus Adenophora; species Adenophora triphylla. The sequence goes on from JAFEMH010004183.1 coordinate 65,338, forward strand.
ATCAGTGACGGATTTCGGGAAATTCTCTATTTTGACTAGGATTTTGACCAGATTTTGGTTTCCAAAAAGGATTTTCACCTCCCTCCTCCTATAAAAAGAACCCTAGACTAGTTTTTGTATCATCTTTTGAATCTTATCATCTTTGGATCTTTTGATTTTTATTATTCTCTCTATATATTTTCTTTCTCCTAAACATATTACAATTTCTTTGTACAAGATTGAAGGGTTTAATTCAAGGTTTAAGGTATTTATTTTAATGACCCTTCGAGGCTAAATTCTTTAGTTTGCGGATTGGTAGTAACACATATTAGATCTTTATGCTAAAGTTTTAATTCTTCCTATCTCTTTTTTGTTCTTGTTATTCTCAACATTCTTAACCATTGTTCTTGAGATCAATTGTGTTGACCTAGCGGAATACCTTTGACCTCTTGAATTTATTTGGGTATGAATTATTGCACTAGCGTGGATGGTTTGTAATTTGACCATTGTTGAGAAGAATAGATTCAATTGAGGACCTAGCGGAAATCAAACGAATCTAGGTTCCATTGTTCTTAAGCTTTTAATTGAATTCTTGAATGTTTATATTGACCTAGCGAAATTTATGAACAAGATAGAATTATTAGGGGTCTAATGTTCTTATTGACCTAGCGGAATATATGAACATCTTAACCCTATATTTTTGTGAACGAACCCAAGAATGAGATTGAATTATGTTTACATGATTTAAATAGCATAAAGTGATAATATGTTGTGAATCCAATCCGTGGACTATTTCTTAATCCTTGATTTATTTCCTTGTTTTGTTTATTTTATTTGCTTTCTTAGTTTAATAATTCAACCAATCAAAACCCCCTTTTCCTTTGTTTCTTTTTACACTAATTAAATTAATTTGTCCAACACACAAATCTCTGTGAATTCGACCCTTGCTTGTGTATACTACTACAACGGTAGCTAGTACACTTGCTAGGTATTTTTATTACAAGAGGATTTCTATCCATCAAGTTTTTGGCGCCGTTGCAGGGAATTTGTTGTGATTTGAACAAGTTTATTTTTTTAGTGTATTTTAAATATTTTCTTTTAATTTCTTTTTAGGGTAAATAATTTTCTTTCATTAGTTTCTTTTTAGTGTAAATAATTTTCTTTCTTTTTCTAGTTGTTTAAAAAATTAAAGGTCATGCATGAATCTAATTCTCGTGAGAAGTTGGCCGGGCAAGTAAAAGAATTAATTGCTTTGTTCAATGCGAAAAGTGCTTCGCCTAGTGCCAATATAATACAAGTTGATGGATGTGGTTTTACCCATCCAAAATATATATTTCCTAGCTTATTTGACGCTCGAAACCTTGAGAATTTAATGTATTTTGTTAGTGTTTTGAAAGTACAGGGGTTGAAGTGCAACAATGTTGAAAATAGAGGATTTGAGCCTACTTTGGAAGTTTTGGGATTAAACTGCAATTCTGAAAAGCGGAGGACTAAACTGAAATTATGAAGTTAGAGGGCCAAAACGTAAATCTTGGAAATTCAAGGACTAAATTGCAATTATGGAAATTAGAAGAAAAATTGGTTTATTAAAATTCATGGGCTAAAGTGAAAAATAAAATTTCAAGGATCGAGGTGCAAAAGAATTTTTTTATAGTGACCAAAGTGCGACGGTGTAATAGCGAGACGAACCGAATCAAAATGGTCCAAACCAAGGCTGGCCGAGGAATGCTGCTGCTGGATGAGGAATGCTGCTGCTGGCCGGCCAAATGGGGCCCAAGTGTAAGTGCTCCAATTTGAGTTGTTAGTATTTTCGTTAGAAAATTAACGAAAGTTTTAACATTCCTAACATTTCTAACAATTCCTAACCTTTCTAACAAAGTAAGGGTAGATTAGAGATTGCCATTTAAAGTTAAACCAAGAAAAGAATCTCAAAAAGCAAAAGAAATTGGAAAAATCCGAATTAGGCAAGTTGAAAAATAGAAACTGCTGGAATTTTTGAATAATATTCTTCCTGTTCAAAGCCTGGAGCAGCATTTAATGCACCAGGCACGTTTACAGAACCCTCCGCGCGGACATCTTTGAAGATTTCAGTGGCCTATAAATTGACCCCTCCTCTCTCAGTCTACACAACACAAATCACACACAGCAACAGCACCTTGGCGAAAAATAGGGAGAAAACAGTGGGAATTCACTTGAATTGCCACCATTTTCTCTTCAATCTTTCCCAAATCCCACTCACTCAAAATACTTTCAAATCACTCTCATACATATTCTCATACATACACTAACTCAAGCTCAAATCACCCTTTAGGAGGAGAATTAGAGAGAAAACATAGAGAACTTCATTGTTATCTACTTGTTTTCTCTTTAACCAACTCTAATCACCAATCCTAAACACATTCAAACCCTAAACACATTCAAGCCTTTGAATCCATTCAAACACAAAACACAAAGAAGATAGGTATAATCTCCTTCTCCTCACCCCAAAATTCTCTCATCCATGCATGCATTTTCAAACTCCAAAATGTAGTTTGTTCATCTTCTTGTCTTAGATCCAAGAAGATCACCATGGAAGTTCATCTCCATGGATGATCTTCTACAAGGATCAACATTCTCTTCAAAGTGTTCTTACTTACTTGCAAATGCATTTTCAAAACCCTAAAAAAACATTTTCATACATCAAATCTCATTTTCAAAGGATAAAATTCCCCTTCCCAAGCAAATGAAGTGCTTAGTTCTAATGTACCCCAAGGATGGTTTGATATAGTTGATTCACCACTAAAATTTCAAGTGATCACTAATAAAAACCTAGGGAAATGGGGACAAGCATGGATGCAAAAACCCCACTTAAAATCATGTTTTTCTTCTTAAGAAAGTTGCTGTCCAGTAGCAATTTTCTAAGACCTCTGTCCATGGTCTAATTTTTTGGACACAGATAAACTTGGAATTTGGTGTTGACTATAAAACACTTTTTGTAGAAAACATCCAGAGCTTTCCAGACATATTTTTAATTTATTTTTTTCGTGAGTAAAACTCCCTTTTTCAAATTTTCTTTTAAAGGTCAGTTCCTCAGTCTCTGGAAGTCCAGATTTCATATCTGAGATTTCCAGAAGGTTTTGGTCCCTCAAATCATTTCCAAAATGGAAAATTATTTCACATAAATCTTATTTAAGGTGTCTGGAATAACTTTCATTCTCTGAGTTTCCTCATATTATGAAGTTTTAAAGCCCTTAAATCCATTTCAAAGTCAAGTGTCTACTGCCTTTTTCATTCTGGCAGAAATGGTTTTCAACTTCAAAAAATCCTTTGAGTCTCAAAACTCAATCCAAAAATCATACCAAAAATCATGGGATCTGTCCAAAGTCTAATAAAGAATTCCCAATTTTTACTTTTCTCAGTTTCAATTTATTTTGGCCAAAGTAATACACACACACACACACACACAAATGGTTTCTATGCTTGGAAGACTCGTTTTATGAGGCATTCCGGGTGAACACTAACGTTCTTCCCGGCGTGTAACGTGACATCCGAACCCAAATCTCTTATTTCGGGCATTTTTCAAAGTTTTGGCCCTCAAAATAAAAATGGCGTGGCGACTCCGTTTGATTTCAAAAATCGGGTACATCACAGTGGCGACTCCGCTGGGGATGAACAAGCTTTATTTAAATAAAATGATATTTGGTATATTGGTGGAAACCATTAAACTTCCCGTTATCGCCTCCTAACACGAGTCGGGGATAAATTGTGGTTTAACAATCCCACGTACCGGTATCATTGTTTTCAAAAAAAAAAAGCTTTTGAGGGTCAAGCTTCCGTTCCGGCATTTAAAATCATTTGTGGTGTGTGTTGATTTTTCACATTTTCGTGTTGTTTTGGCCGCCTCGGAAAAGTCAAAATTTTGACTATCGGACCCGTTGACTTGAATTTTGAATTATGTGTTTATGTGCTTATGTGTGCATTTACTTTAAAAAAAAAAAGAATTTCAAAAAAAAAAAAAAAGAATTTCAAAAAAAAAGGAGTTTCAAAAAAAAAAGAAAATTTTCAAAAAAAAAAAAAATCATGCATCATTCTTTTTATGACACATGAAAATTTTCTATTTTACTCAGAAACAGAAGATAGACTGCTTGCACACTACGCGCACGTGACCTTACACTGCACACTACGTCCCTAACCCGGGGAAATCCCTGTCGCGGCCCGTTTGGTCTTATTACGCCTCTCGGTGCAAGCATGGGACTACCCAAACATCCCATGGAGCCTCGTGTCGACCATGCACTTGTCCGTGACACACTTTGTCCGAGACCCGGTTGATTTTTAGTCTGGTCTGTGTCATGCCCTGTCTGTGTATAGACCTTTCCTTTCAAGCCAGTGTCGGCATACCGACTCAATATCTTTCGGGGACCCTAATCAGTCGAAGTCATGCCGGTTTTCCGCCGCGGACTTTGACCAAGATATTGACCGGTGCCTTGACTTTGACTCTGACTGGCACAAGTTATACACTGACTCCCAGCATGACACTGAGTCATCAAGGATTAACGATCATTCCATGCCTAATTACGGCCTAACTGACGACAAGTCAAGATCAATTGTGGACATTTATCAGTCCGAACCATGCCGGCTTTTTGTCGAGCCCTCGGACATGATCTCGACTTTTGACGTCAGCTTTGTCCGTAATTTACATCGAATGCTCGTTAAGACTCGATTACCCGCCAAACTTTTAGGATCGTTTTTTTTTCGGTCGGTGGGACCCGCTTGCCCTATAGGACCCTCGCCCGGGCCGTCCACCCCGGGAGGTTGAAATACGTGGAATACGAGGGGCTTATAGACGTAGTGACGGGGCCCACCGATCCAGATCCGTAGTAGTTTGCGAAAAAGAAGAGCAATCTTTTACAACCGATTAGGTTTAATAAAACATGTTTTAAGTAAATTTAAACGAATAATCGCATGTTGCATGAGCCCTAAGCCCAAACACCAACCTCGTTCCGCTTCCCGAGTCCGAAACACACCCTTTTGTGCCTTCCACAAGAAGCAAAGTTTGGATCAAGACCCCGGTCATCGTTTGTTCGGCTCGGTCATTCCGGAGTCGATACTTCATCGCTTCCTCCTTCGCTTCGCAAAGTTTCGTAATGGCCAACTCGGAGGAGAACTGTGGGGACGTACAACTCCGCACCCCGAAAATCCGCAAAATGCCGAGCAGTGGAATCGTGTGTTGGAACAGATAAGACAACATCAAGAGGCTCGAGATCGCCGCTTATTGGAAGGTATCGTAACCCGTGGGCTAACAATTGTTCGCAACCCTAATGGAACCTTTACGGTTGATGCGAAGATTGGAACTAATTACCCTCCCGGGCATGCCAACTACCATAAAATGCCCTGTTCCCTTTCATGTGGAACTACTAATGGGCCAAGCATCCCCACCCTATCACTCGGCCGCCTCTCGGCCTCATCGTATCGATACTCCTCAACGGTCCGATCTTGGTCAACTTCCCCCTGGCGCCTCTCGGTTTCACCTTTGGGTTTCAATCCGCCCGTTTCGCCCGCAGCCTTGGAATGGGTCGGTTCGCTACTCCAAAACCTCGCCCGGCTCGGGCCATCGGGCCCAATTGGTCGGGCTTCGGTACATCTCAGCCCCTATAGCTCGATACTCCTCAACAGTCCGATCTAGGTCAACCTGCCCCCGGTGCCTCTCAGATCTCACCACCAGGATTGAATCAGTTGGCTTTCGCCCCACAGCTTGGAAGGGGTCAGTTTACTACTTCACAACATCAGCCTGGTTCGGGTCATCAGCTTGGAAGGGGTCAGTTTACTACTTCACAACATCAGTCTGGTTCGGGTCATCATCTCGGAATGGGTCAGTTCACGACTTCTCAAGCCCAAATAGCTTGACATGGCTCCGCAAGCCATTTTAGGACAGTTCGCTTCTCAGGCTCCATGGTTCAGAGGGGGCCAGCTTGCTTCCTCCAATTCTCGAAGCACACTTGCCCCTATGATACTGCAAGATCACATGGGCCACCAGGCTCTTATCACCACTTCATCAGGTTTACCGTATTTACAACATCCTCCAAGCTCTACCTCACCCCTCCGGTTGGGAAGTCCGACAAGGTCAAATGATCCTCATCAAATTCTCCACCCGGGCCATTACGCAAGATACTCCTGCTCATCAAGTACAGTATGCACATTACCCTTGTAGTCACGTTCCTCAGTGTGGTCAAGACACGTTCAGTCCTACTGTTACGATGCCTCAAATCTCATGTCTTCAGCAGCCTTTTGGATCCGCACTCACTGCTCCCTGGTATCCACCCATTACGAGCCATATATCCTCATCTTCGGCAACTGCCAGGCCTTATGAGGAGGGTTACGGTCACGCTTTTAATGCTCAGACTGTCATCCCTCCCATCAGAGTACTTCCTACTGTGGTTTCATTTACTGATGCCAATCTTGTGGCGGTGTCGAGCAGTCCCAGTGTTCCTATTGACTCGTCCAAAGGATTATTGAAAGAACCAATTAAGAAGGTACAAGAAAAGCCTAGCAACGAGAGTATCGATGATCGCTCGACTCGGGCCATCTCACCATACCAATCTTGTGTATCTGACATGAATGAGTTTTACAAAAGGTCAAATCTCGACGATTACATCGATGAGTACATCAAAAGGGTTCGTGCACGGGGAAGCACTACGGGTCGGAACATGTCTCACCGCTATAAACCTTATCCTTCCAACACGGCTGCAAAATCCATTAAAGGAAAGAGGGCATTGTGTACAATTGACGGCATCCAAAAGCAACCAAGAAATGGTGGTCCTCTAAGGCGACAAGAACATTTTGATGATTTTGGGATGCCCATGGGCTTAATTTTCAAGGGTTTAGTAAAGGAAGGCCTTTTGGAGCCCCTCAGGCACTACCATCCAAGGAGCTCAAATGCACTCCTCGACATGAGTAAGCACTGCGCCTTCCATGATCATTATGGCCACACGACCGACGACTGCACAGTATTGAAGAGAGCGGTTCAAGGGTTAATCGAAACAGCAAGCTTGAGCGCCCAATGGACCAAAACCGGTAAACCCCGTTCGTAATGGTGACCAAGTCAATGACCAAATCTCGAATCAAAGAGCACTAAGAGTTCATTCTCCCCCAAAGGAGAAACCACATCCCGAGGGTTTGGGTGTTCCCTTAAGCAAAGTTTTAAATAGCTTGCTAAAGCAGGGTCTCCTCGAACCCATGAGAAACTATCAGCCCAAGGATCCCAAAATCCCTTTGGACACCACTAAGCATTGTGCTTTCCACCGCATCACTGGTCATATAACCGACAACTGCACAGCTTTGAGAAAGGCGATTCAGGGGTTAATTAAGAAGGGCAAACTCGAGCGCCTCAGCGATCTCAACCCTGCCAATGATCATTTCCCAAACAACACGAATGTAAACATGATTGAGTTTTTTTATTCAAGCTCTGTGAATTCAATAGACTTTGGCAAGCTAGATGATTTAGTCGTAACAAATGTTGAGAATGGCTGGTTTGACTGCAACAAGCATGTGACCACGGCAAAGCTGGATTTGGTGAAATGCTTTAAACTCCCGCCCCCCGGTAAGTTCACGACTGACGCCAAGGGTAAATGGGATGATAATGATTTGATGACAGATAAGGCAACCGTCAGGGCCGGTAAGCGAGGAATTCCTTGAAGTTACCAAAGGCAAGCATAGTCTACTAAAGGATAGAGACGTGGTCCAACAACAAAGAGTAGCTAGACTAGGGGCTACCCATCCTTTAATATTAAAACAGTCTTTTAGTCAACCTTCGTAGGTTCTAGTACTTTCTTCGTTCAATCAAGTCCTCCTTGGACATTGTAGTTAATCTTAAATTTTCTATAAAAGAGTCTTTTTCTTTTCTTGCTAGACTTGAGACATTATTTGCACACCTACATTACATTTAATGAAATGGTTTTATTTTAAATGATCACTCGCATTGCCCAACAAATAATCTCTGGAAATGATTAAGATTTTAATTAATTGGTGCGAGAAAGTCAACTAATGCCCTCCCTATACACTTTCCTTACCTCACAAAGGCCTCCATCAAGCCATACACTTTCCAAAACATGTCCCCATCATCACCTTGACCAAGTCAACGACGGCGGCAGCATCAAAGAACAACAAAAGGTCACTCAGCATCGGAAGATTGACCCCGTAATCGATAAAAAAAAAAAAAAAAAAAAAAAAAAAAACAGGGGCTTGCCTTCGCCTCACGTGCATCAAGAAAGTTCGAGCAGAGGCTCGCCTTCAAAAAAAAAAAGAGCTCAAGCAAAAGCTTCCAAAAAAAAAAAAGAACAAACAAGAGAGCAAAAGCAAAAGCTTCAAAAAAAAATGAGGCCAGGGCAAAATTAAAGTCCGAAGAACGAAAGTTGTCGACAACAAGGGAGCAGTTAAAGCAACGGCAAAAACACATCATAAGCCCTTAAGCTGAATTCAAAATCTTTCCTCCCCAATGAAGGATGATGATCAAGAAGCAATGAAATCACGGAAGAAGCCGTCAAAAAACGACTTGTCAAGGAACATCTCAAGGCCCGTACCTTATCATTCAAGCTTCCCATCCGACCCTTTTTCACCAAATGGATCACAAATGTTCATACCCTTTTTCAAAGCCAAACACAGTTCAAGCCCGAACTACGGCGACCTGAGCTCCTTATAATAAGGGGAACGTAGGCAACCAGAAATGGTCCGGTCATAAACACATCCAAATCCCAAGAAAATTCGGTCTCATCAATGGCCTCTCCTATACACAATCTTTCTTCACAATTCGCCAACTTTACCCCTGGTATTGGTCGACTTTCTCCTCACGATTAGTCAAAATGTTTGTTCATATCGAGATTAGGGGTTTGAGTAACCCGAACATTAATAAAGGATTTTAAGCAATCTTGTGATCATTTTGAATGAAACATGTTTTCAGATGTCTCGACAAGTCTTCTTTTTCTACATTATAGGAAAAATAGAGCTAAACACTAATTTTCTGTCAGCAGGGGCTTCCATACACTTTTACAAACCTTTATACACTTATGCTCTCTCAAAAGAGTCAAACCCAAAGCGAGTTTTTTTGTGCCTTCATCAAATGAGGCCATCAAATAATACAAGTCGGGGATTTGTCCCCACTTTTCGAAAATATGCCCCTGCAGGTATACATTTCTAAATCGTTTTTCTTTTACATTTTCTTCCGGTTGACTAATTGACTAAAGAAAATAATAAAGTAAATATAGAAGGATGGGTTGCCTCTTTTGCTACACGACAATTCAATTTTGCATTAGAGCTGCACTGTACTCTTTGAGGGAGGACTTTCGTCAAGCCATTTGTTTAGAGTGGGACTTCTCCGGTCACGCCGGTTCTTCACTTTGCTATAAGATGGGCTGGGTCTTTGATTATACTCATCTCAGTATCGATGCCCGCAATGCCTACCAAGTTTGTGTCAGATTCACAATCATGAGACAAAGGCTCTACCAAGTCACTTCTTCAAAATCAAGACTTCGCAAACACATCTCTTCAGACCAAGGCCTCGCCAAGCAAAGTGAGATTTGATCCCCATGTTGGTCATGGGTTTGTCAAGTCTGAGCTTCTTTAATGTCCAAGGTCGAGAACGGAATTTTAATCAGAACCAGGGATTCATCATGGCTAATATTAAAATCCCTTGGACCAATTAGAATGAGGTGTTGATGATCAATTTTGGAAGGTGCCAGGAATTTTGGTTTGACGATTGCCCTCGGCCGATGGGACTTTCACGATAGAAGAGGAATAGGATCCTCATCCCTATCTCGGCCAGACAGTACTACCGCCAAATGCCACCACCTTCCTTACATGGAACCTCCACGGGCCACACTCTTCTCAACCTCGTGGATCAGTCATCCTTTCGGCCTCGATGCAGTATACATTCACGATTCGATGCAGGACGATCGTTTGGGGAAACAAATTGATTTCGGCCCGATTTGGGCCGGTATGGTGTGCCTCAATACGGTTGGGGTCGGCTCGGTATGTCACAACAGCTTGGTATGCCTCGGCGGCTCGTACAGATCGGTCGGGGGCTTCTCGGTTACATCGGCTTGGTATGACTTCTCGGTTGGGATTGGGACGGCGGTCAACTATGGATCGGTTTGAACTTCTCGGCCTCGGCGGTTTGGAATGCCTCGACAGAACCTGGGTTCAAGACACGGCCCCCCGGCACCGCACAAATCTCACAAGATCCCTTCATGACCGCCTTAAAGGGACGGCCAAACCCCCAATCCCACTCTCGGTCGCCCGAGACTACTCCCGAGGATGCCACCACCGGCCTCCTATGGTACTATCTCCTCGATCTTTGGGTCACCGGATCCCCAACTACGAACCACCGGATCCATGCACTCGACGGGACGAATCGGTTCGCGGTTCCTCGCAGGGAACAAAATCGGTACGGAATGTCTTCTCATGGTTGGGGTACCTTGGAATGCCACAGCAAATTGGGATCCCGCCTCGGTTCGAAACGATCAAGCCGAACCTTCACAACAACGGTTTAGAGTGCCGCGGCAAGCGGTTTGGGATGCCACCACGGTTTGGTTCGGGACAACAGAATGATGCTAGTTCACCGCTCCTAACACAGCCTTCCACAAACCCATTTCTCACTCGGGGATCAATGGGCCACCAAGCCCCTAATCCCTGTCTCATCGAATCACCGGACCACGCGTATCCTCCCGGTTATACACCATCACCCCACCAAGCGTGCATGCAGCTCAACAAACAAGTGGTCACAACCCGTATTTAAGTTTCATGGAAACTCTAGCTACCCGGCCACCTCAGTCTACCACCACCCTCTTTGCCAATCGGAAGTTAACAGCAAGCCACTGGGTTCTATCCCTTTGAACGAGGCTCCTACTCACACTCCCAGTGGTAATTCGGGCCAAGGACAGGTTTTCACCTACATCCCGGATCGGCGTTCCCTCCACCGAGCCGCCGGTGGTAGCTCCTCTCTCTAGCTCAGTCGCCGGCTTGAACACTCTGGTTCCACCACCGGACCCTCATCCGGTTTTGGTTCATGGAACAGCATAAGGAATTGAAAGCGCAGATTGTTGAATTGACCGCTAAGAAGTCTGCCTTCCGGCCTACGAACCCGGACTCCATTGTTCCCCTGCCCCACAAATTCATGATGCCTAAATCTGGACATCTTTGATGGGACTGCATGCCCGGAAACCCATCTGGACACGTATACCTTGGCAATGAAGGCCAAAGGGTGCACCAATCAGCAGTTGGCGGACTATTTCAGCCTCTCTTTGAAATCCAGCGCTTTGAAGTGGTTCTTCCGCTTAAAACCCGAGGTCAGGGCTACATGGGACCAGATTACAAGTGCCTTCACAAGAAAAGTATAAAGAGTTGACTTGCAGACAACAGTGCAGCGTCCAGACGAGAACATCGGGGATTTTTACGAGCATTGGAACTTGAAACTTAGCGAAATGGCAACTCCTCCTTCTGAAGAGGCACAACTGGACATCTTTCAGTCATGCTTGAAGCCGCATTTAAGGGCCTCACTTAACAATTTCCCTTATCCGGATCTGCGGGCAATGGTCAATTCCGGGGCTAAATTTGAGAGGGCTTACAATCGGCGGCAAGTTGTTGCACCTACTTCGTATCTAGGGTTTCTTCCACCTCCAACACGACTCCTGCCCAGCCCTATTCGGGACAGGATTACAACAATGCCACTCCTTTCGTGCCAAGGAAAGGTGATGTGCCCAAGTCGCGAAGCCTTAAGCTTGAAGATTTCGGAATGCCTTTGAGCGACGTCTTTCAGGGGTTTGTGAAGGAAGGTTTGACCAGACAACCATCAGCCCATGGATCCCGGTGTCCCTTTGGACACAACTAAACTCTGTGCTCCCCACTAGTATGCTCCTGAAAAAGGGCGGTGAGAACTGATCGAAAAGGGTCCCCCAAGGACTTAATACAGTCAACAATCCACTCCCTAAAAAAAAAAGGTAGGGTGAATATGATTGAAGCCATAAACAAGCCAAGTGCCACTATGGCTAACAGTTCCCATATGGAAGACACTCTTCGAAGAGAGGGTTCTAGTTTCATAGTTGTTATCAAAGATGGGTTTCTCACTTCATGACATAATGCTGCAATGAATCTGGGGTCACATCAACTTCACCTCGAGGTCTCTCACGTTGATCGATCGGCTTGGTATTTCATCAATATGTCAGTTTTACAGTCAAACCTTTAACTGGACCTCTGTAGTGACGCTTTGTTCAGAGAAAGATTTCGTGGCTTTCGGAATGAGGCTTTATCGAGTCACACCTATCTTCAGAAGAAAGACCTAGTCACCTCAACAACTGTCTTGGAGTTTCAGCTTTAGAACTTGGTATATGGCAACTCCCTGCATCATCAAAAGTTGAGAATCGGGAATCTCCTCATATCAGCATTCCGCCAAATCATTCTCCAAATTTATGTCAAATCACAACTAACCCAAGTGAAAGAGGGTTCATTCATATCAACATACTTTGATGCTAGAGCCTGTCAACATCAGCTTCAAATGTCCGAGACTGAAAAGAAATTTCAATCGAGACCCGAGGTTCAAATCCAACTTCATCCCAAAATCAAAATTGACCTCATCAATGACGTGCAATTCAGTCTGCGACCAAAGGATATCACCCCACCAGCTCAAAGCTTGTCCCAAATAGTCCACAACACATGCAAACCCTCTCACCACATGCATCCCCACAAAAATTTCCCTAGGGCTCATGTAGCATGAAAAACATGAATCAATAAAAATAAACAAAAATAAAAAAAAAAAACCTAAGTGATCGCGAATCATTTTAGTTCAATACATGCATCCATAATCATGAATGTCATATGTGCATTTGTCCCTCTACTAACAAATGTAGCAATTCAAGCACGAAAGACCAGTTTTCCATCACTACCCGAAGCCTCTCCGCAGCGAGGATGGTCTCCACCGAAGCGTAATGACTTCAACGGAACTACCCAAATGACTGATACCTCAGGTCAACACCCTCTTGGTTCAAACCCCTCAAGCCCACGTCAGCTTGTGCTCGAACACCTAAAAGTCGACATCAGCCTGATTCAGACACCTCAATCCTGCACCATTTTGGCCTCAGACACATTAGGACAACACCACCTTGGCTCCAGATCTACAGTGCATCAAGTCCGTGAAGACACCTTCCGACATCTCCAGTTCGGCAAAGGCGACCTCCAATGTCCACAAATGGATGAAGACAGCCTCCAGCATCTACAGTTTGGCAAAGATAGTCCCCATATCTATAGCTTGGCAAAGACAAGCTCCGGCATCTGCAACTTAGACAACCCCCAACATCCACAAACATATGAAGACCGCCTCCAGTGTCTACAATTCGGTCAGAGATGCCAAGTTCTCAAAATACAAATCGGTCAGGGACGCCAAGTTCTCAAAATGCAAGTCGGTCAGGGATACCAAGTTCTCAAATGCAAATGGGTCAAAGATGCTAAGTTCTCAAATACAATTCGGTCAGAGACGCCAAGTTCTCAAAATACAAATCGGTCAGGGACGCCAAGTTCTCGAAATGCAAGTCGGTCAGGGACGCCAAGTTCTCAAATGCAAATGGGTCAGGGACGCCAAGTTCTCAAATGCAAATCGGTCAGGGACGCCAAGTTCTCAAAATGCAAATTGGTCAGGGACGCCAAGTTCTCAAATGCAAATGGGTCAAAGATGCCAAGTTCTCAAATACAATTCGGTCAGAGACGCCAAGTTCTCAAAATACAAATCGGTCAGGGACGCCAAGTTCTCAAAATGCAAGTCGGTCAGGGACGCCAAGTTCTCAAATGCAAATGGGTCAAAGATGCCAAGTTCTCAAATACAATTCGGTCAGAGACGCCAAGTTCTCAAAATACAAATCGGTCAGGGACGCCAAGTTCTCAAAATGCAAGTCGGTCAGGGACGCCAAGTTCTCAAATGCAAATGGGTCAGGGACGCCAAGTTCTCAAATGCAAATCGGTCAGGGATGCCAAGTTCTCAAATGCAAATGGGTCAAAGATGCCAAATTCTCAAAATGCAAATCGGCCAGGGATGCCAAGTTCTCAAAATGCAAGTCGGTCAGGGACGCCAAGTTCTCAAATGCAAATGGGTCAGGGACGCCAAGTTCTCAAATGCAATTCGATCAAAGACACCAAGTTCTCAAAGGCAAGTAGGTCAGGGACGCCAAGTTTTCAAGTGCCAATCGGTCAGAGGTACCTCACGCCCCTAAATGTTTCAACATCTCGATCAGATACATCAAGACTCTCAACAACATCGGCTACCACACGGCCCGCGACTTGCTCTCCTGCAGTAAGCACAAAGAAAGGTACGTTAGTCCCTCAACATATCTCAAAATATGCATACATTCACAAATGTTGCATGATTGCCCATAGCTTTAGCTATCTCTATCTCCGCAAATAGCGACGTAGGCTTTAGTTCCTTGAGGTGACAGCCTCCGAATTATCAAAAGGCCCAGGATCCTAGACCTATTCCTAACTATCCAGTGGATTTCGAACTACGTTCAGTCTTGATTCCCACTCGGGATACGTAGGCAGCCTACTATAGGTCCATCCGCTTGACCAACACGGTCACCCTTTTCCCCGATAATCATCGTAAGCTCTAATCTTCCCCTGCAAGAATGCCCTCAAATAGTCTCCCTCAACCTCGATTTAGGTTCATACAATAGAACTAAACCTCAACTTAGGTTCATCCCTGACGAAAGCCAATGGAATTCCGTCTCTTTCACCTCCAGCAGCAAACATAAGGCCGATCCCTTCAAATGAAGTCCACCAAAAGACTGTCTATCCCCTCGAAGTCTGTCCCCAACGAAAGGATACGAACATCGAAGGAAATTGTTTCAAAACAAGTTGATACCTCCATATCACCCATCACCAAGGTTCGAGGCACATAAGACGCCTAAAATGCCATCATCAAGGTTCAAGGCACCTAAAACGCCATCATCAAGGTTCGAGGCACCTACGACGCCATCCTCAAGGTTTGAGGCACCTAAGACGCCATCACCAAGGTTCGAGGCACCTAAGACGCCTAAAATGCCATCATCAAGGTTCAAGGCACCTAAAACGCCATCATCAAGGTTCGAGGCACCTAAGATGTCATCATCAAGGTTCGAGGCACCTACGATGCCATCCTCAAGGTTTGAGGCACCTACGACGCCATCCTCAAGGTTTGAGGCACCTAAGACGCCATCACCAAGGTTCGAGGCACCTAAGACGCAATCATCAAGGTTCAAGGCACCTAAGACGCCATCATCAAGGTTCGAGGCACCTAAGACGCCATCATCAAGGTTCGGGGCACCTAAGATGCCATCATCAAGGTTCGAGGCACCTAAGACGCCATCATCAAGGGTCAAGGCACCTAAGACGCCATCATCAAGGGTCAAGGCACCTAAGACGCCATCATTAAGGTTTGAGGCACCTAAAACGCTAGGAAAGCAATAAATCGCAATCATCCCCTAATTCGACAAATCGAAATCATTACCAGGGTGACTTCCCAAAAATAGTCAAATCATAGGGCGACTTTCCAAAAATAGTCAAATCATAGGGCGACTTCCCAAAAATAGTCAGATCTTAGGGTGACTTCCCAAAAATAGTCAAACCATAGGGCGACTTCCCAAAAATAGTCAAACCATAGGGTGACTTCCCAAAAATAGTCAAATCATAGGGTGACTTCCCTAAAATAGTCAAATCATAGGATGACTTCCCAAAAATAGTCAAATCATAGGGCGACTTCCCAAAAATAGTCAAACCATAGGGCGACTTCCCAAAAATAGTCAAACCATAGGGCGACTTCCCAAAAATAGCCAAACCATAGGGTGACTTCCCAAAAATAGTCAAATCATAGGGCGACTTCCCAAAAATAGTCAAATCTTAGGGTGACTTCCAAAAGTAGTCAAATCTTAGGTTGACACCCTAAAACAGTCACTCTAGGGTCAAAGACCCGAACTACGGCCGGCTTGATTCCCATTCGGGATACGTAGGTAGCCTATCACTAGGTTCAGCCATCAGACCAAAAATGGTCATTCCTATCCCCAGCAGAGCAGATATACAACTCTAGCTCGCCAACTGCATAACTCGCTCGCCAGGTTGACATCCTAAAACAGTCACTCTAGGGTCGATGTCTGAAGATAGTCGAAAGACCCGAACTACGACCGGCTTGATTCCCCAATCGGGATACGTAGGTAGCCTATCGCTAGGTTCAGCCACTCGATCACTTGATCATCCTGTCAAATATGGAGCCTTACTCTTATCGACGACCCCGCTTCCTTCGAAAGCACCGTCGCCGAGGGGCTACTGTAAGTGCTCCAATTTGAGTTGTTAGTATTTTCGTTAGAAAATTAACGAAAGTTTTAACATTCCTAACATTTCTAACAATTCCTAACCTTTCTAACAAAGTAAGGGTAGATTAGGGATTGCCATTTAAAGTTAAACCAAGAAAAGAATCTCAAAAAGCAAAAAAATTGGAAAAATCCGAATTAGGCAAGTTGAAAAACAGAAACTGCTGGAATTTTTGAATAATATTCTTCATGTTCAAAGCCTGGAGCAGCATTTAATGCACCAGGCACGTTTACAGAACCCTCCGCGCGGACATCTTTGAAGATTTCAGTGGCCTATAAATTTACCCCTCCTCTCTCAGTCTACACAACACAAATCACACACAGCAACAGCACCTTGGCGAAAAATAGGGAGAAAACAGTGGGAATTCACTTGAATTGCCACCATTTTCTCTTCAATCTTTCCCAAATCCCACTCACTCAAAATACTTTCAAATCACTCTCATACATATTCTCATACATACACTAACTCAAGCTCAAATCACCCTTTAGGAGGAGGATTAGAGAGAAAACATAGAGGACTTCATTGTTATCTACTTGTTTTCTCTTTAACCAACTCTAATCACCAACCCTAAACACATTCAAACCCTAAACACATTCAAGCCTTTGAATCCATTCAAACACAAAACACAAAGAAGATATGTATAACCTCCTTCTCCTCACCCCAAAATTCTCTCATCCATGCATGCATTTTCAAACTCCAAAATGTAGTTTGTTCATCTTCTTGTCTTAGATCCAAGAAGATCACCATGAAAGTTCATCTCCATGGATGATCTTCTACAAGGATCAACATTCTCTTCAAAGTGTTCTTACTTACTTGCAAATGCATTTTCAAAACCCTAAAAAAACATTTTCATACATCAAATCTCATTTTCAAAGGATAAAATCCCCCTTCCCAAGCAAATGAAGTGCTTAGTCCTAATGTACCCCAAGGATGGTTTGATATAGTTGATTCACCACTAAAATGTCAAGTGATCACTAATAAAAACTTAGGGAAATGGGGACAATCATGGATGCAAAACCCCCACTTAAAATCATGTTTTTCTTCTTAAGAAAGTTGCTGTCCAGTAGCAATTTTCTAAGACCTCTGTCCATGGTCTAATTTTTTGGACACAGATAAACTTGGAATTTGGTGTTGACTATAAAACACTTTTTGTATCCAACATCCAGAGCTTTCCAGACATATTTTTACTTTATTTTTTGCGTGAGTAAAACTCCCTTTTTTTCAAATTTTCTTTTAAAGGTCAGTTCCTCAGTCTCTGGAAGTCCAGATTTCATATCTGAGATTTCCAGAAGGTTTTGGTCCCTCAAATCATTTCCAAATATTTAAGGTGTCTGGAATAACTTTCATTCTCTGAGTTTCCTCAGATTATGAAGTTTTAAAGCCCTTAAATCCATTTCAATGTCAAGTGTCTACTGCCTTTTTCATTCTGGCAGAAATGGTTTTCAACTTCAAAAAATCCTTTGAGTCTCAAAACTCAATCCAAAAATCATACCAAAAATCATGGGATCTGTCCAAAGTCTAATAAAGAATTATCAATTTTTACTTTTCTCAGTTTCAATTTATTTTGGCCAAAGTAATACACACACAAACACACACACATACACAAATGGTTTCTATGCTTGGAAGACTCGTTTTACGAGGCATTCCGGGTGAACACTAACGTTCTTCCCGGCGTGTAACGTGACCTCCGAACCCAAATCTCTTATTTCGGGCATTTTTCAAAGTTTTGGCCCTCAAAATAAAAATGGCATGGCGACTCCGTTTGATTTCAAAAATCGGGTACATCACACCAAGGTGGCCGGGTAATGGCTGTGACCTGGGCCAAGGCAAGAAATGGGCCAAGGCAAGAACTGGGCCAAGGCAAGATGCTGGGCTGGGTTGTGTTCAACTTGGGTGGTCGCTGATAATGCTTTGGGCGGTCGCTGAAATCAAAATTCCTTGGCCGAGACTTACTGTACTACTGGGCGTTCGCACATGTCGTTTTGGGCGACCAACCACCAAGCTTCAGCAACGGATTTACTTCCGTCACAAAATCATACAAACGAATCAGCAACAAAATCAGCACAGAATCAGTGACGGATTTCGGGAAATTCTCTATTTTGACTAGGATTTTGACCAGATTTTGGTTTCCAAAAAGGATTTTCACCTCCCTCCTCCTATAAAAAGAACCCTAGACTAGTTTTTGTATCATCTTTTGAATCTTATCATCTTTGGATCTTTTGATTTTTATTATTCTCTCTCTATATTTTCTTTCTCCTAAACATATTACAATTTCTTTGTACAAGATTGAAGGGTTTAATTCAAGGTTTAAGGTATTTATTTTAATGGCCCTTCGAGGCTAAATTCTTTAGTTTGCGGATTTGTAGTAACACATATTAGATCTTTATGCTAAAGTTTTAATTCTTCCTATCTCTTTTTCATTCTTGTTATTCTCAACATTCTTAACCATTGTTCTTGAGATCAATTGTATTGACCTAGCGGAATACCTTTGACCTCTTGAATTTATTTGGGTATGAATTATTGCACTAGCGTGGATGGTTTGTAATTTGACCATTGTTGAAAAGAATAGATTCAATTGAGGACCTAGCGGAAATCAAACGAATCTAGGTTCCATTGTTCTTAAGCTTTTAATTGAATTCTTGAATGTTTATATTGACCTAGCGGAATTTATGAACAAGATAGAATTATTAGGGGTCTAATGTTCTTATTGACCTAGCGGAATATATGAACATCTTAACCCTATATTTTTGTGAACGAACCCAAGAATGAGATTGAATTATGTTTACATGATTTAAATAGCATAAAGTGATAATATGTTGTGAATCCAATCCGTGGACTATTTCTTAATCCTTGATTTATTTCCTTGTTTTGTTTATTTTATTTGCTTTCTTAGTTTAATAATTCAACCAATCAAAACCCCCCTTTCCTTTGTTTCTTTTTACACTAATTAAATTAATTTGTTCAACACACAAATCTCTGTGGATTCGACCCTTGCTTGTGCATACTACTACAACGGTAGCTAGTACGCTTGCTAGGTATTTTTATTACAAGAGGATTTCTATCCATCAGAAGTCCCTGCTGGAATTGCTTGAAATAAAAATGGACGTAGTTGTCGTTGTAGTAGAATCTATCTTCCTCGGCATCCGTCGCAAAGGTGGGTTTGCCAACATAAGTTAGCCGGAATTCATTCCTATCTACCCCGTACTTCGTATACAGTTGTTCCAGCATGGGGTCCCCGGCTTTTGGTGGCCTATCTCGACCTCGTCCTCCCCCTCGGCCTCCTCTTCCTCGGCCTCTCTTGCCTTCAACTTGGGCACCCTCAACAAAGGCATCAACTATTTTTGTTGACGAGGAGGTTTCTCCCCCTCTTTCCGTCATATCTGCAAAAAGACGAGGAGTCAAAGTTAGTAACCTCGTCCATGGCTGATCTTAAGACAGGGAAGAGGGACACCCCTCCTCGTCATTATGGGTGGGCCGAGGAGGGAGCCTTACCACTCAGACGCTCACGGACTATGTGATTCGAGGATGGGTAGAACAAATTTACGTGCTCTACGATCTCAGATCTGCCCTCAAGCAAGACTATGCTACGGGACGAGGAATCGACTCGGTCTATCCTCGTATTGTCTGGATATTGGATGAACATTCTTGTACGGCCATATTTCCTCAACATTTCTCCTATCTCCGCCAAGGTCACCAACAACCATGGTCCTCTCTCTCTCTCCGGTAAACCCTCAGATTGCCTGTGTGGTACTCATAACGAAATCGGGGGAATGGTCCCATGAACGAGCCATTTTCTAAGGGGAAATCAAGGATCAATGGGGGAATTCATACAAGATTCAAAGAAATTCATCCAAAATTCAAAGAGAATCAAAATTTTCCAGAAAAGAAGCTTCAACAAGCTTAACAATGGCAGTCTTGAAACCCAAAACCCTAAGCATGGGGAAATCAAGTACGAAAAGCATAAAAAGGAAGAAACGTATACCTGTTGGTTGGAAGGCGGTCGGAATCGGACACTGAAACAACTTCACCGGAAAAAGCAAATCTTCACCGGAAACTGGGTTCGAACGGTTTAAGAAATTCGCCGGAGGGTTCAACGCTCAAACCTTGCTATATGCTCTCAAATACCTCAGATACGGAAAGGTTAAAATGAATGGGGTTTTAGTTTTTATACTCTCCCAAAACGGGTTAAACCCAAAAGGAAAATGGTCCACCGGGTATGGCGCCCCAAGCATTTAATGCCAGCAATAACTTCCAAGACGTGTCAGGTATGGGGGCCCACATCTCATCATCATGGCAATAACCGGCGGATAGTGAAGCGACGCCCAAATTGAAGCGTCTCTGACGCATGGCAAACCTGTTCGTATTTCGTAAGTCGAGGACGAGATGACTTTCTCCTCGTCCTAGGCCGAGCTAGAAAGTCGGGGGCCACTGAACAGTATAAACCGAGATACGAACATGGGCTTGTCCGGGTCAGGCCCAAATGAATTGGGCTATAAACATAATCCATGTATGAGTTACGAGAAGCAACCATGGGCTTCCTCGGTCTCGTATATCATCATCAACAAGGCTAATCTAGGCCCAACGTACAAGTATAAATGCCCCAATTATGAGTGCCGAGGATACCTTCCTCGTATGCCGAGAAGTACCTTCCTCGTCCTTAACATTGTCAACGGGCTCTTCATACCACTATTTCCTCCTCAGCTCATCATGCTCCGAGAGGTCATGAATGACGAGGATAGAAAAGTTCGCACCTCGGCATATCATCATATGACGAGGAGACAAAATCATGCGTCTCGGCATATCCACATGTCGGCAGATCGTCAACTGACGAGGAAGCAAAATCATGCATCTCGGCTTACATGCAAATGCCGAGATAATAAATTTGTGTCCCTCGGCTATCCTGCAAGCAGTTGTAACAATCCTATTCAAACAAGGATTCAATAGTTATAATCTCATCAGAATTATAACTACCTCCTACAATCTCGATCCAATAAGGATTCCTTAACAGATATAATCCTCCAAAGATTATATCTTATCTCTTTACAAGTTCAATTCAACATGGATTCTATCAATCCATCCCTATAAATACAAGCCATAATTTCAATTATTGGATACGTTACTCTTTACATACAGAAACTCTATCAATTTAGTTTCTCATATCAAAACCGTGAACTTATTCTCAAGCCGGAGGGCCTTCGCCGGTCAAGCCCCGGCTTAGTTTACGTGTTTTCTCTTATTTTCAGGCCTAGCAATCGCCGGAGCAAACGATCGCTTGGATTTGGGCTGATTTGACGATTTTGGCATCATCAGTCCTAATTTTTTAAAATTTTGATAAAAATTGAATCAATCCGAACCGTGAACACCCTTCCTACAAACTTAAGGCCAGACATTTGGCTTATGGCATTTGTCAACCTTAATAATGGAAAGTTTGTCCGCTCCATTCAACAAGAGCTCTATACCACGTGGACTTCCGATTTAACAGAGAGAGAGAGAAGAATGTGCATCAATCTGAATTTTTTTTATACCCAGGTTCCAGCTTTGCCGAGGAATCTGACTTTTTTTTTTTTTTGTTATCCAGGTTCTCAGCTTCGCCGGACTAATCCTGGACCACCAGGTACCCGGGGAATCTGACTTTTTTTTGTTACAGTTAAACAGGCTCACGCTTTTGAATTTTTATTTTTTTTACTTTTTTTTATTGCAAGAACATTGCTGTTGGCTTTTGCTCTTTTTTTTTTCAAATTCCAGAAAACCGTTACTTTAGCTTTTGCTTCTTTTTTTTTCCAAATCGCAAAAAATGCATGAAAAACTAAACATGTATTTTCAGACGTAGGGACAATTTTTTAACTTTTTCAATTAAATTCAAATACAACCGTGGTATAACTAGCCGTTGCAAAAATAGATGTTGCAAAAATAGTTGTTGCAAAACTAGCCGTTGTAATAGTTTGAAAAAGTTTATATATACACACTTAAAACATCATAAATTTTGACACTACAATCTCAATTCTCAAATATGTCTGAGAATCCTGATCTTTCCCAATCTTTTCACTTAGCTAAATAATTTTAATCAATTCTAATCAATGAATTGATGGATGATGCCGATGAGCAAATGTTTTTACGTGTGAAAGAAGATGAAAGTTCCAATGGTGGAAAATGCGATCGAGGATATATAAATCGAGAGGGTGAAGCTGGACATGCCCGCCTTTTCGATGACTATTTCTCGAGTGAACCAACTTACATGCCGGAGATGTTCAGACGAAGGTATCGAATGAGTATGGGGTTATTTCTTCGAATTGTAGAAGCTCTATGAAATCATTCAAAATATTTTCAAATGAAATTTGATGCAACGGGTAGAAATGGACTTTCACCACTTCAAAAATGTTGCACTGCTATCCATCAACTGGCATACGATACATGCAGTGACGAAGTCGATTAGTATGTACGGCTGGTTGAGACGACTGCAATTAACTGTCTTATGAAATTTGTCGATGTATAATTGAGGTATTTGGAAAAGCATACTTAAGAAGGCGTAATTCTTATGACATCCAATATTTGCTTCAACTATATCTAGACAAGCATGGCTTTCCCAGTATAATATGAAGTATTTAATGCATGCATTGGCAATGAAAAAAGTGTCTTGTTGCATGGAAAGGTCAATTTACTCAAGGTGATTAGAGAGTTCCAAATATTATGCTAGAAATTGTGGCTTCACAAGATTTGTGGATATGGCATGCATTTTTTGGGGTTGTCGGTTCAAACAATGATATTAATGTGCTCAACCAATCAACATTATTCAATGATTTATTGGAAGGATCCTCCCCAGAATTTTAATTCACAGTAAATGGCACACAATATACGAAAGGATATTATCTGCCGGATGGTATCTATCCCGAGTGAGCTACACTAGTCAAAAGTTTTTCATATCTAGAGGACCCTAATAGGAAGAAATTTAAGCAAATGCAAGAAGCTGCAAGAAAGGATGTTGAGCGGGCGTTTGAAATCCTCCAAGCTCGTTGGGCAATTGTTCGAGGTGCATCACGTTTTTGGCGCAAATAACAGTTGGAAAATATAATTTATGCGTGCATCATATTGCATAATATGATTGTGGAGGACGAAAGTAATGCGATAAGTGATTGGTCCCATAAAAATGAACAAGTTAGGGACATACCTGTTGCGGAAGGATCTACTCAAGAATTTGAATAATACCTCCAACGTCATGTAGAAATATGTGATCATGCAGTGCATAATAAACTTCAATCCGACTTGGTAGATCATATTTAGGAACGTTTCGGAGTAAATAACAACGAAAATTAAGTTTAGTATTTCGTACTACAATATATTTGTTGTATTATGTTGTTGAATTGAATAATTTATTTAAAGATATCGTAATAAAATAAATAATATTTAAGAAATATTTGTTTTTAAAATTAATATACTATACTTTGTTACAATTTAATTTCACTCGTAATTTATATTGTCAATTGTTTAAATATTAGATTTTTTTTCATCCTATAGAGCTTTTAAGAGGTTTATTGGGGTGGGGAAAAAAAATTGTTGGAAATTTATAGAAGGGTTTATTACAAAAAACTTGCTCAAAAAGATGATATTTACAAAAAAAAAAAAAACATGTAAGATGGAAAATTACAAAAAAAAAAAACTACTTTTTTTCTTTTTTTAAAAAAAAACTTTTTTTTTATCAGTTTTGGTCAAACAACTGATAATTTCAGTTATCAGTTGTTCAAACAAGTGATAATTTCAGTTATCAGTTGTTTACAACTGATAACTGAAAGTATCAGTTGTTTGAAGAATAATTTGTGCTTCAAACAACTGATAATTTCAGTTATCAGTTGTAAACAAGTGATAAGCGAAATTCTCAGTTGTTTGAACAACTGATAACTGAAATTATCAGTTGTTTGATCAAAAGTCAAAACTGATTAAAAAAAAAATCAAAACAAAAAAAAAAAATTGTAATTTCGAACTTATGTAATTTTTTTTATTTTTTTTTTTGTGTAATTTCCATCTTTCTAAAATAGTTTTTTGTAAATGCCTCTTTATAAAAATGGAGTGTTGATGTAGCATGACGTGTCTGGATAAATCTTTTAAGAGTTTTTATGAGTAATGATTCCCTTAGTACATTTGCATGTTGCCCTAAAAAAATCCTCAAGAGTAAACACGGACAAATAATACTCCCTCCGTCCCTATACTATATGATATTCCTACTTTTTTTTATTTAAATAAAAATATTTTGGACGTTAAATTTATATTAAAAAACTATAATAAAAAATAAAACTTGTTATAAAAAAAATTATAACTTGTTATTGATACACCATTATAAAAATTATCAATAATAACAATTTTTAAATGTTCACTCAGATAATTAAATTAAGGCATTGCAATTTGATAACCTAAGTTTTACACACTGCAGTACGCCAATTAAGAGTTGAAACGTGACAATCTGTTAGAATTGGGTCCTCATCCCCTTAAAAGACCTTGTTAAGGGGTGAGGTTAACCAACCTTATATAGTGGATCATTTTTATTCTCCAAGTTGATGTGGGATACATGGGACTTCAACACGCCCCCTCACGTGTAGGCCGGTAACTTGGCACTACGCGTGGACTTCAAACCCAACACGGGCACCCAACACGGGTTAACTTAAGCCCAACATCAACTTGAACCAGGCTCTGATACCATGTTAGAATTGTGGAGAGGAGTAGGATTATAATTTCTATATTATTTCACTCTCATCTTTTACAATTGTCCTAAACACCTATTTATACTACTTTTAGAGTCCTAATTCTAATAGGAGATACAATCCTATATATACATAATAATCCTTCTTTGACTAGGATTTTATTTTAGCTATGTATTCTACTTTCCTACTTAATTAAGGAGTCTTCCTAAAATACGAAGCTAACATTAGGAAACAAGTATTTTCTTGCAAACTCGGTCCGCTCCATCGGTCTAGATCTGTTTCACTCGGTCCGATCCATGTCGCTCCACCATATTCTCCAACTCCCCCCCTCAAGTTGGAGGATCTACAACGTAGATACCCAACTTGCCAAATAAAAATTAAAACGTTTTAAAAAAAAATTCTTTCACTTCGACATGCGACATCTGCGTCAAGTTCTTCCTTTTCGTGTTGCGGTTCAAGCAACCTCGGGTTCGTCTTTTTTTTTTTTTTTTTTCAACAACAACAAAAATTTGTTCCAATATCTCAAGAGTCATCTACATCAGGTCTTCTTTCTTCAATTCATTGCACAATTTGTGCTCGCACATATCTTCTTTTTCTTCAATCTCCCTTTTTAGAGTGAACGACACTCGATCATCGTTTTTATAGTGAACGACACTCAATCATCGTTTTTATAGTGGACGACACTCGATTATCGTTTTTATAGTGGACGACACTCGATTATCGTTTTTATAGTGAACGACACTCAATCATCGTTTTTATAGTGGACGACACTCGATTATCGTTTTTATAGTGGACGACACTCGATTATCGTTTTTATAGTGAACGACACTCAATCATCGTTTTTATAGTGGACGACACTCGATTATCGTTTTTATAGTGGACGACACTCGATTATCGTTTTTATAGTGAACGACACTCAATCATCGTTTTTATAGTGGACGACACTCGATTATCGTTTTTATAGTGGACGACACTCGATTATCGTTTTTATAGTGAACGACACTCAATCATCGTTTTTATAGTGGACGACACTCAATCATCGTTTTTATAGTGAACGACACTCGATTATCGTTTTTATAGTGGACGACACTCGATTATCGTTTTTATAGTGAACGACACTCAATCAATGTTTTTATAGTGAACGACACTCAACTTTTTTTTTTTTTTTCAAGGGATAGTGAAGTTGGTATAATCAAAGGGATAAAGCAACAATCGGAACCCTAGGTTTTAGGAATTCGTTGCGGAAGCGAATTGGGTAATCATGGAGGAGACATTAAAGATAAAAACAAGGCCTTTTAAGGGGATGAGGACCCAATTCTAACATGGTATCAAAGCAGGTTCATTACACGTGCAGGCCTAACGGCCCACGATGTTACTCCACGCCACCCGATTGATAAGTCCACGTTGTAAGCTTTGGCAAAAAGCCCGGCTACACGTGAGGGGGCGTGTAAGAGAACATTATCCCATATCGGGAATAAACAAGACTTGCCAATAATATATAAAGATCCTGGGCCACTCCCCTTAACACCAATTGGTTTTAAGGTGGAACCTCAGACTTTATCATGGTATCAGAGCTGGCCCAAGTTGATGTTGGGCTTAAGTTAACCCGTGTTGGGTGCCCGTGTTGGGTTTGAAGTCCACGTGTAGTGCCAAGTTACCGGCCTACACGTGAGGGGGCGTATTGAAGTCCCATGTATCCCACATCAACTTGGAGAATAAAATTGATCAAATATATAGATTGGCTAAACCTCACCCCTTAACAAGGCCTTTTAAGGGGATGAGGACCCAATTCTAACATGGTATCAGAGCAGGTTCATTACACGTGCAGGCCTAACGGCCCACGATGTTACTCCACGCCACCCGATTGATAAGTTCACGTTGTAAGCTTTGGCAAAAAGCCCGGCTACACGTGAGGGGGCGTGTAAGAGAACCTTATCCCATATCGGGAATAAACAAGACTTGCCAATAATATATAAAGATCCTGGGCCACTCCCCTTAACACCAATTGATTTTAAGGTGGAACCTCAGACTTTATCACAATCTGATTTCTAAGTTTATTTTTAGCAATACGGTATAAAAACTAATGAAACCGTGAAGTTTTTGACGGGACGGAAATCATGCGTCATGCACATTACTTTTGAAAGGGTAACTTTGTCATTTCCCAGGAAATAAAAATAATAAATGTTGTACACTTGTACTATTAAACTTAAAAGATACTCCCTCCGTCCCACCAATTGCTTCACCATTTTCCTTGGGCACGGGAATTATGGTAATGGGAGGGAAAAAAAATGTTGTGAGTGTAATTTGAAAATAGGAGAGAGAATTAGTGGAGGGAATAATAAATTATAATGGTGTTGTGAGTATTAAAATAATGTAGGAGAGAGAATGAGTGGAGGAAATAATAATATTTTATGTCCAAAAAAGGAAAGGTGAAGCTTCTAACGGGACGCCCTTTTGGGTAATTGGTGAAGCTTTTATTGGGACGGAGGGAGTATTTAAGATAATATAAAAGGTATAAATGAAAAAAAAAAAAACAAATTTACGAAATCCCCTTCCCCTTTTTTTCTTTCTTGTACTTTTTTTTCTGTCTTTTTTTCTTAATTTCTTTTTTCTTTCTTTGGTTTAAATAGATACTTTACTTATCATTGAAAACTAGTCAGTAACCCGTCGATATCGATGGTGAATAATTTTTTTTTTGATTAAGTAAATAATTATTTATGTGTTTTAATTGATTTTAAGTAACAATATAAATCGAAATTGATAATCAATGTAGCGGATATTAGGAGTATAATTAATACAGAAAAAAGATGTTGACACATGATGTAACGTGGAAAGCCCTTGAGACAACTATTTCGCCGGCACAAAACCACGGGAGGTTAGGTCCCTGCCTAACCAAAAAACATTATTAAGATTTTAGTGTTACAACTTTGGAAGATGAAGAGATATGGTTACAATAGCGTGAGTTTAATAGTGTGTGCCTATGTGTCAACATAATCTCTTCCATCTCCTATACTCCCTCCGTTCCGCTAAGGTTGCAACATGAGGGTTGAAGCACGTAAATTAAGAAAGGGGAATAATGAGTGGTTGGGAGGAAGAGAGAGAATGAGTGGAGAATAATGAGTGGTTGTGAGGAAGAGAGAGAATGAGTGGAGAATAATGAGTGGTTGTGAGGAAGAGAGAGAATGAGTGGAGAATTATAAAAATAATAAAAAGTTTCCTTTTTTGGTAATGTTGCAACTTAAGTGAAATGCCGAAAATGGCAAAATGTTGCAACTTAAGCGGAACAGAGGGAGTATATTTAAAGAAAAACAAAATAAAAACAAAGAAAATAATAAGAAATTGCAATACTTTTGTTTAACCACAAATTGTGCGACATAAATTCTCAGAGTCTGTCGAAAACTTCCTTGTAGACTACATTCAGCGTCTTGTCATATGTTTGATCATTTGAATCACAAATAATAACTTTAAGTCCTCTCTTGCTGGTTACTCTGAAAAATGCTACATAAAGTTGTCCGTGACTGAAAACATGTTATGAAAGATATAGTCGTACATGGGAAAGAGATTATCTCTGGCTCTTGTTGATTGTCATAGCAAAAGAAACGGCAAGTGGAAATTGCCTTCTTTGGAATCTTATCGAAAATTTTGTCACATCTGACGGAGAGATTATCATTCTAGGAATAAGCACCTTCATGCCAGCATTATTTCCCGAAAGCATCTTGGCTTCGACTACGTGCTTACCTACATATATGTAACAAATTTAAGTATTAAATTATATGTATATAAAAAATAAAAAATTACTGTATTTACCTAATTGAGTGACAATCATTCTGGTGCCGTTATACAATTCAGCAGCTTGATCAAGATTTCTCAAAAGCATTACTATGCACCCAACCTTCAGCTTAATAATGTGATTTGCCAATCCAGAACACTTGATAGTGTTTAGAAATTCAGGTGAGAATATATCTCCAGCACCATTTTCATCATCCTCATCCTTACAAATGGCATCAGAACTCATATATTCAACTTCGTCTCCCGGAAAGAGTGACATGAAATAATCATTTATGTTATCGACAATCTCATTTGTTGGAGCAAGCACAGCTCTAGTCTGGAAGAATCCTTCGACATCCTTATTTTGCAATAAGTCAGGATATATAGATTCGATTATTTTTTGCAATAGGATCTGGAAGAATCCTTCGACTATTTTTGATTAATTGGATTGATTTATCTGTGAGTCGGATACAGAAGAGTGTCAAATCAAGAGCATTTTTTTTTTGTTCGGTCAATGCAAACTTTAGTTAAATGCACCCAAGAGTTTGCATTAATGCCTAAACGGCCATGTTCAGTTGCTAAGGAACCCCATGAGAAACTGGATGTGAGATGGATGAGTTTAGATACTCTTAAACCTCCTGATAATCTCATCTTATCAGAAACATTATAAACCATGTCATTAGTACTTCCTTAGGAAGAATGAACATGATGTAATTAACATAGTTATAATTCTTGATTAAGGGAAAGAATTAAAGCTTGTTGTGGAGCTCTATGTTAAATATAAATCATGTGTTGTGAAGTTTGAATGACTGACTCATTGACTCTGCACGAATCTCAACTAATGTAACAATATAGTTAAACACCTGGACTTATGTTTTTCGATACATATGAGTAATATATTTAAATGGATTCATCTTTTTGCAAGCTGGGAGGAAAATTTGATGATTGATACTTGAGATAGTGTATATTTTTATGTCCGACATTACTAAGGTAACAAAAAGAGCCAATTTGTATTTTCAATATATTTAGATTTCGAATTTCAAATTTAAATATTCTGATTTCAAATTTCAAATTTCTGATTTTATTTTATAATAACAGGTTAATAAAAATTAATATTTTAATAATGTGTATTATTAATTTTATAATATCAAATTACAATTAAAAATAACATAGATGAACGAAAAATTAATTCAGCACTACAGAAACTAAGCTAGTGTGAACGAAATTTTATTCACATATCAGTTCGTTTGCTTAGTGTGTGGTGAAACAATAAACATGCTCTTATCTTAATAGTTGTATCCCACTTCCACGTCCCAACACAAGGAAATCCACAACATTTAACTTTCTCTCTCCTCCTGCCCTCTTCGGTTTCTCTCTCATCTGTGTGCCATGGGGCCTCTTCACTTTCTCTTTATCTTGGCTCTTTCAAGCAACGACTTCACCAATCGACTACCAGCGACCTTAACCGACCGACAACTCCAAATACATTAACTTATCACCAACGGCAAACTCAACAATCGAGCCAATCGGCGACCATCTCATATCTACAACACCAAGGCGAGATGTCGTTCTACTTAGGTCGAAACAAATAGAGCTTTCTAAATTCAGGTTCTTTTCTTCCTCCTCCTTTATTTGATCGGCACAATACATTAGATTTGTAAGGGGGAATGATGAAAAAATTGATTTCAATCAAACAAATATGAAAATTGCCGAGTCCGTTTTCAACCTGGCGAATCCGACGCATATCCCGTGTCGGCACCAGTGTCGCGTCCTTAGTCTACACGGTTAGACTATGGAAATATGCCGAGTCTGATCATCAAAGTATAAATCACAAAGTACTAAATAAGAACATCAAAATTTTCAATATTTGAAAACTAATAAAGTTCACATTTTTATTTCAGAATAAGCAGAAATAAAAAAAAAATATCAATGAAATCAAAGTCTACCAAATAAAATTTTTTCCAACAATTCCACTAAAGCTAGCCACAATAATGTCAACCGGGTAAGAAATAGTAAATACTGTAAGGGCCCGTTTGGTTTGCCTCCTTAGCACCGGATAAGTTTAGCGGGATTAATATTATGCTTTAAATTGGTGTTTGGTTGACAATTTGATAATGGTATAATTAAGCCGCAATAACCGGATTAACTCCTAATCCCCTCTCTAATTATCCCGAGGTAGGAGGCGGTATTGTTAATCCCCTCCATATCGCACGCCAGGATTACTTCCATATCCCGTATATACCCCTATATTTGCGTTATTAATTTGACGAAAACCCTGGCTCTCATACGTTCTTCTTCTGGTGAGTTCTTCATCTCCTTCCTTAGAATTCTTTTCTACTTCTTCTTTTCTTCTTACATAAAACCGAAATTAATCAGAATTCTTCTTCTAGTTTTTTCCTTCTTTCCATAAAACTCAATATCAAGTTATTATTTTTATCTCAACAATGACAGGAGTCGGTGATTCCAATTGAGTTCTCGAGTTTTTGCATTGCAATCAGGTAAACAATATCAATTAAATAGTTTTGTGTTTTACAATTTTTTGCATCATATTTTTTTTATTCTGAATCTCTTATGTTGTTTGAACTACCCTTCAATTAGAATTGGTTATTTGTTTTTTTATTACTAACATTTGTTTGGGTTCATAGAAATCTATATCATCTGAAGTTTAATTTTGGTGTTTTTGAACATGAAGTCATATACTTCAGTTACATATGTGTGTAATTAGATAGTCATCTATCTGTTGATATATACAATCTTATCTTCCATTTGTCTTCTAAATTGCCTGTATTGATGTTGATTTGTAGTTCCCCCAGCCCTTCAGAAACAGAAAAAAAGTGTTTTCCGCAATTAATGTCTGGTATTGGTGCACAGGTCAACATGAAGTTCTTGCTTCTGGCCCTATTGAAGGCCTGATAGCCTATCGGGAGCATAGGTAGCAGGCTATGAAATCTATAATTAGAGTCCAGCTATTTTGGGTTCTGTCAATGGCATTTAAACATACTTGTAACGTTTCCTATCGGTATCGTATCTCCGGATCATCTCTTCTGTTCTTCTGGCAGCCATGGATCAAAGTAGTCAAGTTGCACCAACTGATCTAGCTTCAGCACACTTAAATGACAAGGAATCAACTGGTGGAGAACAAGTGAATGTAAGTAAGAGATTTCTGAAGGAAGTCTTGGATTTTTCACAATTGCAATGGTTTGATGAGAAATTTGTTCAGGTGGATGATCGAAGTGGAAGAGGCCAGTCAACTGTTGATATAGCTTAAGTTTTGAGGTGTATCCATAAGAAGTCACTTCATCTGTTATTACTCTTGAATTTAAAGAGCAATTTGAAGTAATTTTTTTTAAGCAAGTAATTTGGAATAATGAACATTGCTATTGAATTTTTTTAATATGCCTTGAATATGAAAATCAGAAACCAAAATGGTTTATTTGGTAGGTTCAATTAGGGGCATAGTTTTTTTTTTTTTTAGCAAGATAGGGGTATAGTTGGAAAATGAATAGTTTTATTTGTATTAAATATGATGCGGGCATGTTAATCCCATTCCTATCAAACGCCATCTTTTCCCTAAAATTAGGATTATTAGTACCATCACTAATAATGAGAGGCTTAATATGTTGGAATATTTGATATATGTGGTATGGAAGTCCATAGCTCTATGACCTGGTTGTGTTGTGGGTTTGGACTGAATTTGGCCAAGGGAAAACACGTCGGAGTTTCTGCCATGGAGGGCGGCCGCGCCAAGGCCAAGGGCGGCCGCGCTTGTTCGACGTAAACTCGCCATAAGTCCCTGGAGCTTAGCGCGGTCGCGCCATCCTCAAGGGCGGCCGCGCTCGTGCCGGGTTTGGTGTTTTTCCTGGGCCGAATTAAGAGCAGTTTTAGGTCTTTTTAAGCCCTAAAACCCTAATTTACCAAAAATATAAATATCCTACTTCCTCCAGCCGAGTTTCATATGAGAGATTGAAGAGAAAACTCAATTCTCTTGTTTCTTTCATTGTTCGATTTCTCCCCGTTCATAGAGATTCTTTCGTGAGATTCAAGGCGACTGAGATAGGACCGCCGGTGATTACCTACCTGTGTGCTGATTTGTGGTACGTAATTCGTGATCGTTTTATCCTCGAAGAAATTTGCCTGTACCCGTGTTGCACCAATTGGGGGCAATATTTTCTCTTAGGACAGTCTTCCTAAGGCGACTCGATCAACTCACGATAAGTTTTTCTAATCGTTTATTTTCTTGTTTCTGTTTGTTTTCCTGATCCCGGTTTCCTTGCTGTTGTTTTGCTATTGGCATCTTAATTGGTATGTTCTTGACTTGATCAATAAATCCCCTACTGTTGATTAAATTATTTGTTTAATCTGTGGTGCTGTTAAATTAATTTCCAACAGTCTAAGAGAAAATATTTTATTGAATCATGTCTGGAAGTACCTCTAGTTCTCCCTTTAAGTCCCTAGTTGACACCTCAGATCTTCCGGAGAAGTTCGCTGGAAAGAACTTCAAGCGTTGGTCTGAACGCATGAAGATCTGGCTGTCAATTAAGGGCATGTACAGTATCTTTGTCATCTAAATGTCCCGCTCTAAAAGCTGATGATACCGCTAGTGTGGCTGCTGTTAAACAGTGGAAGGAGCAGGACGATGTTGTTCGAGGATGCATTCTGTCAGCTTTGTCGAATGCACTCTTTGATGTCTATTGCTCTGCTCCTCTCACTGCTGCGTCACTGTGGGAGTCGCTTTCCACAAAGTACAGCACCGATGACTCCGGTGTGGAAAAGTACCAAGTGGGTAAGTTCCTGAATTATCGCATGAGTGAGGGAAAGTCGGTTACCGACCAAGTGCACGAACTCCAAATCATTTTGCAATCACTCAAGGATGCTGACATGGGACTTCCTGATAAGTTCGCTGTCATGGCTATTATTGAGAAGTTTCCTCGATCTTGGGGGGAATTCGGTATGACCCTCAAGCATCGTACTGGAAGCTTGACACTCAATGAGCTGATGAATGCAATTGCGATTCAGGAGGTGCATAATGGTAACCAACCGAGCGTACCTGTGGAGGCTGCTGCTAATATGGTAACTGGTAAAAGCAAGTTTAAAGGAAAAGGTGTGAAAACTCACTCTAAGGATAAAGAAAACCATGATAAGATTAAAGTTAAGAAAAATAACTTTAAGAAGCCAAAAGCAAAACTGAACTGCTGGAATTGTGGAGAAGGTGGACACTTTTCTAGGGACTGCCCGTCCAAGAAAGGAAAAGGACCACAAGGCTCTGCTGATGACCATCCTGCTGTCAACATGGTGTTGGGTCCGAAGGATTATGATGATCCTGACTCTGACGCACCTGGAGTTGACGCTCTGACCTGCAATGTTACAAAGTATGTAACCTCTTGTCCTGAACTCTTTACTGTCTATGAACCCAACGAGTGGCTAGTTGACACTGGGGCAAATGTGCACGTTTGTGCTGATAAATTGCTATTTGTGTCTTACCAGCCTGAGGGTGGTAGATCAGTGACGATGGGGAACTCTAGTGCTGCAAAGGTGCTTAGGACTGGACGCGTGGACCTGAAGTTTCCTAATGGGCGCATTCTTACCTTGCATCAAGTGTATCACGTTCCTAATATTCGTCGCAACATTATTAGTGGTTCTAGTTTAGTTAGGGAAGGATTTGAGATTTCTTTTAAATGTAATAAGGTCATAATTTTGGATTCTGGTAGTTTTGTGGGGAAAGGTTATTCCTCGGATGGTTTATTTAAAATTAGAGTTGAAACTGATGTTTGTTCGCACAATAATTTTAGTTCTATTGATTATCCTGTTTCTTATTCCATTGAATCTTCAAATGTTTGGCATGTTCGTTTAGGACATATTAACTATGATTCTGTGAAAAGAATGATGAATTTAGATATTATTCCTAAACATGCTATTGATAAAAATTCTAAGTGTCATATATGTGTTGAAGCTAAATCTACAAAAGGTCCGTTTAAGTCAGTTGTGAGAAATTCTGAAATTCTAGATTTAGTTCATACTGATATTTGTGAATTTAATGGCGTGTTGACCAAAGACAAAAAGAAATACTTTCTCACCTTTATTGATGATGCTAGTAAATATTGTTATGTCTATCTGCTTAATTCTAAGGATGAAGCATTAGATAAATTCATTATATTTAAGAATGAAGCAGAAACACAAACTGGCAAGAAACTTAAACGGTTAAGGTCTGATATAGGAGGTGAATATGAGTCTAACCCATTCATGTATTATTGCCAAGAAAATGGAATAGTACATGAAGAGACTCCTCCCTACACCCCTCAATCTAATGGTGTTGCTGAACGTAAGAATAGAACCCTTACTGATATGATTAATAGTTTACTCATAAGTTCTGGACTGCCCAAATATATGTGGGGAGAGGCTTTGAATACGGCTTGCCATATTCTGAATAGAGTCCCTCCTAAACATAGAAAGGAAAGTCCGTTTGAACTTTGGAGAGGTCGACAGGCAAGCCTGAAACACTTAAAAGTGTGGGGGTGCCTTGCAAAGGTACTTGTACCCGCACACAAAAGGAAAAATCTTGGACCCAAAACTGTTGATGCTATCTTTA
Organism: Adenophora triphylla var. japonica; assembly: GCA_022495995.1. Lineage (NCBI taxonomy): Eukaryota > Viridiplantae > Streptophyta > Magnoliopsida > Asterales > Campanulaceae > Adenophora > Adenophora triphylla. The sequence continues at coordinate 100,711 of JAFEMH010004183.1, forward strand.
TAGGTTATTCTGAAACAAGTTATGCATTGAGATTTCTTATTATAAAATCTGAAATTTCTGGCATAGATGTGAACTCTATAGTTGAGTTACGTGATGCAACATTTTTTGAGGATGTGTTTCCTATGAAAGACGGACTTCCTAAAGAATCTAACCCGACCACTAATTCCATTCCTGCTCAAGTAAAGGAGCTAAAAAATGTGGGGGTTAATTCTAGTGCAACTCATTCTGACGATGAGATTGAACCAAGAAGGAGCAAACAGGCAAGGACCACCAAGGACTATGGAAGTGATTTTATCACTTACAATGTCGAGGGTGATCCTCTAACCTTCAAAGCTGCCATGGCCACTTCTGATGCCAAGCAGTGGAAGGATGCTGTTAAGAGTGAGATGGATTCTATTGTCTCTAATGGGACATGGGAATTGGTCGATCTCCCTCCTGGTTGTAGCACGATAGGATGTAAGTGGGTCTTCAAAAGGAAACTGAAACCGGATGGAACCGTTGACAAGTTTAAGGCTAGGTTAGTGGCTAAGGGATTCAAGCAAATGGAGGGAATAGACTATTTCGATACCTATTCGCCTGTTGCTAGAATGACTACAATCCGAATGCTTATTGCATTGGCCTCTGTATATGATCTTCCTATCCATCAGATGGATGTTAAGACCGCCTTCTTGCATGGCGATCTAGAGGAAGAAATTTATATGGATCAACCTGAAGGTTTTGAGGCCTCTGGCAATGAGAGAAAGGTTTGTAAACTTGTTAAGTCCTTATATGGACTCAAACAAGCCCCTAAGCAGTGGCATGAGAAATTTGATAAAATTGTCTCATCGTTTGGCTTCGTTACTAATGAGTTTGATAAGTGTGTTTATAGCAAAAGTATTGGTGATAGTAGTATTGTCTTATGTCTGTATGTCGATGATATCTTGTTGTTTGGAACGGATATGAGGATAATTAATACTACTAAGGAATTCTTGAAAAGTAAGTTTGAGATGAAGGATATGGGAGTAGCTAGTGTGATTCTTGGCCTTAAGTTGACTCGTTCAACTAGTGGCATAACCATATCGCAATCTCATTATACTGAAAGTGTAATTGAGAAATTTGGTTATAAGAATTGCAAAGTAGCTAAGACTCCATATGATCCTTCAGCTGCACTTACTAAGAATGAAAGTGGAGTACCGATGGCTCAGTTGAGATATTCTCAAATTATTGGAAGTTTGATGTATCTTGCCAATTGTACTAGACCGGATATATCCTACTCGGTTACTAGGTTGGCTAGATATACTCAATGTCCAAATAAAGCACATTGGGAAGCTCTTGATAGAGTTCTCAAGTACTTGAAGGGAACGATTTCCCTTGGGTTGCATTACGGAAGATATCCTTCTGTTCTTGAAGGATATAGTGATGCAAGCTGGATTGCCTTTAACTCCGGGAGTTATGGCTGTACGGGGTATGTTTTCACCTTAGGCGGAGCTGCAGTCGCCTGGAGGTCGACCAAACAAACTCTGTTGTCTAGGTCTACATTTGAGGCCGAACTAGTTGCTCTTGACACTACTGGATTGGAAGCTGAATGGCTTCGAGGACTTATGTCCGAGTTGCCCATGGTCAGTAAGCCCATGCATGTTATCTCTGTACATTGTGACAACACCGCCACAATTGAGAAACTGAAAAGTGTCAAGTACAACTGTAAAACCAGGAGACACATCTAAATTAGATTAAAATCTATAAGGGATCTTGTGTCTCGGAAGGTGATAGATGTTGATTATGTTGGTACCAAGGATAACACAGCTGATCCTTTAACCAAAGGGCTAGAATTTGCTCTAGTTCAAAAATCTAGGTTGGGGATGGGTCTGAACCCTGTCTGATTCAAACGCAGTAGCAACCCAATCTACCTGAGTGGAGATCCCACAAAGGAGATTCAATGTGGTAATAACAATCTTTGGGGTAAGTCGGAGCACCTAAAGTTAGATTGACATGTTACATGTCTGAGTCTATCCCCTGAATAGCCTAGAGGTGCTCGTTGCTGCTAGTAAAGTAAAAGTTTGGAACTTTGAATGGGATCAAGTCTTTTAGACAAGATGTTAGCAGTACATATTCTGAGATGCCCAGCTAAGTGAGTGTTGTTGTTGGCCGCAACTAGAGGAATTCGGGTTATTCCTTGAAAGCACTCATGATAGAGGATCGGGATGTATGGCTTATAAGCGTCAAGTGTTCGATAGAGGGCCTATCATAGCTTTTGTCGTGTTTGTTACCAGCAAAGGCTTCTACATCCAAAGGCATCAGATTCAAGACACCCGTTCATCTGGTTCTGTGGAGGTTTGCGTTGGATAACATAGGTAGTGGTTCAAGCCGGAAGGTACCATTATTGAAAGCATTACAATGGACAATCTGTACACGTCATATTTCTATGAACTTGTGGGGGATTGTTGGAATATTTGATATATGTGGTATGGAAGTCCATTGCTCTATGACCTGGTTGTGTTGTGGGTTTGGACTGAATTTGGCCAAGGGAAAACACGTCGGAGTTTCTGCCATGGAGGGCGGCCGCGCCAAGGCCAAGGGCGGCCGCGCTTGTTCGACGTAAACTCGCCATAAGTCCCTGGAGCTTAGCGCGGTCGCGCCATCCTCAAGGGCGGCCGCGCTCGTGCCGGGTTTGGTGTTTTTCCTGGGCCGAATTAAGAGCAGTTTTAGGTCTTTTTAAGCCCTAAAACCCTAATTTACCAAAAATATAAATATCCTACTTCCTCCAGCCGAGTTTCATATGAGAGATTGAAGAGAAAACTCAATTCTCTTGTTTCTTTCATTGTTCGATTTCTCCCCGTTCATAGAGATTCTTTCGTGAGATTCAAGGCGACTGAGATAGGACCGCCGGTGATTACCTACCTGTGTGCTGATTTGTGGTACGTAATCCGTGATCGTTTTATCCTCGGAGAAATTTGCCTGTACCCGTGTTGCACCAATTGGGGGCAATATTTTCTCTTAGGACAGTCTTCCTAAGGCGACTCGATCAACTCACGATAAGTTTTTCTAATCGTTTATTTTCTTGTTTCTGTTTGTTTTCCTGATCCCGGTTTCCTTGCTGTTGTTTTGCTATTGGCATCTTAATTGGTATGTTCTTGACTTGATCAATAAATCCCCTACTGTTGATTAAATTATTTGTTTAATCTGTGGTGCTGTTAAATTAATTTCCAACATAATAATCCTCTCTCTAATAATACTGCTTATTCTTATCCGACAACCAAACGAGCCCTAAGGGTTATTAAACCAATACATCTTGCTCAATTGTAAAACATATAATCAAATGTTTGAAATAAAATGCTAATATCTCCTTCTTCTTTGCCCACTTATCTAATTTCTCCTGCTTGATGTGCTTAATTACCTTAGTAACGGATAGTTGAACCTCCTCATCATTGGATATGTTGTTCAACAAACGCTTCCTTGGAGTTATGTATGTTGAAGAACTGTCCCCCATAGATTCCAATGGCGTATCCTACATAAAAATAAAGTTAAATAAAATAGTTAAACAGCATGTACAATCTAAATAATAATGAAGATTATGTAAAACTTAAATGTCGATTCAATTGCACATATATTATCAGTCAACTCAAGAATGATTAATTTTTATTGTAACTAAACTCAAATAAAAAAAAGTGCAGTAGAAGATAAATAAAAGATCCTTAGGAATTTACCTCGCTATTACCGTTCAAGCTGGACATATTTTCATCTCCATGATTCGGTTAGGAATCCACATCCTGCAACTTATAACAATTAAAAGTCAAATATATAACATAATATAGATAGATAATGTGATGTGGTTTATACTTACATCGGAGTTTATGAGTGATAAGAAATGTGTCATGATGTTGGTATCCTCTTTTACTCGTTTCACTGTAAAACTTCGTTTCTCGTCGGGGGTATCTTTAGTTCTTTGGTCTACCTCAACTCTGAACAAACATTGCCTTCCAAACAAATTTCGAAAAGCTTATGGCAGTTGGTCCTCCTACAAGGAACAATATTTTTATTATATGAAATATTATTAGCAGCTTCTATAAAAATGACAAAATGAATTAAGTACCTCTGAAACATCAGCAAGAGCTACCGCAACGGACATCCCAAGCAAGGAAGATGCACAACCATCAAACAACATAAAGTGAGTCTCTGCTTCACTACTGATATCATTCATATCGGTGACCAATATTCTGATTTTGAACCTGTAAATAAAAAAAATCAATTAATAGTACGAATGAAATAGTACGAATGAAATAGTACGAATGAAATGATAAATTTTATATCTTCTTGATTTGTCTTTAAAAAAAAAAAAAATCGCTTTCCTCCATATGTGTGCAATTTTATCGGGTTATAAGGTTTTTAAATCCTTGAAATCAGTAAAAAAACCATACCTCTATCCACTGATGTTCATAGCACCTTATGTTTCTAATGTGATTATATATGTGACACATATTTAACTATAAATCATCATTTACTTGAAGCCTATTTTAAACATTTTGCTTCCTGTTTATGGTTGGACAGTAAAAATGAAGCTGCTAACGCTTATGCTGATGATGCTCACTGTTATAAGAAGACAAACACTAAAGGTTTTCTGTCTTGTACTTTTTTTTCTGTCTTTTTTTCTTAATTTCTTTTTTCTTTCTTTGGTTTAAATAGATACTTTACTTATCATTGAAAATAATAATAATCATAATTTTTAAAATTATGTACATTTTTTATTACGATTAATAATTATGAAAATATTTTATCATTAACTATTTGAATATACAAGTTAAAATTATTTTTTTTATGTGAGAGTACTATTTATATTTTGGATAAATTACAAATCGATAACATGTGTTTGATTCACTTTTGCACAGGCCCGCATAAAATGACCAAAATGCCCCTTAAAAGTCATGTGCCATGTAAGTGTATTCCATCCCTCTAAAATAAACGATTTGTTAGTTTTTTTATACCAAATTGCTAAAAAAATACAAACTTAGGAATCGGATTGACAAGTTTCACATGACTACTGCAACTATGTGTTAAACTCAGATTACCAAATTGCAGTTCGCCCTTATTAACCAATAATTACTGTTCAAAATACTTTCATATTGACAACCAAAAAAAATAATGAAAACCAAAAAAGTAAGAAAATAAGATCTTTTGGGGACGGAGATACATTTCAGCATCGCAATTTCTAAGGTAGTCATTGTATGTCTTTGCTCCATGAACAATACAGTAGAATGGAAGAACACATAATCATAAGACCATTGCAATTTAATTTAAATAGATCTAAAACTTGAAATCAGAAAAGAAAAAAATAGTACACCAGGCATGGAAGGCAAGCCAGGAGCCATTACAGAGGCCGACCAAGAACACACAACATCAGAACAACTAGACCCAGACAATAAAAAGCGAAGAGGCAGATTTCTGATTTTTCTCCTGAAACTAACACACACAACCAAATGCATGCCCCTCTACCTTCAGTCTGCCTTTTCTTCGGGCTTTGCAGCACCATCTCCCTTGGGAGCTTCCTCTGTTGTAAATTTAAGATAAAAAGAAAATAATTATCAGCCATAATTTTAAACGAATAGAAGGAAACAACAAAGAAATAAATCCTGAGCCATACTGCATTAGAGCTAGCTATTCAAATACTCCCTCTGTCCCAAAATGAATGTCCAAAATTGCTCTTTTACATTCATTTCGGGATGGAGGTAGTAACTTTTTGGAATTATTCTCCAAGTTCACAAGTTTGCTTCAGTTTATACAGAATAGAAACAGTCGACTTGCACTAATTATTGAAATCAACCATTGCTCAATTGTAAAATGAGTATGCAAAAATATTAAGACAATGTACGCCATTTTAAAAACCAACTCTCAATATCCTCTACATTCACCGTACAATATGTTTCAGGTGAATGTGGTAAACCAGACCTCTGTTTCGGCAAGTCTTATGCGATCAAATATCATTCCCACGATTACTTCATTTTATTTAGAAATTAATCCAAAGACGACATTTACCCTTCATTAGCTTATCACTCTTGAATTTGTATCCTACTTTCCCCATTCAATTTATAATTCTGAAAATCCTTTTGAACTCCTATTAACTCTGCTTCTAACACAACACCTCAATCTTCTCCCAAAGACTAATAAATTAGAATTTCTATCTGTTTGAGAGAAACTTCACTTGGGATCAATTAACAGTTTAGGGGCATGTCACGAGTCAAAAAGTATACAAGAAAACTCAAGAGGTTCATTTTATAGTCCTTTATAGACATGCAGTAGGCTACACTCGTAATCCTTTCACCGAACAAACAATTATAGCACCCATTTGTAAGGAGTGCCACCATTTTAAATTTGGATGCATACTACATTTTAAGCAGTGCTGCTCACTCCTCTATCACTAATAATCCCAGTATCCTAATTTGATTCATTCAAGCATCTAAAGGTTAAAGGTTCAAACTTCTTCAAGTAGCAAAGCTAGACGCGCACAACAACCACGGGTACCATCTGTGAGGTTCTAAAGGGAATATGTGAATATCCGTGCTTCAGACTACAACACACCTATAAGAATAAAAATGAAAAGGCAGCTGAATGTAAAATTAAGGTATGTAGAGATCTTGATGTTCACAGAACAAGAACTCCATAACCACAAACCACACAGAAAGAGACTGATTATTATGAAAACCCTTAACAAAATATACATTCTACAAGACATCTCTCATTCAGTTTCCCATTATATCAAGAGGTACTAGTATAAGTACTATGTTAAAGATAAAACTTGATCCATCGGCAATGTAACATGCAATGCAATATTATATGGATCCGGAACCTCTACAATGTACTTTACCTGTGGCTCCTATGGTGTTTATAGAGAATATGTTGAACTTCCAATAAAGATGTTATCCCCTATAGACGATTCGATAAAAATGTTATCCACTGTAGACAATACATTCGGAATATTTTGCACACGTTTTTATTGAATCCCCAACATAATTTCTATAGTGGATAACATTTTATTGAAGCCCTAATATATATTCTACAAGCACCAGGGGAACCATTGATAATGTACACCACAGAGACAGGGTCTAACTCAAACACCTAGTCAGAAAAAAGCAAAAAACAGAACACTATATATACCAAAGACTAAACTAGATATGATTTTCATGCAGAAGAATGGCATTACCTCCATCCTCTGGGATATCAGAAGTCCATAGGGTGAGATTGTCCCTCAAGAGTTGCATGATCAATGTACTATCCTTGTAAGATTCCTCACTAAGAGAATCCAACTCTGAGATTGCTTCATCAAATGCCTGCTTTGCTAGATGGCAAGCCCTGGAGAAAAGTTATGAGGATAATTAAGCATTCGTGATGTAAAAGGGTGCATGGTGCGCCTTATTTAAGTTTCTTAATTTAGTTAACTTCCTTTAAGAAAATAAGTATGGAATGAATTAAAAGAAAAGAGAATGCAAATGGCAAGATAAAATGAAAAAGCTGCTAACATAATATGGGATGATAACGTAAGACATATACCTTTCAGGAGAGTTCATGATTTCATAATAGAAAACAGAAAAGTTCAAGGCCAAACCCAAGCGAATTGGATGTGTAGGAGAGAGATCAGCCTCTGCTGTAGTTGTGGCCGTCTGCAAATAGAGCCACAATTTGGTGAACATTTTGAAAAAACCCAAATAGACTAGACTCGCCCTACTGCATCTCATAGTAGCTTTAGCATTACACATCAACAGAAAGAGTGCATATGACATATGACACAGAAATAGATTCATTACCACACTTCAAACCACAATAAGATTACTATGTGAACATGCAACCAGCCTATTACCAGCGAAAACACTCAATTTTGCACAAAATCTGCAAGGACTTTAAGCAGCTAGTTAAAGATTTTGCATTCAATTTAAACCCTATCTATCAAATTCATTATCATATATTAGAAATCTTCTGAAAGACATGACCCCCAACGCATTATCTAAAAGAAAAAAGAAAACAATGATAACCAAGCAGAAGATACCGGGATCAAAAGGAGAAAACAGCTGTTAATGAATATAAAGAGCACAACTAACTACCTCATATGCTTTAAGGGACTGCTCAGCAACTTCTTTCCTATCATTTCCTGCCTTAAACTCAGCCAAGTAACGATAATAATCCCCTTTCCTGCAACCATCCCACCATAAAACCTCTTTAGTATATAAATTTCACAACGCCACCAATGTAAGTACATAGAAACATATATATACGCGTACTGATCAAATCTAAACACAAAAAGACTCACATTTTGTGAAAAAACACAGCAGATTCACCAGCACCCGCAGAAGGAATCAAATGTTCATCAATAACAGTCATGATATCACTACAAATAGTAGACAACTCGGATTCAACCTTGTGTCTATACTCTTTGATCCTTTTGGCATTCTGTTCGTTACCTCTAGCTTCTTCCTTCTGCTCGATCGAAGACAAGATCCTCCAGGAAGCTCTCCTTGCACCTATCACATTCTTGTACCCAACTGATAGCAAATTCCTCTCCTCAACTGTCAATTCTACGTCCAGCTTAGCCACTTTCTTCATCGCATCCACCATTTCTATACCCATAAAAAAGTCAAAATAAATGTCAAAACCCTAGGTCTGGTGAAATGAAACAGAATCGTAAATAAAACCTAGATCTATCTGCAGAAGGAGAGGGAAGGAGGGAGATTAGGTTACCATCGTAGCGTTCGGCTTGCTCGGCGAGCTTTGCGATGTAGACGAAGTTGTCGCGTTCAGTCGCGGACGCCATTTTTGAAATCTGTGAATTAGGGTTTCGTTTTGGGTCTATTCTTTCTTGTGATTTCCTAAAATGTTTCGTTTGCCTGTTTTTTTATAGAGAAAATTACATTCTAAATATTTACCTTCTATTCTTACTTACTATTCTTACTTATTACTACGACTCAAAATAATTAACCATATAATTCCTCTAATCCTAAATAAACATCCACATGTCTCGCACATTTCCCACACACATACACAAAACACACACACTCCCCCCTCTCTCTCTATACCTCTCCTCCGGTCACCTTTTACTCCGACGGCCTCTCTCCTCCGCAACTCCGGCGACCATCTCCCTTCCCAGCTCCGGCAACCATCTCCCCCTACTCCGGCGACCACCTCCCCATCTTCCTCTTTCGCTCCTTTCTCTCTCTAATATACTTCCACTTTCTCATTTTCTGGCCAGATCTACCATCTCGATCTTTTTTTTTTTTGCCATAATCTTCATTAGCGACCATTTTCGATCGATCTACCCAGATCTTTATAGATCTGCAAAAAGAATCACCAACTCTATCGGCCAACTCGAAGCTTGAACAAGCTCAGATTTCGGCCACCGACAATCTCTCTCTCCATCCCTTTTTCTCCAGAAATCTTCCTCGTCTCTGGGATGAAAGAAACTTATAATCATTAAATCTTGCAATCACTTAATAGCTCTTTGATTACTTTGTACTTTGTTATTTGTTTGCTGATTATAATTGACATAAAAGTATTTTAATCATTCTCTAAGATCATATTGAATTAGAATTAATTAAGTAATGATGTACTTCCTCCGTCCCATTACAAATCACACACTTTCTTTTTTAGGCGTCCCACTATAAATCACACACTTCCTAAAATGGAAAGTTTTTATCACTATTCCCTCCACTCATTCTCTCTCCTACATTATTTTATTCCTCACAACACCATTATAATTTACTATTCACTCCACTCATTCTCTCTCATATTTTACTTTTACACTCACAATATTTATATCATTATTTTTTTCTTTAATCTACGCGCGAACAGTAACTGTCTGAATTGTAATGGGACGGAGGGAGTATATTGTAAATGGACAATATGAAACTTCAAACAGTATCATTTGCTCTGGGCATGAAGCGTAGGATAAGGATAGAGTTGCATGTATGTGTTTACCTGCATTATAACATGTTTGAAAGCTTTGGAGTTGGCTTGTTTCCACATAAAAGCAGAGTATTTTTTGTCTACCTAATTTTGGTTGAGGTTTAAATACGTTATACACTGGAATTTTAATGTGATGTGCTCCTAAATTACTAAAAATAATTAATGCATTTGAATAAATTTATTGAGTGAAAGTATTTATGTTTGCTGTCTAGCAATGAGTTCTAATTGAATTCTGCCCAGGGCTATGTTCAACTCTCCTCAATAAGTTGCTTTAAATTAGATCAGGTTCCATAGGTCTTATCATTTGAACCATGCTAAAAGACCTTCTCAAGTGGGATTAAGATATCATCATTGCATGTGAACAAGAATAGTTGTGCTTCCCTTGAGCAGTTACATTACAGAAGTCAGTTTGATTGATTGATTTGTGATTTATGATTTTTGGTGTACTAAGAAGTTTGATTGGCTTTAAAAACTCATGATCTGAATGATCAGTAGTCTTTCTATAGTCTCCCAATGCAGTGCTAATCTAGATAGCATGTTCTTTTCTGTTTGATACATCATGAACTTGAAACTATATGTTTTTGTGTGATATGAGTGTGTAAGAAGTTTAATTGGGTTGACAACTAAGAACTTACTAGTAAGTTCTCAGTTGTTTGGTCTTCAGAGTTGGTGGTTGCCGGAGTTAATCGTGTTCATAGTATTTAGTTAACAACTGTGAACTTACTAATAATTTAAGTTCTCAGTTGTTTGGTCGCCGAAATTGGTGATTGCCGGAGTTGATGGTGTTCTTAGTAGTTTAGTTGACAACTGAGAACTTACTTATAACTTCTCAGTTGTTTAATCCCCATAGTTGGTGATCGTCCGAGTTGATCGTGTTTTTAGTGGAGACAACTGAGAACTTACTGATAAGTTAAATTCTCAGTTGTTTGATCGCCGGAGTTGGTGGTCATCGGAGTTAATCTTGTTCTTAGTAGTTTAGTTAACTGAGAACTTACTGATAAGTTAAGTTCTCAGTTGTTTGGTCGCCGGATAGGTCGTCGTAGTTGATCGTGTTCTTAGTAGTTTAGTTGACAAATGAGAACTTACTGATAATTTCTCAGTTGTTTGGTTGGGGGAGTTAGTGATCACCGGAGTTGATCGTGTTCTTAGTGGACACAACTGAGAACTTACTGATAAGTTAAGTTCTCAATTGTTTGGTCGCCGGAGCTGATCGTGTTTTTAGTTGAGACGACTGAGAACTTACTGATAAGTTAAGTTTTCAGTTGTTTGGTCGCCGAAGTTGGTGGTCGCCGGAGTTAATCGTGTTATTATTAGTTTAGTTGACAATTGAGAACTTACTGATAAGTTAAGTTCTCAGTTGTTTGGTCTCCGAAGTTGGTGGTCGCCGGAGTTGATCGTGTTCTTAGTAGTTTATTTGACAACTGATAACTTACTAATAAGTTAAGTTCTCAGTTGTTTGATCGCCGAAAAAAGAAAAAAAAAGACGCCGAAGTTGATGGTTGCCGGAGTTGTTGACTGGAAAAGATGGGGAGGGTTAACCTTAGGTGATGGTGGTTGGAGAGAAATTAAATTGATAAAGAGAGTGGAATTAGAAAAATGATGTGAGGGTGAACTTAGTAAAATGAGAAGGAGAGTGTACTTATCAAGATATGAATTATATGGTTAGATGAAAATTTCTTGTTTTATGAGGTAAAATTGGTAAGTTTGAGGAATTATATGGTAAATTCCCCTTTTTTATATCTGGAGGTTTGAGAGTAGTGTGGTATTGCCCAACCAAATTAAGCTTTATTCTCTTCAATAAGGTGTACATTGTGGTGTGGATGATTAAAAGGAAGTTCTGAAAATTGATAAGCGGACACAAGGTGTCGAAGTTGGATTTAACGCCTAAAACGCTTAGGCGGGACTTAGTTGGGGCCTATGTGGGGTCAAGAATTAGACATTATTTATAATATCCTTGTGAAATAACTCGATGTGGTTGCGAGATGCAGGAGCATGACGAAGTCTCTAAAGCCTTGACTTAATAATCATTATCGTAATCAAATTGACGAATACAAATAGAGAATTGAGGTAGAGAGTAAATTGATTTGTGAATTTTGTTTGTAAGCGATAGATTGAGATTTGATATTTTGATAAATCAATTCACTAATTAGGTCTTCAGTTCGAGAATTTTTCAAAATTTATACGGATACGAAACTGTCGTTTTACGACCAACTTTAAAAAAAATAAAAAAATATCATGGGTTATCTCGCGGTAGGCGGTGCCTAGCCCAACTAGTCGGCGCGTAAGGCGTATACGGGATGATTTTCTGACCGAACACATTTCTAGGCGATTTTGAAGGTAATCGCAGCGTTTAATGGACGCCTAACGTCTAGACCCCTATGCACACGATTTTTAGAACACTGATTAAAAGTACATACACAAATATATTTTTTTCTTTAAAGAATCACTATTTATTAATGACAACAAGAACAAATATTTAAGAATTGGATATTCACATAGTTCTAACATCTTACCCAGAGAGTGGGACTATCAAATTAGTACTAAAGAAAAATTCAACCAATATATTAGCTTGACTTTCAACCAAATTCAACGAGAAATGCCGAAAATAAAAATCATATCGTACCCTTCTAATTAAACTAAATAGTTTTGACCACAATCAAGGTTTATCTTCTGTTTCAAAACAGTAGCTTGTGAATCCAAGTGTGCGCATCTCCTCCCAGACCTATAAAATGATTTGAGTGTACACACAAAAAGACTAGATATAAAAAATTCTTTCTTTTTAGCTGGTAAGATTATTATTTCAATATGACCCGTTTAGTTCTTTATTACCAATATAGTTTAATGAGGAAAATTATGTTATTACTTATTTATCATGTTGTCAAATTGTTATGATGCATTATTTAATTGTCATCTTTATTTGATAAATGATATGGAAGCCAAGTTTTTGTCAACTTAGAAAAAACCGAAAATAAACCTTATCGATGTTATACCAAACTGAAAAATCGAACTACCGAACAAAAAAAAACTGAAGCATTATGGTATTGATATACAATAAACAGAAGTACTTTGGTATGGTATCGAATTTACCCCATAAATGTACCATACTGTACCATGTTATCCTCTAGTAAACTATCTGAGAATACACTTCAAGATAATCTTCTGATGGCCATTTTGTACAGCCAATGCATTCCTTCAAAAAGGCTTAGAGCTTCTCCCTCTTCAACATGAACCATTTATAGCAGCAATGAAACCCTATCTTTCATGAACGAACCAGTAGAATTGTGCTTAACAAAACCCAATCCAATTGAGTTGTGAGTGGAGCTAAAATAAGCATCGTGTTAATCTTGACATATCCACGTGTAGGTGGATGCCAACCAAAGCAAGAATCTTAGGCTGAAACTGGAACTCCATGACGATGAACTTGAGCAGCCTACCACTCGGTTAAATCATTCATAGCCCGATTTTTTTTTTTGAAGTTGGAAGCGAAGTCTGACGTCTAGCTCTGATTTTTTTTCTTTTTCCAGAGAGCCTGTAATACCATCATGAAGGATAAAATATCCACCCCACGAAACAATGTAAGCAAAGAGAAAATCTATCTTGGAAAAACTCTGTAAAGCCCTTGCCACTCGTACATTTTGATGAAAACTCAAAGATGTCCAAAATTCAATGGCCAGAGAACATATACAAAATAAGTGCTAAATATCCTCACCAGGCAAGCCACAATTTCCAAAGAGATCCTCCACCGTTAACCCTTTTTGTCTGCAACCAATGCCTTGTTGAGAGATAATTACATCCCAAACGACATAAGAAAAGTTTAACCTTAGAGAGAACCTCCAGCACCCGGATTGTATCTCATTAAACTGGAATTCAAATACTTATTGATCCTCATGTTCTCAACCTATATGTCGGCACTCTTGACATAATAAATGGTCAGACTTTTTAATTGTGTTAATCAACGTATTTTCGAAGCATTTTGATGCAGTGGAACAGCAGAATGGTCGATGCAATAAGAGCAATAAAGATTGTACGAATAGTCGTTTCATCTCAGCAAATTAAACTCAGAATAAATAAAACCCTGAGATTTTGTTGTAGAGGTAAATGAGGGGAAGCAACATAAAAATACCGCCTTGAGATTTGAGATTGATGTTTCAATATTTCACTATTAATACTATATAATTAGGGATGGAAATTTCTCCCTACCCGACCCGTTTCCGAGACATTTGGGTCGAACGGGCGGCTTTGGTAACAACTATTCAAAACCTGGCGGGCTCGGGTCTGAGTTTGTTAATCCTCTCAGACTCGATATGGTCCAACCCGAACCGTATTATTACTCTTAGGTTGATTTTTCCATGATGTCCCTGCACATATTACTAATTACAATTTATTTGCCTCAAATAAACCTAGGGTATACGAAGTTCAGTAGTATTTGAGTTCAAAATTAGGTCATATAGCAGTGCCGTTTCGTGAGTGAGATGTATTGAAAACCATAGAGTCGACCTCCTAGCGCCATTAAGTTCACTTATTATGCAGCGCCGCTGCTTCCTCCTCCATAACGGCCTCCGATTGACGATAACAACAAACATCTTCTCAGGTAATAAAATTTCTCTCATTTGGGCTTTAGTATAAACAGTTGAAGAGAGTGGTTAATATGGGATTTGTTTGATTTTAATTGATTTTTGGTATTGAAAGATTGTAAAGTAACTCATATGAAATTATTTGATTTCAACGCCTTCAAGTGTGGTTTCTGTACTTCGGTTCTGATGCTCGAATCGTTGGACTGTAATTGTGTTTTGTAATTGAGCCTTAAATGCAAGAGAGCCTTAATTAGAAGTGAATATGAGTTTTTTGACCTCAACTAATTTTTTTGATACAATCTTTATTTAGTACAAAAATCACTCGACAATGTTATTTCTTTGATAATCAAATTACAATCTTTCTTACTTGCAAGGTAGCTTATGTTTCATTAGATGGATGTTGGTATAAGATAAATTCATAACTTTTTACTTGATTAAATTTTGATTTATTTGGTTACTGTTTTTTGTGTGTAGTAAATTGACTTTTTTTTTTCATAGATGTTTAAACAGGTTAGTCAAGAGAATGAAAGTTCTAATGATGATGATTTGCATATATATGAGAAGGGGGATGACCATATGTTAGATTTTCGAAGTGTTGCGAGTAAAACACCGGTTGGTTCAAGCCCTTCTTTGAATGAGGTTGATTCTTTTTCTAAAAATGCTAAAAGTTTACCATCTGATGTATGGCTAGAGATGACTAGAACAACAATTAAAGGGATTGTTACAGTTATTTGTAATCATTATAAAAAACATCTACAAGGGAGTAGTAGTTATGGTACAACTCATTTGTGCAATCACTTAAAAAAGTGTAGAAAGACTAAATATAAAGATGTTAACCAAATGATTTTTCAATCTGGTGAAAAGAAAAAGGAAGGTAAGGTGGAGTGTCGCACAACCCGATCAAGAAGAGATCTTGCGGATATGATTGTGTTACATGAATATCGATTGAGTATTGTAGATCATCATGGATATCGACAATACTTAAGAAACCTTCGACCCTTGTTTGACATGGTTACAAGAAATACAATCAAAAGCGACATTATGAAGATTTATCATTCCAATAGAGAGAAGTTAAGGATTCAGAGAGCTTGAACTTGAGAGTTGCCATCACTATGGATATGTGGACTACGAAATCGATCAAGAAAGAATTCATGGCAATTATTGTACATTATATTGATTCCTCGTGGGTTTTGAAAAATCAAATTCTGAGGTATGTTTAATTTACTAAAATAAGTTATAGTTTGCTCTACTTGTTTGTTTTATTTTTGTTGTTGAAATTCCATTTTTATGTTATTTTTTCTCTTTATGTTAGGTTTATTTATGTTCCCCCTTCACATAGTAGTGATGTCCTTAAATATTTTTTTGCTGAAACATTAATGGAATTGAATTTTGATAGAAAAAGTTTTCAACTATCAGAGTTGATAATGCAACTTCCAATGATGCTATGTTGGACAAAATTGTTGATAAACTAGATCCTAGCACACTTATGTTGAGGGGGAAAGTTCTTCGCATGCTATGTTGTGCACACATTTTAAATTTGATTGTGAAGGATGGTTTGGATGTTATTGAGAAGGAAGTTGAAAGTGTGAGAAATAGTGTTGACTATTGGATAGGTTCTCGTAGTAGAAATCAAAACTTCGAGGATGCAACCCATCAATTTTTCATGAAAGACATTACTTGTTTGGTTTTTGATTGTCCCACTTGGTGGAATTTGACTTATATCATATCTATCATGATTGAGATGGCTTTATGGTATAAACTCGCATTTCCACGATTACAACTAAATTAAAAGTTTTATACGTGTTTATCAGATGAGGAAGATTGGAGAAGAGTTGAATGGATTACCGAGAAACTGAAAAAGTTTTAAGATGTGACATTGATGTTTTTGGGAACTTCTTATCCTACTTCTAATGAGTTTTTCCTACATGTTTGTGAAATCAAATTGACATTGAATAATTGGGTTCTTGATTCTGAACTTTTTATTTACGAGCGGGCAAAAAAGATGCTTGAGAAGATAAGTATTTGAGTGAATGTCATAAAATTTTAGGAATGACATGTGTTTTGGATTCAAGATTTAAGATGAAGCTTATTGAGTATTTGTTGCCTCCAATTCATAGTGATTTTGCTTTTATTGAGATTGAAAAAATTCGAAATTCTTATTATGATTTATTGAATGAGTACCAAAGTAAAAATAATATGAATGAAACGGTTGTGTGTTGAGGATCCTCTTCTCGTTATACGGGTGTTAGTTGGAATGCCAGTGATAGGGTTTCGGATTTTAAGAAATTTGTAAGTAGTACTTCAAGTCAAAGAGATGTGGAATGCCAGTGATAGAGTTTCGGATTTTAAGAAATTTGTAAGTAGTACTTCAAGTCAAAGAGATGTAAAATCGAAATTAGATCACTATTTAGAAGAGTTGGTATTGCCTATAGATTTAGAAGAGTTGGTATTGCCTATAGAGGAAAACTTTGATGTTTTGGGATCGTGGAAGACTAATGGAGTTAAATTTCTAACTCTACAAAAAATTGCTAGGGAGGTGCTTATTATTTCGGTTACAAGTGTTGCATCGGAGGCGGCTTTTAAAATAAGTGGAAGATTGATTAGTACACATCAGAGTAGATTGGCTCCCAACACCTTTGAAGCATTGATGTGCACTCAAACTTGACTACAAAATATAAATCGCGATAACTATTATAAATTGTTAGCTTTTAGTTTTTAAACTTGTAAATTTTACTTGTATGTATCTCATTAATTTCTTTGTATATACGTCTTTCTTTGAAGGTGGGTAGTATGCAAAACCAGTGTTCTAAAAAGCGCTAGGCGGATGCTAGGCGGCGGAGTCGGGCCTAGCGCCTAGAGGCCTAAGCGGGGCCGAGAAATTAGACAAAATTTAAATATATTTCATAAATTTAAATATATTTCATAAATATATTTCATAAATATATTTCATAAAAATTAGCCTTGGCCTTGCCTTGGCTCGGCCGTGGCCTTGGCCTTGGCTGTGGGCTTGGAGTGATATCCCACATCGAAACAAAAGGAAAGTAAATGGACGTCTTGGCTCGGCGCCTTGCCTTGGCTCGACCGTGGCCTTGAAGTGATATCCCACATCGAAACAAAAGGAAAGTAAATGGCCGCCTTGGCTCGGCGCCTTGCCTTGCTCGGCCGTGGCCTAGTCATTGGCCGGCCTTGGCCTTGCCTTGGCTCAACCTTGGCCTTGGAGGTTACTTATCCCACATCGAAATAAGAAGTAAGTAAAATGTGGCTGTGGGTATATATACTGGGCTGATGCCGAGGTAGTAAGCATGTTTAGGCCGTGGCCGGCCTTAGCCGTAGCCTTGGCCTTGGCCGACCGTGGCCTTAGATTTTATCCAGCCAAGTCAACGTCTATTCCCGCCTAGTCAACGCCTATTCCCGCCTAGTCAACGCCTAATGGCGCCTAGTCACGCCTAATGGCGCCTACGCCTAATTTGGCCGATTTGCTAAAAGGCGCGGCGTTTGGACACCGCCCAGCGCCTATGCGGCGCCTAGGCGGCCGCCTAGGCCGCGTTTTAGAACACTGTGCAAAACATGGCAACTTGTGATGATGATACGGATGTTGATGATTGATTGAATGATTAATATTTTTTACTATTTTTTGAGGCATTTGAATTTTATTTGTATATGTGTCATTAACTATTTATCAATTTTTTATTCATGTAGGTGTTTGAACTTTGGCTCGGAGATGATGAAAATAGAGTGGAGTTCAATGGGCTCTGTGACTTTTGGAGAATGAAATCTTTCTGTGACACTTATTTATGATTTTAAATCATTTGAAATGTTTGAAGTTTGGATACTTTGTCTTTTTAAGAATTTATTTGTTGGGATGTAATATTTGAATTTACCTATTTGGATTATAATATTTAGGATTTTGATGTGATCGTGAAAAATGGGCATTGGGCCCAGCCTGTTAGTATGAGACCCAATTAGATAATTAGGGATCAAGGCCCATGATAAGGGGCCCATGGGTAGCTAAAGATGACCGACGACTTCCTTAGGTGCACGGGCGAGAATCCCGTTAAAGTCCGTCATTACAGAAAGATGATATATGTTCAAAGGCCAATATCTCGCCTAGTATGAATCTCTCTGCGACCAACAAGGAATGTAGCCATGAGATGGTTGTTGCCATAGGCGACATCAAGATCATTAACTACAGTGGGGAGGTCATTAATGTCGTTATGAGTGGGGCCCACTGTACCTGTCAAATAATGAAAAGTATGTCGGGTGTACAGTTGACGGCACCCCCTATGGATGGAGATATTTTGCTCACCTTATGGATGATTGACACGTGTCCTTGGCATGTGATGTGCACATGAGTGTGGGAGTATATAAGCAACCTCAAAAATATCATTATGTAAGTTCTTCTTGTTCATTCTTCTGCATCTTCCTTCCAGTTTCCACAATCTTTTTTTGTTATCTTGACTTGTTAACTTACTCTCACGTCGGAGGGGTAACGCCAGAGACACCCCCGGCTTAGTTGACGTGTCTTCCATGTGTGTAGGAGGCAAACGGAGAAGACAGTCGGAGTATCCCCATTTTTCTTGCTCAGTCAGTTCTAGTGCAACCATTTAACGTGGTAGCATACCACATCAGATTTAGATTTGGATTTTGTTGGGTTTAACTTGTAGGAAAAAGCAGTTTGCTAAATTGTTTTTGTTAGTATTTGGTATTATGTGACTTAACAGGGAGCTAGGGATGTGTATGTGTTGGTATTGACTATTACGTATTAAGTTGTTGCGCTTTTTTTGTTTGTTGATGTTTAAGGTTATGTAACATATGGTTGTAAGTGTGTGTAACATTTGGTATTCAACTATGGACTGGGCCTAAAAATTCATTAGGTGAAAGCCCAAAACACTATAATTCCATTTCTGGCGAACCAGGCCGAAAACGGGTTTTACTACCTTGGGTCGGGGCGTGTTCGGTACACATGGCCGATTATCTCGTCAAATTCGGTAAATGTCAAACCGGCCTGTATTCGACCCGTTGCCATCCCTATATATGTAATATGTGGTCTAGATAATGGCACAAATCTCATATCATGACATTTAAATCTATATATATATATATATATATATTAAAGTTGGTGAGGAGGGTTATGGCTTCGCCACGTGGACAAGTTTAGGCAAACTCTTGATTTCTGGAGAAATACATCATCACTATCCCAAAATCTATATGACTTTTGGTATTCTTCTTATTAGCTAATACTATTAGTTAATAATAATAGTTATTATATAGGTTAACTATTACTATTAATAGTATTAGTTAACTATAATAATTACTTTATAAGTTAACTATTACTATTAATTGGAATTTTTTCTCAAATAATCCCGTTTTACTTTTTTATTTACTTAAATGACTCACTATTCAAACTATTGCCCACAATGACCACTTTTTTGAAACTCGCTACACCGTGTAGCGAGTTTGACTAGGGTTTGTCAAAACTCGCTACACCGTGTAGCGAGTTTAGGGTAATTAATTTAGGTCGTTGGGAAATTAATTAGGGCAGTTAATTAAACTAAACTCGCTACATGGTGTAGCGAGTTTTGACCAGATTTAAGTCAAACTCGCTACACCGTGTAGCGAGTTATGTAATTTCAAATTCCCTACAAAATCCTCTCCGTCAGTCCCAACAAAACAAACCCTTCTCTTCCTTTCTCAGTCCATTTCTCCCTTTTCTTTCTTTCTTTCTTTCTTAGTCCCTCTCTCATCTATCTCTCTCAAATCTAATTCATCTTTCTCAATCCAAAATTTATAACTATCAAAATGGATCCATCAAAACCCCGCTGGTATCTTGGACGACAACCTCTTCCTGGACATTCCGGTCAAACCACCAATCGTCTATCTAATCTCTCTCAAATCGAACGAGAGTTTCAATCTCCACCGCCTCAAATCGAACGAGAGAGAGAATCTCCACCGCCTCATATCATACCTGGTCCCAGCCGACCTTGACGCACAGCCGTCGCCATGCTGCATAGCACCTAAAGCTCATGTCTCTCAGGGACCCCCCGCTAAGTTGACCCAAGAGGCCATACTTAGAAAGCTTGAAGAGCCGGAGGCGGATGACGATTTTCAGGGCAACGCTTGGCTTTCTGCAATGGACTATCTCACTGCAGAGGGTACTTATTATCCGTTGAGAATGATCAAGGAGAATTGCCAAAAATATGAGAGGGTGGAACAGGTTTATTATTTTATATTAATTATAGTTAAAGTTGAAATTTACAAATAATTGATCATTATATTTTTGTTCTATTAGGTTGTTGTGGTTGTGAAGGAGTTCACACCAAGTGATCATGGCTCTGTGCATTTGGTTTTGAAGGATCCTACTGATACCATTTATGCTTACATTGCTAACAAAGTGATGAGGGATAGTGAGGGCGGAAGTGACATAGGTGTTGGTTCTGTTCTTATACTTACTCAGGTATGAAATATTTTCCTTAACATTACACTCCCTAAGGTTATATTTCTTAACATTTTGTTCTAAATGTTTTGTTTTGTTGATCTATTAGGCTGTTGTTTGGGCCCCCTCACGCTCAAAAAAAATACTTAACTTTGTTACTTACAATGTTTCTAAGGTGTTTCCCAAGGATTGTTAATTTGTGTTATTGGACATGTAATATTTGAATTTCTGTCGAATTTAATATGTTCTGAATTTATGTAATATTTTAATAATGTGATCGGGATGTGATCACTGAATATTTTGGATTTAATGTAATATTTCCTATGTGGCCGGGATGTGGCCACTAACTTAACAATATTTTTGTTTTTTGTGATGTTATTATAGATTTTTTTAAATTATTTTCTACAGTTTGTGTTTAGTTTTGTTGCAATTATTCATGACATATTTTTTTTTAACACATCCAAAAAAAAAAATTGAAAGAAAAACTTTATTCAGCAACATGTCATCATTTGTTTTAAAACATGAAAAAAAATATTTAAAAAAAAAAATTCAGCCACATGTCATTATTTTTTTAACACATGTAAATTTTTTTTTTGTTAGTACGAAGCTATTTTGAGCAACAATTTGAAGCTGATTTAATTGTCCAAATTAAAATTTAAAAGTTGTTATTGTTACACCATTATATGTACTTCAAGTAACAATTTTTAGATATTCATTATGATAACTAAATTAACCTATAATTATTGCTCAAAATACCTTCGCGAACGAAATTTTTTTTTTGATGTTACTACGAAGCTATTTTGAGCAACAATTTGAAGCTGATTTAATTGTCCAAATTAAAATTTAAAAGTTGTTATTGTTATACCATTATATGTACTTCAAGTAACAATTTTTAGATATTCGTTATGATAAATAAATTAAGCTATATTTATTGTTCAAAATACCTTCGCGAATGAAAAAAAAAAAGAAATAAGAAATTTTGAAACGAATCTAATTAGTGGGGGACAATCTCTGGCTTAAACTCGCTACACTGTGTAGCGAGTTTCATCAAAGCTAAAATCGCTACACGGTGTAACGAGTTTAATTCAGCTTTATTGAAACTCGCTACACGGTGTAGCGAGTTTAATTCAGCTTTATTGAAACTCGCTACACGGTGTTGTAAGTGCTCCAATTTGAGTTGGTAGCTTTTTCGTTAGAAAATTAACGAAAGCCCTAACATTTCTAACATTTCTAACAATTCATAACCTTTCTAACAAATCAAGGGTAAAGTAGGCATTGCTATTTGAAGATAAACAAAGAAAGGAATCTCAAAAAGCAAAAGAAATTGAAAAAATCCGAATTAAGCAAGCTGAAAAACACAAACTGCTGGAATTTTTGAATAATATTCTTCCTGTCCAAAGCCTGGAGCAGCATTTAATGCACCAGGGCACGCGTCGATCCAGTTCGCGCGGATCAAAATGAAGCTCACAGTGGCCTATAAATTGAACCCTCCTCTCTCAGTTTACACAACACAATTTGCTCACAGAAGCTGCACCTTGACAAAAAATAGGGAGAAAACAGTGGGAATCCTTAGATTGCCACCATTTTCTCTTGAATCTTTCCCAATTTCACTCCAAACACTCTCAAATCATTCTTAAATACACACAAGCTCAAGCTTAAACCACCACCAAAGAGGAGGATTAGAGAGAAAACATAGAGGACTTAAGTGTTATCTACTTGTTTTCTCTTTGACCAACTCTATCATCAAACCCTAAACACATTCAAGCCTTGAATCCACTCAAACACAAATCCAAACACCAAATCTTGATACTCCTCAAGTCAAACACCAAATCTTGATACTCCTCAAGTCAAATTCCAAGCCTAGGAAGATAGGGTGTCACCATTGGTAAAGCCCTCCTTCTTTAAACCCTAAAACTCCCTTTTAACTTCTTGTTCATCTTGTTCTTCTTACTTTGATTTACTTTATGTCTAGTTTAACTTAAGTCTTGACCTAAGATGGTCATCTTGAAGTTCATCTTCATGAATGACCATCTCAAATGGTCCATATTTTAAATCTCTAGTTAATTTTTCTCTTTAATTTCATCTCTACAAAATATCCCCTTTTTCTTTGCAAAGGACATGTTTAAACCCCATAAATTCCCCAAGGATGACTTGAATATGATAACCACTTAACAAAAAGTAGTGGAATCAAGTCTAGGGATGAAAATGGGGTGAACATAGATGCAAATCCCCCAAAAATCACATTTTCCCTCAAGAACATCTTGCTGTCCAGTAGCATTGTTCTAAGACCTCTGTCCATGGTCTAATTTTTTTGACACAAAAGAACTTGTAATTGAGTGTTGACTACAAAATACTTTTTGTAGCCAGCATCCGTATAATTCCAGAAATATTTTTACTTTATTTTTTGCGTGAGTATAACTCCCTTTTTCAAATTATTTTCCAAAGGTCAGTTCATCAGTCTCTGGAAACCCAGATTTCACATCTGAGATTTCCAGAAGGTTTTGGTCTCTCAAATCATCTCCAAAATGAAAAATTCTTTTATAGAAACCTTATTTAAGGTGTTTTTAACAACTTTAATTCTCGGACTTTCCCCAGATTCTGAGATTTTTAAGCCCTTAAACCCATTTTAAAATAAAGTGTCCACTGCCTTTTTCATTCTGGCAGAATTGGTTTTCAATTTCAAAAAATCTTTTGAGTCCCAAAACTCAACCCAAAAATCATGGGACTTGTTCAAAGTCTAATAAAGAATTTCCAATTTTACTTTTCTCAGTTTCAATTTATTTTGGCCAAAGTAACACACACACACACACACACACACACAAATGATTTTAAATGTTTGGAAGACTCGTTTTACGAGGCATTCCGGGTGAACACTAACGTTCTTCCCGGCGTGTAACGTGACCTCCGAACCCAAATCTCTGATCTCGGGCATTTTTCAAAGTTTTGGCCCTCAAAATAAAAATGGCGTGGCGACTCCGTCTCCGTTTGATTTCAAAAATCGGGCGACATCATCACAGTGGCGACTCCGCAGGGAAATTATAAGCTTTATCTTAAAAAAAAAATGATATTTGGTATATCGGTGGAAACCATTAAACTTCCCGTTATCGCCTCCTAACACGAGTCGGGGATAAATTGTGGTTTAACAATCCCACGTACCGGTGTCATTGTTTTCAAAAAAAAAGAGAAAAGCTTTTGAGGGTCAAGCTTCCGTCCCGACATTTGAAATCATTTGTGGTGTGTGTTGATTTTTCACATTTTCGTGTTGTTTTGACCGCCTCGGAAAAGTCAAAATTTTGACTATCGAACCTGTTGCCTTGAATTATGTGCTTATGTGTTATTGGCTTTCAAAGAAAATTTTCAAAAAAAAAATTTTTCAAAAAAAAAATAAATATTTTCAAAACAAAAAAAAAAGAGAAAATTTTCAAAAAAAAATCATGCATCATACTTTTTAAGACACATGAAAAATTTCTATTTTACTCAGAAAAAGAAGATAGACTGCTTGCACACTACGCGCACGTGACCTTACACTGCACACTACGTTCCTAATCCGGGGAAATCCCTGTCGCGGCCCGTTTGGTCTTATTACGCCTCTCGGTGCAAGCACGGGACTACCCAAACATCCCATGGAGCCTCGTGTCGACCATGCACTTGTCCGTGACACACTTTGTCCGAGACCCGGTTGGTTTTTAGTCTCGGGTACCGTGTCATGCCCCGTCTCGTGTATAGACCTTTCCTTTCAAGCCTTAGTCGGCATACCAAGTCAATATCTTTCGGGACCCTAATCAGTCGAAGTTCTGCCGGTTTTTCGTCATGGACTTTGACCAGATATTGACTGGTGCCTTGACTTTGACTCTGACTGGCACAAATTATACACTGACTCCCAGCATGACACTGAGTCATCAAGGATTAATGATTATTCCATGCCTAATTACGGCCTAATTGACGACAATTCAAGATCAATTGTGGACATTCATCAGTCCAAATCATGTCGACTTTTCGTCGAGCCCTCGGACATGATATTGACTTTTGACGTCAGCTTTGTCCGTAATTTACATCGAATGCTCGTTAAGACTCGATTACCCGCCAGACTTTTAGAATCGTTTTTTCTTTCGGTCGGTGGGACCCGCTTGCCCTATAGGACCCTCGCCGGCATCCACCCTGGGAGGTCGAAATACGAGTGGAATACGAGGGGCTTATAGACGTAGTGACGGGGCTCAACGATCCGGGATCCCGAATAGTTTGCGAAAAGAAGAGCAATCTTTTCCAACCGATTAGGTTAATAAAACATGTTTTAAGTAAACAAGAACAAATAAGCGCATGTTGCATGAGCCCAAAGCCCAAACACCTACCCTCCTTCTCCCAAACATCGAACCCTCGTGTCTTTCCCCATGACTCCTCACAAAGCTTGGTTTCGGACACCGGGTCACCGTTTGATCAGTTGGGAAGAGTCAAGTGCATCGTCAGCTTCACCATTTGTTCCGACTCCGGTTTGAGAATGTCTGTATCGGTGATAACGATGGGGACAACACCACTCCGCCTCACGGGACTCCTCAAACGAGAACCGCAATGGAATCAGTTAGCCGAACGGATGAGAGTGCGACGGGAAGCACGTGAACAACCTTATGGAGGCTATCAAAAGCCATGGATTGGCCGCCGGTCTCAACCAGATGGCACCTTGGGTGTGGAAGAAGAGGAAGACCTCAATCCAGCTCTTAGTCAACCCGAGCTACTCCCTGGGATGCCACCACCGCCTCCCACACGGTACCACCCGAGCCCATGCTCCTCGACCCACAGGTCGGCCGGCTCCCAACTGCGGACCAGCTGGATCCATGCAGCCTGACGGGACGAGCCAGTTCACAGTACCTCAGTGGGGACAAAGTCAGTACGGAATGTCTTCTCATGGTTGGGGGTGCCTCGGAATGCCACAGCAAATGGGGATCCCACCTCAGTTTGGGACCAATCAATTCGGGCCTTCACAGCAACAGTTCGGAATACCACCACAGTTTGGTTCGGGGCAACAGTCAGGAGCCCCTCCTCAGAATTATGCTAGCTCAGCTGCGCCTCACACAACTTCCACAAACCCATTTCTCACTCAGGGTTCAATGGGTTACCAAGCCCCCATCCCAGCTTCATCAGAATCACCAGGACCACAGTATCCTCTCGGTTATACACCATCACCTCAGACAGCCATGCAATTCAACAATCAGGGACAGCAGCCCGCACCTAAGCCTACTTATGGGCCCCACTCTGGAAATCCAAGCCATCCGGCTACCTCAGATCTACCTCCATCTTCTCTGCCGATCGGAAGCCAACAGCAAGTCGCTGGGTTCTATCCCTTTCCCCAAGCTCCTACCTACACTCCCCAGGGTAATTTGGGCCAAGGACAGGTTTTCACCTATGCTCCGGGATATGGCATTCCTTCCACCAATGCACCACCAACAGCTAGTCCTCTTCCTAGCTCAAATATCGGCTTAGGCATTCCCGCTCCACCTTTGGATCCCCAATTGGCTTGGTTTATGGAGCAACACAAGGAAATGAAAGCGCGGTTGAATTGACCGTCAAAAAAACAGCGCTCTTCGGCCTACGAGATCCCGACTCGATTGTACTCCCCGCCTCACAAATTCGTGATGCCCCAATCTCGAACTGTTTGATGGAAGTGCGTGCCCTAAAACTCACTTGGACACCTATACTTTGGCAATGAAAAGCTAAGGGATGCGCAAACCGGCGGTTGGGCGACTACTTGATCTCTCTTTGAAGTCGAGGGCTTTGAAATGGTTTTTCCGATTGCGGCTTGAAGCTAGGGCTACTTGGGAACAGATTGCACGTACTTTCACGAGATAAGTATAAAGCCAACTTGGAATGGGAGACAAACGAGAGTTGACACTGCAGACGACAATGCGGCGCCACTGATGAGAATATTGGGGATTTCTATAAAAGGTGGAACTTAAAGCTCGGTGAAATGGCCATTCCTCCCTCTGACGAAGAGCGAGTTAGACATCTTTCAGGTCATGCTTGAAGCCGCATTTGAGAGCTTCCCTCAGTCACTTCCCCTACGCCGACTTGCGTGCAATGGTTAATTCCGGGGCTAAGTTCGTAAAGGCTTACAATCGGCGAAACCGCTGCACACCTACGAGATACCGGGTTTCTTCCACCTCCAACACGGCTCACTTGACCAAAAGGTAAAGAAGTGATTAGCTATTTCGGGACGGGGCTGTAATAATGCCACTTCCTTTGTTCCCAAGAAACTGATGCATCCGGATCCGGCTCCAAGACTTGAGAAACTTTGGGATGCCTTTGAGTGATGTCTTCAGAGGTTTGGTGAGAGAAGGTTTGCTCCGGCCTTTGGAAAATTATCAGCCTAGAAACCCCAATGCTCCTTTGGATACTTCCAAGCATTGTGCCTTTCATTAGTACCATGGGCACCTGACGGATGATTGCGTCCCCCTGAAAAAGGCAATCCAAGGGTTGATTGAGCAAGGGAGGTTAGAAGTGCCTGAAGGGCCCAATACAATCAGTAACCCATTCCCTAGAAACAACAACATGAGTGTCAACATGATCGAGTTTGTTGGTTCAAGCCTTGGGGGCACAATGGAGTTTGACTCGTCCCTTTGCGAGGTCAATGAACCAGTCATCGCAGGCAAGGAAAATGGTCGGATTGAGCAAGAAGTTGATAAAGAAGTCCCGATGTAAAGACCTGCAATAGCTCCCATCTCCAGCGTCGAAGAATAGATGCATGGTTCAACAGCAAAGAGCGGCTAGACTAAGGGCTACCTATCTCTAAAATAGTCTTTTAGTCAACCTTCGTAGGTTCTAGTATTTTTCTTTCCCCTAAGTCCTTCCTGGACATTTGTCGTTGTAGTCCATTTTGGACATAGTAGTTAAATGTCTAACTTTTATATAAGTCTTTTTTCTTTTCTTGCTAGACTCGAGACATCACTTGCACACCCATGTTACACTTAATTGAAATGGTTTTATCCTAGATGATCACTTGTGCTGCTCAACCACTAATTCTTTGAAATGATTAATATTTAAATTAATCGGAGTGAGAAAATCAATTGATATCCTTCCCAAATTGGGCTTACAAACTTCCCATCTTGCATCTCATATGCTCGCATCCCTTTCATCATCATCCTCTCGTTGCTCGATGAATTTGCATGGATCTTTTCTCATTTAAAGCTTAAGCAAGCAATGAAGACTTAATTTCGTTTAGGTCATCCGGTAAGGATTGCGGTCGAAGCCTTTCACTATAGGGAAGTCGTTACCTCACCCTCACTAAACAATACCCTTTCATTTCAAGATCGGCATGTTTTGAAACCTGGTTTAGCCGTCATTTTTGCTCCTTACTGAGAGAAGTCCAAGCAAGGCCAAGAAGTTAACTTCGAGAGTCGGCGATGCGCAAAATATCTCAAGCCATGAAGGAAGGACAAAGATAATCCTCAACTCCTCAAGAGGCTTTCCAAGTCAAAAAAAAAAAAAAAAAAAAAAAGGGGGGGGGGGTTTTAAATCCTCACAATTCAGAAAAAGAATCCTCAATTTCTCAAGAGGCCCTCAAAAAAAAAAAAAAAAAAAAAGAGTCATCGACTTCTCAAAAGGCACTCCAATATTTAAAAAGGAGCCCGAATCCTCAAGTTCGCAAAAAGTTTCGATAGCTTGGACTTCCTCTCACCATTACCTTAATCAATCCCGAAGCCATCCTCTCGCTTTTAGAGGACATTCCCGTTACCATTACCCTTGCCTTTGTCAAAGTCAAAATTTGACCTCTCATTCTTACAGCGATCAATCTTCCCCGCCATAGATTTCCCAAATATATCCTAAGCCAACCTCTCATCTTTAGAGGTTCGAACAAGAAAGGCCCAAATTTGACCTCTCATCTTAAGAGGTCATAATTTCTCAAATCACCCGATGGCCGATCAAAGCCTGAAACTCCAAATTTCGCAATTCCTATCGGATAACAATTTCATCATAATATCTTTAAGATCTAAATCAAATTAATGCTTCATTGCTTGCTTAAATTGGAATCTAATCCATCTTGATTCAAAATCATCAATCAAAGACTGTGCAAATTCAAATCTGATTTATTCGACATTTCATGTGAGCATAATTCATTTCTACTCCACAAACACTTGCCGTGGATGTCCCACTGGGACTTCGCATCCGTGTCTTTCATGGGCACTCTAAGGGGATATGTTATTCGAATCTCCAATCCTCAAAATCCTCAAAGGACCTCAAAATCTTGAATTCGGGATAAGCCCGAACTACGGCGACCTGAGCTCTTCATAATGAAGGGAACGTAGGCAACCAGAAATGGTCCGGTCGAAATCACGAACAAATCTCAAAAAAATCACGAACAAATCTCAAAAAAAAAAAAATCCGGTCTCATCAAGGATCGTCCCTATACACTTTCCGAGCTTGATTCTCGATATCAGTTGACTTTCTCCTAGTGATTAATCAAAATATTTGTTCATATCAGATTTAGGGGTTGAATAACCCGAACATTAACAAAGGGTTTTAAGCAGCCTTGTGATCATCATGAATAAGACAAGTTTTCAAGTGTCTCGACAAGCCTTCTCTCTCTCCATCATAAGGAAATAGAGCCAAACACTGTCTTTCTGTCAGCAGGGACTTCCATACACACCTTGTGATGCTTATACTCTCTCAAAAGAGTCAAACCTAAAGCGAGAGTGTCATACACCAATTCGGGAGACATTCCCACCTTTCAAAAGATATGCCCCTGCACGTAAACATTTTTGAGTCTTGTCCAAGTGACTGGTTGACTAAGGTCTGAAAAGATGGGTGCCTCCTAGGCCACATAATGACTCTCGTCCTCGCAATGAGACCGCCCGAATTTCTTCACGCCGGGCTTGCTAAGCGGTTCTCCTGTGTTCTCATGTATCAGCTCTTCAAGCTGGGGCTTCTATGGTCATCTTTGGGTCCACATTGGGTTCTTGACTACGAGATAGATTCGCCAAGTCACTTCTTCAAAATCTGGACTTTGCCTACTCAGGATCCGGGCTTTGTCAAGCCGGTCCTTCGGGCTCCGAATTTTATCAAGTCACAAGAAAGGTCTAGTCACATCAACAACTAGATTTTCAGGTTCAGAACTTGGTACATAGCAGCTTCCCGTAGCCTCGGAATTTAAGATCTGGGTTTCCCCCTGCATTAGCAATTTCATCAAATCGTTCTCCGAACAAGGTTTCGGCCGAAGTCACAGCTCACCCCAAATGAAAGAAGCTTCACTCATATCAAGGTGCTCTAGAGCCTCAAAGACGCCTTCCAAATGACCAAGAGCGAGAGGGAAAATTTCAACCAAGACCCGGGATCCGAATCCAATCTCATCAAAATTGAGGTCCATCAACAACCGCTGTTTAAATCGCGATCGAGGGCTCTCACCCCCCACTTGCTCAAAATCTGTCCCCAGGCACATACATCCCAATACATGCCTTCTCATCACCATGCATACCCACAAAAATCTCCCAAGGGCTCATGTAGCATGCACGAAACTTGAATCAATAGGAAAAATCCTAAGTGATTGAAGATCATAAATCATAATTTCCCTGCCAAAAGCTCATGCTAAGTGCATCTTCGAAAGCAAGTAAATGCATCATCTCGCGAACATATGCAGTGATACTATCATAATCATTCTGATTCTATGCATGCATCTGTCATCATGAATGCCATATATGCATCTTCCTCTCTACTAACCAATGCAGAATTGAACGTGAAAGACCATTTTCCTTCGCTATTGAGACTTCCCTTTACAAGGAAGATATTTACCAAAGTCCAAAATCAATGGTTTCAACAAAATTGCAAGAAATCAAATTCCCCTTTTCTACGAGAGATGATTCCGGCAAAACATGTGCGCATCACCTCCACTTCTGGTGTCTACTAATCGGTCAGAGACGCCAAATTCTCAAATACAACCTGGCCGTGGATGCCAAGGTCTCAAAAATGCAAGCCTGGTCATGACGCCAAGTTCTCGAATACAAATTGGTCGGGGACACCAAGTTCTCAAATACAAATCATTAACGTATGCCAAGGTCTCAAAATGCAAGTCGGTCAGGGACGCCAAGTTCTCGAATACAAATTGGTCAGGGACACCAAGTTCTCAAATACAATTCGGTCAGGAATACCAAGCTCTCAAATACAAATCAGTCAGGGATGCCAAGGTCTCAAAATGCAAATCGGTCAGGGACGCCAAGTTCTCGAATACAAATTGGTCAGGGACACCAAGTTCTCAAATACAAATCGGTCAGGGATGCCAAGGTCTCAAAATGCAAGTCGGTCAGGGACGCCAAGTTCTCGAATACAAATTGGTCAGGGACACCAAGTTCTCAAATACAATTCGGTCAGGGATACCAAGCTCTCTCAAATACAATTCTTGCTAGAGACGCCAAGATCTCAAATACGCTACGACGTAAACGTCAAGTTTTCAAAGATGCATCAAGACTCTCAACACTATCAACTACCACACAGCCCCCGCAACTTGCTCTCCGCAGTAAGCACACAGAAAGGTACGTTAATCCTTCAACATATCTCAAAAATGCATACACTCACAAATGTTGCATGATTACCCATAGCCTTAGCTATCTCTATCTCCGCAAATAGCAACGTAAGCTTTAGCAATCCTCTGCGACTTTCCTAAAATAGTCAAACCCTAGTGGCGACTACTCCCAAAAATAGTCGAGTCTTAGGGCGACTTCAAAGGGCGTCAAGCCTCAAGGCTAGTCAAACTATCAAAGACCATTCCCCAAACTACGTCCGCAAAATCTATCGATTCCCCGACTTCTGGGATACGTAGGTAGCCAGTACCACTAGGTCCAAAAATAGCCACTTGACTCAACACTGGCCACCTCTTAGGGCGACTCCCTCAAAAATAGTCAAACTCGTCAAAGCTTAGGGACTTCCCCCAAAAACAACGCCCCTCAAATACCGTCTTCCTGTGTACTCCAAATACCGCTCGACTATCAAGGACCATCTCCAGCATTGCCGAACTACGTCCAGCTTGACTTCATACTCCTACGTAGGGTAGCCTACCATAGGTCATACTCCCACGACACTTGACCACAGTCTGGGCCACCCTTTCCCCGCAATCCGTAAGCTCAAAATTCTCTCCTGGCCGAGAAACTTCCCCAATACTCCTCGTGAAGCAAAATCTTCCTCACGAGACTCAGATGTGTACAAATACTGATCCCGAACATAGGTCCCCATTTAGGTTCATACTCCCGAACCCGAACCTCCACTTAGGATCATACTCCCGAATCTAGGTCCCCATTTAGGTTCTCATACTCATCAACCGAGTCACTTAGGTTCATACTCTAACCGAGTCCCCATTTCAGTTCATAATACTATCCGAACCTAAATCTCGATTTAGGAATCATACTCATACTCCCGAACTAAACCTCGACTTAGAAAATCATACCAAGGTTCAACTAAGTCCCCCATTTAGGTTCATATACCCCGAACCTAAACCTCGACTTAGAATCATACTCCTGAACTAAGTCCCCATTTAGGTTCATACCCCTGAACCAAACCTCGACTTAGGATCATACTCCTGAACTAAGTCCCCAACTTCCCAAAAAATAGTCAAATCTTAGGGCGACTTCCCAAAAATAGTCAAATCTTAGGCGACTTCCTAAATCATAATCATAGGCGAATCTTCCCCAAAATAAGCTCAAATCGTTAGAGGCGACTTCCCAATAGTCAAATCATAGTACTTCCCAAAATAGTCGTATCATGGGCGACTTCCCAAAAATAGCTAATGCAATCATAGCATGACGACTTCCCAAAATAGTCGATCATAGTGGCAATACTTCCCAAAAATAGTCGATCTTAGGGCGACTTCCCAAAATAGTCGATCATGTAGGTGACTTCCAAAATAGTCGATCATAGCGGCGACTTCCCAAAAATAGTCGATCATAGGGTGACTTCCCAAAAATAGTCGATCATAGGGCGACTTTCCCAAAATAGTCGATCTAGTGGTGACTTCCCAAAATAGTCGATCATTAGTAGGCGACTTCCCAAAAATAGTCAGATCATAAGGCGACTTCCCAAAAATAGTCAGATCATAGGGTGACTTCCCAAAAATAGTCAGATCTTAGGGCGACTTCCCAAAAATAGTCAGATCATAGGATGACTTCCCAAAAATAGTCAGATCTTAGGGCAACTTCCCAAAAAAAGTCAAATCTTTGAAGCCGACACTCTAAAATAGTCACCTGTGGTCGACGACTGAAGATAGTCGAAAAACCCGAACTACGACCGGCTTGATTCCCATTCGGGATACGTAGGTAGCCTATCGCTAGGTTCAGCCACTCAAATATGGAGCCTTACTCTTATCGACGACCCCGCTTCCTTCGAAAGCGCCGTCGCCGAGGGCTAACAGTGCTCCAATTTGAGTTCAGTAGCTTTTCGTTAGAAAATTAACGAAAGCCCTAACATTTCTAACATTTCTAACAATTCCTAACCTTTCTAACAAAGCAAGGGTAAAGTAGGCATTGCTATTTGAAGATAAACAAAGAAAGGAATCTCAAAATGCAAAAGAAATTGAATAAACCCGAATTAAGCAAGCTGAAAAACACAAACTGCTGGAATTTTTGAATAATATTCTTCCTGTCCAAAGCCTGGAGCAGCATTTAATGCACCAGGGCACGCGTCGATCCAGTCCGCGCAGATCAAAATGAAGCTCACAGTGGCCTATAAATTGAACCCTCCTCTCTCAGTTTACACAACACAATTTGCTCACAGAAGCTGCACCTTGGCAAAAAATAGGGAGAAAACAGTGGGAATCCTTAGATTGCCACCATTTTCTCTTGAATCTTTCCCAATTTCACTCCAAACACTCTCAAATCATTCTTAAATACAAACAAGCTCAAGCTTAAACCACCACCAAAGAGGAGGATTAGAGAGAAAACATAGAGGACTTAAGTGTTATCTACTTGTTTTCTCTTTGACCAACTCTATCATAAAACCCTAAACACATTCAAGCCTTGAATCCACTCAAACACAAATCCAAATACCAAATCTTGATACTCCTCAAGTCAAACACCAAATATTGATACTCCTCAAGTCAAATTCCAAGCCTAGGAAGATAGGGTGTCACCATTGGTAAAGCCCTCCTTCTTTAAACCCTAAAACTCCCTTTTAACTTCTTGTTCATCTTGTTCTTCTTACTTTGATTTACTTTATGTCTAGTTTAACTTAAGTCTTGACCTAAGATGGTCATCTTGAAGTTCATCTTCATGAATGACCATCTCAAATGGTCCATATTTTAAATCTCTAGTTAATTTTTCTCTTTAATTTCATCTCTACAAAATATCCCCTTTTCCTTTGCAAAGGACATGTTTAAACCCCATAAATTCCCCAAGGATGACTTGAATATGATAAACACTTAACAAAAAGTAGTGGAATCAAGTCTAGGTATGAAAATGGGGTGAAGATAGATGCAAATCCCCCAAAAATCACATTTTCCCTCAAGAACATCTTGCTGTCCAGTAGCATTGTTCTAAGACCTCTGTCTATGGTCTAATTTTTTGGATACAGAAGAACTAGGAATTGAGTGTTTACTACAAAATACTTTTTGTAGCCAGCATCCGTAGAATTCCAGAAATATTTTTACTTTATTTTTTACGTGAGTATAACTCCATTTTTCAAATTATTTTCCAAAGGTCAGTTCATCAGTCTCTGGAAACCCAGATTTCACATCTGAGATTTCCAGAAGGTTTTGGTCCCTCAAATAATCTCCAAAATGAAAAGTTCTTTTATAGAAACCTTATTTAAGGTGTTTTGAACAACTTTCATTCTCGGAATTTCCCTAGATTCTGAGATTTTTAAGCCCTTAAACCCATTTTAAAATAAAGTGTCCACTGCCTTTTTCATTCTGGCAGAATTGGTTTTCAACTTCAAAAAATATTTTGAGTCCCAAAACTCAACCCAAAAATCATACCAAAAATCATGGGACTTGTTCAAAGTCTAATAAAGAATTTCCAATTTTACTTTTCTCAGTTTCAATTTATTTTGGCCAAAGTAACACACACACACACACATATACACAAATGATTTTAAATGTTTGGAAGACTCGTTTTACGAGGCATTCCGGGTGAACACTAACGTTCTTCCCGGCGTGTAACGTGACCTCCGAACCCAAATCTCTGATCTCGGGCATTTTTCAAAGTTTTGGCCCTCAAAATAAAAATGGCGTGGCGACTCCGTCTCCGTTTGATTTCAAAAATCGGGCGACATCATCACAGGTGTAGCGAGTTTAAGTAAGACAAAACACTTTACAGCTATAAAGTAGCAGTTTTCAACACCCGTGAAGTTAAGTTTTCAATAAATTCACGTGGTTCTGAGAGAATCTCACAGCTTTCTCTCTTCCTCTCAGCTTTGTTTCTTCTCTCAGCTTTCTCTCTTTCTCTCAATCAACTTTCTCTCAATCACCCTTTTCTCAATCACCTTAATTCAAAATAAAACTTCTTCACGAAATTTTATTTCATCAGAATTGTTGAAGATCAACAAGAATCAAGGTAAATTAACATCATCTTAATTATTATTTTGACTTGTGTTTAGATATAAAATTTAATGATTTAACTATGTTTTATTATATTGTAGATATAATAAATGTAAGAGTTTTGTTATGTAGGTTTTAACACTTTGATTTCGTAATGTAGGGTTAAAGATGAACGGGGGTCCAATCATTTTTATGTGTTATTGGGGAGGTGATGATGAACAACCGTTTGATGGTCCTCATTTCAAAAAAGGGCCAAAATGTGCAATAAGGGGTAATTGCGGATGGAAATACAATGAGTTGATTGATGAGTTATATAAAAAGGCGAACTTAGATCGGTCTCAATTTGATTTGGAAGTCATTTACAGGTGCCCTCATTCTTTTAATAGCGGGATTGGTGAGTACTTTCCTTTCCGTATTGAAGATGATGCGTGTATGGATGTAATGTTCGACCAGTTTGCTAAATTTGGGGGGATTGAAAATTTGCAGCTGTATGTGGTTGTAAAATTAATTGAAAATCGATCCAATCCAGAGTTTGAAACACAAAGACACAGAGAGTACTTTCAGGTTTTCTCCAACTGGTAATCGTGATGATGGGGTTGGTCCAAGTTCCCAAACTCTTGTATCAACTCAAACACCAAATTATGATGATGGGGCATTTGGGCATAATTATCATGTTAATGATGATGATCGGGCATTTGGGCATAATGATCATGTTAATGATGATTATGATGTTGACTATGAAGAAGAGGAAGTACACACTGATGTAGATGCAATGCTAGAGGATGATGATGATGAATATGAGGAGGGTAGTAGTGATTCTGATGTCGATTTGGGAGCCGGTGATGATGGGCCGATTGATGATGATGTGGAAGCACCTCTTGTTCACTATGAAGTGCCGCAAAATCGAAGGTATGAGAGAGCGAGATATCCCTTTTACAGTGATATTGGTACATCTGCTCGACAAGAACAAGGCTTGATTGATTACGATCATGCACATAGTTTTCCAGTTTGGGATCCGGAGCAACATGCGATTGCTAAAGGGATACGCTTTCCTGGCAAGAATGAGGCACAATTTGATATAAAAAGGTTCCATATTAAAAATAATCGCAGGTTCAGGGTAAGAAAGAGCACACCGAACACATGGGTAATTGAGTGTCTGTTGAAAAATTATCCATGTAATTTTTATGTTCGTGTGAGTAGGAAGAAGTTTGGCTATTGGGAAGTGACCAAGTATAAGGCTCCTCACTACTGCTTATATTCTGGAGCAAGTCAAGATCACCCCAATCTAGATTCCAAGTTTATCGGTCGGGAAGTCGTTGGTGTTATTAAGGTCGATTCAGATGTCAAGGTTGGAGTCATTATTGCACACATCTCTAGTAGGTTCAACAAGGTAATTACTTACAAGAAGGCATGGTGTGGAAAGCAGAAGGGCATTGCAGAGGTTTTTGGAGATTGGGAGGAATCTTATAAGAGGTTACCCCGCGTCCTAGCAGCCATTCAAAAGACAACCCGAGGACAAATGTTTGAGTACTTATACCTCCTCCTCCTGTCGGTGAGGCCTCCATGTTCGACAGGTATTCTGGGCATTTGGGCCTTGCATTGAAGCTTTCTCTCATTGTCGGCCAGTCATTTGTGGATGGAACATTTATGCATGGTAGATATAAAGGGGTAATACTGGATTGCCGTGGGTGTTGACGCCCAAGACAAGATACTTCCGCTTGCATTTGCCGTTGTTGAAAAGGAGGACTGGCCGAACCGGCGTTGGTTCTTATACCTGGTTTGCAAGCATATTATCAACAATCGTGAAGTATGCTTGATATTCGACCGTCATTAGGGCATTCTCAAGACTGTAGCTAAAGATACGTGGTGGCCAAACGTGCATCATCGATATTGCTTGAGACATATGCAAGCAAATTTCTTGGAAAAGTATAGAGGGGAAGGGTTGAAGTATCTGTTTTGGAGAGCGGGTAGAGCAACTCAAGATAGAAAATTGAAATCTATCTTAGAGAGTATCCGTAGAATTAAGCCCGAGGCAATTGCATGGTTTCAGCATTTGGATGCCAGAAAATGGACATTGGCACACGATGGTGGTTACAGGTATGGCATCATGACTACCAACATGTCTGAGGTTTTCAATGGTGTGATGAAGGGAGCTCGTGGGATGCCAATCACAGCAATTGTTGAAACTGCCTTCTGCCGTTGTGTGGAGTACTTTCAAGTAAGGCATGGATTTTCAGTCAATGCCTTAGGAGGTAATCCTGATAACCCTAACATCAATCCCCGACACCAATTCAGCCAGAAAGTCAATTATCACTACTTGAAGAACACCACAAAGCCGCAACACATCACGTCAGGAGGTTCAACAATCACGAAATGGGAGTGTATCAAGTGACAACCGCACGTCAGGGTGATCACGGAGGAAATATACAGATTGTCCGACTTAATGAGCGCACCTGCACATGTGGTAAATGGGTTGCCTATCGCATGCCTTGTTCCCATCTCCTTGCTTGTTGTTCTGCACAAAATCTTGATGGTCGAGATTTCGTTTCTCAATATTACACCGTTGGGGAATACTACAAGACATGGAAGGGGACATTCGAACCAATCGAGCATGAGGACTATTTGGGCGTGGATGGTTTGGTGCCCAGTTTCTTCCCTAATCCCCTACTTCGACGTTCTGCGAAGTCCGGACGACCTAGATCAAGACGCTTTCGTAATTCTATGGACTTTCAAGCAGATAAACGGAAGACTATGTGTTCATCATGCCATCAGGAAGGGCACAATCGTCGTAGATGCCCGAACATTAGGGAGTAGCAGAATGTTTTTCATGTAATTTATGTTTCGCTTGAATTGGATTCAATTTCAGTTGCAGTTTTATTTTATGTTGTTTTCATTAAACTTGAAAAGTCCAATGTAATTTATATTTGAGTTGAATGTAATTTTCCAATTTCTAAAAATGACTTTAGTTATTTTAATGAATATTTAAAAATTATAATTGATGAAATTTATTAGAAAAGTCAAGTAAGAAAAAAAAAGTTCATTTTCCAGTTAAGTTTTAAGTTTCAATTTATGTTTGGCATAATTCCAAAAAAAAAAGAAGGTACATATTACATTACAGGCAGCTTGGGAGCGGACGCTCCCCCACATTGGGAGCGGACGCTCCCTTTTACAGAAACTAACGCTGGAATACTAGGAAGAATTGTAAATGTTCCTTTGAAATCGCTAGACGGTGAAGCGATTTTCACTAAACTCGCTACACGGTGTAGCGAGTTTAGTGAAAATCGCTTCACGGTGTAGCGATTTTAAATGAACAGAAACTATTCTCTTCCAAAATCTCTCTGTTTACTTGGGCGAATGCTCATCACTGTATGGGCGACCGCCCATTTGGGCAGATGCTGCTGGACCTTAACTGGAAAACTTGGGCCTTAACTGTTTTTTTTTAACTGACTTTTCTAACGAATTTCATCAATTATAATTTTTAAATATTCATTAGAATAACTAAAGTTATTTTTAAAAATTGGAAAATCGCTACAACCATAGTAAACATAACAATCATAAAACATCCAAAAACCAATAAAATGCAAATTTCAAAATAAAAACTAAACTAATGTTACAAAGTTTCATTACATCCACATAACACTATAATCATAGTCAGATGGGGTGAAGGGTCTCGTCGGATTCCGGAGTCGAGACCCTCTTCTAAGCATCTCTTCCTGCTGTTGAGCAGGGGTCATCTGAGACGGATCGAAGAAGGGGTGGAGCATCTCTTCCTGCTGTTGAGCAGGGGTAATCTGAGACGGATCGGAGAAGGGCGGAGCCTTGCTTGTGATATAGGAGTCCTCAACCCACTTCCACTCGTATAAAGGCCGAAACCCATAGTGGTGGTCCAGGGGAAGGGTCTGCCTGGCCACTCCCAATCCCACCCCCCAGCTACCCACACTCCCACCCCCCCAACCACCCCCACTGTCACCCCCCAGCCACCCCCACTCCCACCCCCCAGCCACTCCCACTCCCTCCGGCACCCCCACTCCCACCCCCCAGCCAATCCCACTCCCTCCGGCACCCCCACTCCCAGTCCCCTCGAAACCCCCGCTCCAACTCTGAAAATCATACTGTGACTGTGACTGTGACTGTGAATGCCATTCATAATTCACCTCGGTCTGGGTCTGCGCTTGAGGCTCTTGCTCGGGCTTGGGCTCTGGCTCATCTTGCAACTCCATTTCGAGTGGTGGTGCTGCCTATCCACGACGTCTAACCCGACGTTGCCGAGGTACCCCCTGTACGCGATCTACCGGTGGGGGAGGTGCAGCAGCATGAAGGCGTTGGAGCTCCCTAACTCCCATGAACCCGTGTGTAATTCTCTCTGCATCAAGCTTGCAGGATGCTCTTCCGCCTCATTGTCGACATGCAAGCGCTCGAAGGGTCTCGCACTGTTTCATATCAAAAATATATATAAGTACGAGAGACATAAGTTAATAATTGATGTTTTTCTAAAAAAAAAACTTGAAATAGAAACTTGAAAAATGTAAAAAATTACCATAAACTCTATAGCGGGCAGGCGACGGCGGTATCCATCCACCTCTATGTGAGAGAGGTGCCGCACAAACCTACACGTTATGTCCCTATACCATACCATATATGGGTCGGTGTAAGTCATATCGTGGAAGCCGAACACCAGGACACCCAGTGATCATGGCCCTGTGCCCATCGTGCAATAAGTGGGCGATGGTGGTCACCCCATCTCACCGTCGGCCTTCCCCGCCGATCAGAACGGTGCAACTCCGGGCTAGTGTCGCAAAGGTGCTTTGACAAACTGCCTCGAGCCAAGCGCCTCATGACGCGATCGGGCGGATGCCACTCGACCCTCTCAAAGCATATGAGAGGGACCTTCGCCAACCATATGTCCTCACCCCGAGAGTGCGGTAGAGGCGGAGTGTATCTCCCTTCATAAAAGGCCGCCACTCCACGTGAGCCTCGTTCAGTAGGGCCGGTGATCCCGATAGCCTCGCAGCTATGTGCGGTAACCTCTCGAGATCCGTGATGCACAGGTCCAGCTGAAATTTCATAAACAAAATAATTATTAGATTTTGTTCAAAAAAATAAAAACATTAACGACGAGAAAATAACGTATGATATATGTATACCTGCATCCGAGGGGCATGATGAAGTAGTTCGGCTCTCTGAGTCGATAACGGATCTGCGGCCTCACACATTTCAACCGCTCCCAAGCCCAAATCTATATCAAATAAATGTATATCAAATACTATAAATAATGCCGCAAATTTGAAATAAAACTTAAAAACATAATGAACATTAAAATGAAATAAAATACCTGTAGAACGTTGAGAAATCCTCCGCACTGTTTCGTCCGAGGGTCTGTCGCACTACATAACTCTCGATACAGGAAAGCAAGCGCAGCACTCCCCCAACTGCATCTTGGGACCCTAGAAACATCACTAGCAGAGGGAGATAACATAGCTTAACCTTGTTGTTCGTACGATCAGGCATGATCGTAGAACCCAAGGCAAGCAAGATATACGCCCGTACGTACTGATCCACAATCTCTGGAGCAGTATCATCATCGAGGTCACTAAAGTGTCGGAAACGTATGGTAATCCACCGGAGCTTCAGATTGCTCCCATCTAGATCTCCGTCACCAGGGACAGCCCCTAAATACTCCTGACAGGCAGCCCGCCAGTCTATATGTACTGGAAACCCATCATCAGTAACAGCATCCCCATCAATCGGCAACCCGCAAATCATGCCGATATCCTGTAGGGTGATCGTCATCTCACCAACCGGGAGATGGAACGTATGGGTCTCCGGACGCCATCTCTCGATCAAAGCCTCCAGCAATGCAAAATCATACTGTATCCTCCCTATATAGTGTACTCCACTGAATCCGCACTCTGCCAGTCTCAACAATATCACAGGAGCTAATTCGCCTGGCAAGGCGG
The DNA here is from genome assembly GCA_022495995.1 of Adenophora triphylla var. japonica. Lineage (NCBI taxonomy): Eukaryota > Viridiplantae > Streptophyta > Magnoliopsida > Asterales > Campanulaceae > Adenophora > Adenophora triphylla. The sequence goes on from JAFEMH010004183.1 coordinate 142,096, forward strand.
CACCATGACGAAAAAGGAGGGGACTAGAAACCTCCCACCCGGACCAAATATACCTAGCCCTATGCTCCGCATGCCGGGTCAGAACAGATGTATCGATAGGCCCGGGATCAATGAACGCTTCCATCTATTTATTTCAATATCAAGGTTGGTTATTGTTCTATAAGGCAAGAAAATAAATAAGAGAATACAAAAGTGTAATTACTAGTACGTGGCATTGTAATCCAAAGTTATCCCACACTTCCTAAAAGTGCCTGTGGGGAAGTTCTTGATTTCCAGCCTATATACTAAGTAATACTTCAAAAGTAATCCTCATGCGGTTTTGAAAAAAAGGATGCAGTTTTTTTTTTATAAAAAAAGTTTGAACAATAAATCATATTTTAAGGGTTTGGGGTAGACCTATCTGATTTAGGGTTTAGGGTTTGGGGTATAAGTATATGAGATTTCGGATGTTGTTATATGTATATTAATTCATATTCTATTTTTCTATCTCACTAAAAAAAATCCTAAATTGCAATGTTCTTCTTCTTGGCAATATAGAAATTCGGAATTAAAAAAAAATCATAAATTATAAGTAAATGAATAATAAAATCAAAACTAAAATTCAACTTAATATAGAAATTTAAACTTACAATTAAGAAAAAGGTTGAATTTCTTGGCAAAATCCTTGGCTTGGCTCGAAGTGTTCTTCTTCTTCCTTGGCTTGCGGCGGCTATGGAGATGGAGAAGTTATAAGTTTTTTTGTTTTGTTTGGTTGAATGCGTGAACTGAGAAGGGTGAAGGTTTTAAATTAAACTCGCTACACGGTGTAGCGAGTTTGACTTAAATCTGGTCAAAACTCGCTACACCGTGTAGCGAGTTTAGTTTAATTAAATGCCCTAATTAATTTCCCAACGGCCTAAATTAATTACCCTAAACTCGCTACACGGTGTAGTGAGTTTTGACAAACCCTAGTCAAACTCGCTACACGGTGTAGCGAGTTTCAAAAAAACGGACATTCTGGGCAATAGTTTGAGCAGTGAGTCATTTTGGTAAATAAAAAAGTAAAAAGGTATTATTTGAGAAAAAAAATCATATTAATTGTATTAGTTAACTATATAAGTTAACTATTACTATTAATAGTATTAGTTAACTATAATAGTTACTTTATATGTTAACTATTACTATTAATAGTATTAGTTAACTATAATAGTTACTATATATGTTAACTATTACTATTAATTGTATTAGTTAACTATAATAGTTACTATATAAGTTAACTATTACTATTAATAGTATTAGTTAACTATAATAGTTACTATATATGTTAACTATTACTATTAATAGTATTAGTTAACTATAATAGTTACTATATATGCTAACTATTATTATAAATAGTACTCCCTCCGTTCCAATAAGTGCTTCACCCTTTTGGGTGGGCACGCAAATTATGAAAATGGGAGGGAAAAAAAATGTTGTGAGTGTAATTTGAAAATAGGAGAGAGAATTAGTGGAGGGAATAGTAAATTATAATGGTGTTGTGAGTATTAAAATAATGTAGGAGAGAGAATGAGTGGAGAAAATAGTAAAGATTCTTTGCCAAAAAAGGAAAGGTGAAGCTTCTAACGGGACGCCCTTTTGGGTAATTAGTGAAGCTTTTATTGGGACGGAGGGAGTATTAATTTACTATATAAGTTAAGTAATAGTATTATAGTTACAATATATGTTAACTATTACTATTAATAATATTAATTAATCATAATAGTTACTATATATATATATATATATATATATATATATATATATATATATATATATATATATATATATCAAAGTAGGTCGTTAATAATGTCAATGAACATTTAGCTTAAAGACGTACTTTTCTCGGGAAGGTTAAGGGTTGGAATCCCCTGCATTGTATTTAAAATGTTGTAATTTGAAAAGAAATAGGTCGTTAGTTTTTTTCATTCACTTTGTTAACGTCCATAAAAAATGTTGCATACTGACATAAATTATGACATAAAAAAATAAATGACATAAAGTATGAACATCAAAAATAAAATAGCAAAAATTGCTACATTGTTAGTCACAATGCAATTTCTATTAAACTTATGTGTAACAAAGTTATTAAAATTGAACACATTTTTTCTAACTTTATAAATGTTAATGTTTTGATTCATTTATAATATACTTATATTATAAAAAATAAATCATGATATTAGCAAATTAGCTTCCCGTGCGGAGCACAGGTTACCTACTAGTTTCTAATAATTTAGAGCTGGTGGTGCTGCTATCTTTTACTAATATATTACTCCCTCCGTTTCACTTCAAGAGTCCTACTTTTCCTTTTGGTCTGTCATAGACTAAGAGTTCCATTACATAAATGACAAATTTTAAACAGTGTTTCGGATATTTATACTCTTATAATGTAAATATATTTACAAAACAACCATTCATTATGCCCTTATAATGTTAATATATTTACAAAAAAAATCAATCAAAAAAAGGTTTTATCATAAATGTTTTAACTTTTACATTCTCTCTTCTCTAATCTTCTACCCACTTGCAATTCTTTATTCATTTTTTAAAAAATTTCTTAAGAAAGAAGCGTAAAATACTACTCTAGGACCCTTGAAGTGAGACGGAGGAAATATAAGTTTTGATTCAAATAAAATACCAAATGGCACAAACTCTGCTATAAAAACTCATAACTATTAGAATTTAGACATAAATAATACACAACAATTTTTTAGAAAGCGAGACACATGTAGTTAGAGCTGTCAATTCGGGAATACGTGACGGGATAAAATTATGTTGTCCCACGACGGGAATGGGACGAGACGGGACGGGACTAAAATACTCCGTTCCGTCTCAAATCTACTGCGGGATGCGGGACAATGCGGGACCCGTTGACTAGGAGGGATTAGCATTGACTAGGCGCCAAGGCCACAAACCAATTATGCTTGATATCCCAGCCAATGACTCATATATATAGTCACATGCCACATTGTAGTTTGTTTTTCTTCCGATGTGGGAAAAATGTTCAAGGCCATGGCCAAGGCCGAGCCAAGCCAAGGCCCAAGGCACAGTTTATTGTTTTTCTTTCAACGTGGGAAAAAATGTTCAAGGCCAAGGCAAGGCCAATTCATCAGCAAGTGTACACGGGACGAGACGGGATGGGCGGGACCGCACTATGTTGTCTCGCGACGGAAACGAGACGAGACGGGACTAAAATATTTCGTCCCATTCTATCCCATTTGTATGACGAGACCGGACGTCCCGTCCTAACTCGACGACTCATTGTAGTGGCCAATCATATCCATATTCTGATTTGACAGTCCTTGATGTAGTGAAATGGTTCTTTCAGTGAAATGGTTCAAAGATGATTGTGCTTTTCAAATTGCATTCTAACTATCAATATTCCCACTTCTTACTATCAGATGTCACCGATACAAATCCAACTATTCTCGATCCCATGTATCGGGCCTAGGTGTGTATATAGTTCAACTTGGTTGGCTTGGTGGGACAATTTACATATGAATCACTAGTTATTGAGCCATGAAAATTTCAAACCGAATTAATCCTTGAAAAAGTTTCAAATCGAACTACTGTGGGGTTTAGTTCAAACCGCACCGCAGTTCAGTTATTTGGTCCAGACCACGACTTAGACAATAATTCAGACTACATTTCGAATCACTTGAAACATGTATTGGACAATGGCTTAGGCTACAATTCAAACTACATTTCACAAACTATCACAACGCATTATTAGATTTATTTAGAATTGCCGGTGATCATGGAGGTAGAATGAATGATGCGGGAGAAAGCATCAAAGAGGAAATCCGTCGGAAGAGAGAGACTAGATGAGGAGAGAGGTGGAAGGAAGATAACACATTACACAATGTTGATCGCGATGAGAACTTGGTAAGCTATGTGGCACAATGAAAATAACAAAAGATGAAATGAATACTGAATAAACTGATAACAAGAATATAGGTTAGTCTGATACAATGTAGTTTTTTTTATAATCCATATATTACTCGACATGCAAATTTATGGTTAATATTGCAATCCATCGGTTTGGTGTAGTGATTTGATTTTATGGTCTCAAAACGTGATCAATTTGTTTTAGCTCGGTTTGATCTCGAGGATTCAGACCAAAAACTAAATCAAGTCACGTGGTTTGCTAATTTATTAAACCAAATCAAATCATTTATACTAAAAAATCTATGAGTGACAAATTGTACTCGTCCGTACCAATCGTACCAATTATAATTGGTAAAAATATTGGTATGCCGAACTATCGGTACTGTGTGTCTAATTGGTCGATACATGATATATCTGACTTCAATTGTTATACCGTGTACCAACATTATTTATAATTTTTTTTTTTATATTATATATACATATATATATATATAATATCAAAAAATAGTTTTCTTTATATAACTCTAAAATCTAATTTCAATATTTCAATGCACTCTTTCTAGGGAACTCATCTTTCTTGGGAACTCAGTAGTCGGATTCTCTCCCTCTTTCGCGATTGTGATTTCTCTCCTCGATTTGCCACTCCCACAAGTTGATCTTCGTTTTGGTTCTCTTACTGGTTTTGAAAGTTAAATAAGGCTCCGTTTATTTAGCGTAAAATATTTTTCGAAAAATGATTTCCGGCAAAATATTTTTCGGAAAATGAAAATGTTTTTCGGAAAATAAGATAAACATGTTTTTGAATGTTTGGTAAGGAAAATATTTTTCGAAAAATGTTCGATTGAGTTGACTGCAAATTTACCCACCCCAATCACCACCACCACCCTACTCACCACTATCACCCCCTCCCCCCACCCCCTACCCCCCAATCCACTAACCACCCCCAATCCACTCACCACTCCCTGCCAGCCCACCCCACCCCCCACCCACCCCACCCACCACCCCCCGTTGAGTCAAAAAAAAATTAATCATTTTAAATTTATTTTTAACAAATCATCCCCCAATCCACTCACCACCCCCTTCCAGCCCACCCCACCCCTCTCCCCCCCCCCGGTCGAGTAAAAAAAAACAATTAATCATTTTAAATTTATTTTTAACAACTCCTCCCCCAATTCACTCACCACCCCCTGCCACCCCCAGCCCTCCCCCCCCCCTTCGGGTCAATTAAATTTAACTGCAAACTATTTTCCGGAAAATGATTAATTTTTTTACCCAACGCAGGGGGGGGTGGGGTGGGGGGCTTCGGATCAATTTTTTTTTAATTTAACTGCAAACTATTTTCCGAAAAATGATTAATTTTTTTTTATCCAACGGGGGTGGGGGGAGGGGTGGGGGGTTGGGGGTAGGGGGTTGGGTGGCATGGGGTGGTGAGTGGAATGGGGGAGGAGTTGTTAAAATTAAATTTAAAATGATTTTTTTTTTACTCAACGGGGGTTGGGGTGGGGTGAGTGGCAGTAGTGAGTGGATTGGGGGAGGAGTTTTTAAAAATAAATTTAAAATGATTTTTTTTTACTCGGGGGTGGGGGTGGTGGGGGTGGTGGGGGTTTGGGGGGTAGGTTGGCAGGGGTGAAGAGTGGAGTGGGGGAGGATTGTTAAAAATAAATTTAAAATGATTTTTTTTTTGTATTAAGGCCCCAATTCTAAATTATCTTTACAAGTCTTATAAATTTGCTTTTATTTGTATTTTATCTCTAAATTATAAGATTAAATTTTAGGTATTCGTGTTATTCTATATGCATAATATTTACTCCCTCTGTCTCATAACATACTATATAATATACAGTAAATAGTGGGGTATGTGTTGTAAATATGAAAAATAAAGTAGTAAAGAAAAGTTGGATAGTAAATACTAATTGAATTTGTTGTTGTGAGTGTGACAAGTAAATCTTATCGAATAAATAATTACTATCAAGTTTTCATCTTTAAATTATAACATTTGTTATGTGAAACCCAAAAGATAAAGAAGTAACATTTATTATGGGTCGGTGAAGTATGTTTATAGGTTCAAAAATCTTAAAATCTAATATATTTAATTTAAATCATAATATATCTATTAATATATAAAAGCTGAAGTCATTAGAACTTCATTTTTTCGCTCACATTTGGAACATTCTGGAAGCCACTGTCTTAGCGTTACTTATTCCGGCCGCTCAATCTTCTTCTCTCTCTCTCTCTCTCTCCTCCCTTGCGTCACTCCAAACCCTCTATCTACTTTATCCCCTTTCTCTTTCTCTCCAAATACTCCATTTCCACATCGCCTCCTCCTCTCCCACATCCAGTGGTGGACGCAGGAAATTAAGGAAGGGGACAAAGATTCTTTGGAGCAAAGGATTGAAGATGGGTGTTCGGGGGGCAGCGCCCCCGATTTTTTTTTTTGTTGCAATTTTTTTCACATGCAATACAAGTTTAGTACGACTAAAATAATCTAAGCAACAAGCTAACTACATACTTTTTTTTTTTTACATAATGCCATAAAATTACCTCTATTGTTGAACCAATCATCTGAATGAGCCGATCAAATACACTAGTCCTTTTGGCTTCAAAAGATTTCCAATGGAGATGCCATTTATATATTGTAAATGCTGCAACCGTTCAACCTCTATTACCGGGGGTGGCATTTTCGTCGTTCGTCGTTCCGTCTTGAGTCGCAGATACAATCCTTTAATTTTCTCTTTTTCTAATTTATTCGCCAAAGGTTTATTTATACTATGTACGATACGACGTCGTTTAGTGTAAAATTAAAAAAAAAAAAAAACAGGGCCAACTGGCCCCCTTGCACCTTAATAGGTCCGCCCATGCCCACATCCCTACGCTCTCTCTCTCTCTCTCTCAATCTCTCCCGTTCACAACCGCCGCTGTCACCGGCCTATCCGTTTCCGGTCATAGCTTTTCATTCCTTTCCGTCGCCGTTTCCTCCTATTCCTCAAGCACCGCCGGGATCAAGGGTTTGGTCCGTACAGTCATGGACCCCCTTTGCTCTGAAACCACAAGAGGTAATAAACTCAATCTGCATGAATTCTAGAGAATCAATTTTGTATTTCTAGCTTAAATTGTGACATGAATGTATCTACGGTTGATTTCATTATCATTTAATTGAATAATTTGTATGTAATTGCTTCAATTTCATTTCAAGAACCTTAAATTATTTGTGGGTTTTTGCATATAATTGTGAAATTCTCATGAATGTCAGGCGACAAGGGCGAAAGAGCTAGATGAGATGTTCCCTGTTATTGACCCTAAAGCAAAGCCCACTGCTAAAGCCAAGATTTTAATAGCCTTCTATGGAAGCAGCTCAATCACCTGGGGTAAAAAAGATGAATTATGATCTATAGCTCATTGACTTAAATTTGAAATTTTTTTCTGATGTTTATTATTGCCTGAATTATAGGAATGCTGGCTTTGATCCTGCAAAATTCAGGGTAGACCCATATGGCAATGTTCTGTATTTCCATGCGGATGCAGCGTCTCCTCGTGCGTATATTTAAATGTAAAGAAACAGATTGGGATGTGGGAACAATTTAAGAAACACTCCCTCCGTCCCCAGAAAAAATATCCCTTTTGAAAAGTGTCGGCTCTTAGCAGAGGCGCAATCCTCGTATAGAGCAATGCTAGAGAAGATGATTCGAGATGCAATGCACCAGTAAGATCAGTAACAATCACATTTGGTTAAAGAGACAGCTGTGAGTTTTCGTATTTGTTCTAATTTTTTTATTTTTTTCTTGCAGGAGTGTTGTTTATAAGGAACAAGTGAGGTTGAATCAGGCAGCAAGTAATGCTCTCATGGCACGACTTGAAGCTCAGAAAGCTATTTGTGATTCGTCGAAGAGGGAGCTTCACAAGAAATTCAAGCAGAGAGATGAGCTCGAGAAACAGATTAGGCCAGAATGGGAGCAACCAATAGCACAATTAGAGAAGAAAACGGAAGGGTCTTTGCAGGAAGGTAAAGATGAGAACAATGCATTGGACCTGCCCGAGATCGATTCAAGGACACTTTTACACAAGGAACTTAGAGAATTCTTGGAAGAGGAACATAAAGCATCAGAAGCAGGTTCATCTCGGAATGAAGAAGGAAGGGAAAAGAGACTCGAAAAGGGACGAACAATTTAAGAAACACTCCCTCCGTCCCCAGAAAAAATATCCCTTTTGAAAAGTGTCGGCTCTTAGCAGAGGCGCAATCCTCGTATAGAGCAATGCTAGAGAAGATGATTCGAGATGCAATGCACCAGTAAGATCAGTAACAATCACATTTGGTTAAAGAGACAGCTGTGAGTTTTCGTATTTGTTCTAATTTTTTTATTTTTTTCTTGCAGGAGTGTTGTTTATAAGGAACAAGTGAGGTTGAATCAGGCAGCAAGTAATGCTCTCATGGCACGACTTGAAGCTCAGAAAGCTATTTGTGATTCGTCGGAGAGGGAGCTTCACAAGAAATTCAAGCAGAGAGATGAGCTCGAGAAACATATTAGGCCAGAATGGGAGCAACCAATAGCACAATTAGAGAAGAAAACGGAAGGGTCTTTGCGGGAAGGTAAAGATGAGAACAATGCATTGGACCTGCCCGAGATCGATTCAAGGACACTTTTACACAAGGAACTTAGAGAATTCTTGGAAGAGGAACATAAAGCATCAGAAGCAGTTTCATCTCGGAATGAAGAAGGAAGGGAAAAGAGACTCGAAAAGGGACGGCAAGTAGTAGATGATATTTGCGAAGTGAAGTATGAGGAAAGTGATAACCCAATAGTAGTCATGGCAGAGGACGAAACTATAATCGAGGACGAACTTCAAAAGATGAGATTAGGAGAGGGAATGCCGTTTGACACCCAATTCCCAGCTCATGAACCAGAAGGAGAGGAGGACGATGAGAGCAGAAAGCAACGTGGAAAAGGAAATGTAGAGAAGTGGCTTCGGATGTTGTTGGAGGGAACTGACGAAGATGGTCAAATTGCTGAGGGAAATGTCAGCAAGACTGATGAAATCATCAGAAAGCTGAATCTGAAATACCCACAGAAGGAAATCAAAATCTTGAGGTTTCCAGAATCATCAGATGCAGAGGAAATGGAGCATGTGAGTGGGGATAACTGGAAGAACAATATTCAAAAGAAAGATGCCACCAATGAGCAAGCAGAGATTGTTGAGTCGAAAGCCAGAAAACTACACTTAAAGGATCCTCCATACAAATTATCAGTGAAAAGCAATGGATATGAAACGGATTGTGCTAGATCAGAGAAGAGTGGGAAGATGCTCAAGAGGTCTGAAGTGCTAGATCGTTTCGAATGATCCCATCTTCTCCATCTATAATATTGGGCATGAGAAAGGGGGTGGATTGCATGGGCAAGAAGCCATTGGTAAATGACGATGAGAGTGAGGGTGACAAGAATGGAGCAAGTAATAACTTCTTTAAATCATCCATTAAAACAATCAAGAAAGCAGTGAAGATATAAATCTTATGAAAGCAGTAAAGAAACTACATCATTCTTTTAGCTAAATAAATTTTCTTGTGCCAGATTTGTAATAACAGCTTGTTGTTTTAGCAGAAGTTTGAATTTTGCCTTTAGTCATAACAGCTTTTTTTAACAGGTAAGGACAATTTGAATTGTATTCTAAGTCTAAAGTTGCCTTCCTCACGTACCAGAAATCATTGCTGCCAACATGTAACCCAAACTTAGTTTTCACTGCATACACTTGAACCGTACCATTAACCATCTAATCTCTGCATTTTATCAAACACCATCTGAGCAATATGCACATCTCCACAAACCATTTTTGGACAATAACAACTACAAATTTTGATAAAATGGGATCTTGATACATGGTTCCGATTCCATTATGAATATTTTTAATGACATTTTTAGCAACTTTTTTTATTTAGTTTTCGTTATTTCTCACCGTTTGTTGGTCGTGCGTTTAACGTACGGGTGCTATACTAGTTTATATATAACTTATAGATTCAAATAGTAGAAAATCAAATATTTTTTTAATCTATTTATAGATTATAGATTATGGTATTATAACCTTTCATTTGTTTGTTGTTATCTACAATACAATGCATATATATATATATATATATATATATATATATATATATATATATATATATATATATATATATATATATATATATATATCAACATACCAAAAGTGTCGAGTTGGACGCCAGCGAGTGAGCTTTGCCTGGGCCCCTCAAGCAATTATTGCCACCACATTCTCAGTGGGCTAGGCCTATTTATTACATGGTTCAAGGCCCATCAATAGGATCAGTCGACTTAAGTTCATTGTCCGGTCCATGATATCCCGACCTAGCTTAGTTCGACTCTCCGATCCAGGTTCTACTTCGGGTACGATCCAGCTCTACCCATCAGTCAGGTCGACCTATTCCCAATAGGCGACCTCGACCCACCAAGCAATCGTCGACCTAATGAGTCCAGGCGTACAATCAGCTCCTTCCATAACTGTCTCCCTACAAATCCGAAGCCCCACGTGGACACGTTCTCATGACATGTAACTGTCCCTCAAATCACGGAGCTCATGTAGTCCTACAAAAAATAACCGCCCTCATCAAAGCAACTATAAATACATAATCACGACAACGGTTTTGAGGTAACTGCAATTTTGTCATTTGAATATCCTTGTTCAATTACATTATTTGCTCTCCGAAACACATACTTACTCTCACGCCCGAGGGTCTAAGCCGGAGACACATCCGGCTAGTCGTGGGTTCTGATTTCAGGTCAAGGAGTCAAGTGATTGGTCCTGTCACGTGGATGAAGATTGATAAGCACATTTCCTGCGGCATCAGTTTGGTTCCATTGCCGGGAAACGTGCATTATTGACCTCGAAGTTCATTTTCAACCCACAACCATGGTGACAGCGGACTGACATGTTTCTGACGCTTCAGATGAACCCAATGAGGGAAACACCAATGTTAATGCCAATGCTGGAAACGCTAATTTTCCTCCTCCCCCTCCACCTCATCATCATGCTAGGGCGACGCGTTCCAACAGCGTGGCTGATGGCCAAGGACTTCCAGATGGTAGAAGGGACAAACGGCCCATGGACGAACAGGAAACACAGCCGCCACCCAAGCGTCAAACAGGGCGAATGGCTGCAGGCGACAAGGTTGGTCCCTCAGCTAACCCCCTTAGTAGAAAATAGATGCTGCTTGAAAGAGCTCAAATATTGGCCGAGCTGATAGCAATGGAGGAGGAAGAGCAGGATGACAGAAGGTCAGAGAGGGTGGCTCCCTCCCAGGTTTCTAACAGGCAGCCTGCTAGAAGTGCTAGGCCGAATGAGACTGTGGGCCAGAATGTTGAGCGCAGGGTAGTGCAGCGGCCTCAATCCCCTATTCATGTTCCGAGTGACAATCTGAGAGCTAGCCTCAACAGGAATAGGGAGCAGGAAGCCCAGTCAGATCTAAGACGACAACTAGAAGCTAGTCGAAGTTTATGTGGATCACCTGCCAGGACGCAAAGGTCGAAGTCCCATAGAGGTGATAGGCGCAAGTCGCCACTCAGAGAGGATAGGCGCAGGTCGCCACTTAGAGAAGACAGGCGCAGGTCGCCGCTTAGAGATGATAGACGCAGGTCGCCTATTAGAGAGGAAAGGCGCAGGTCACCAATTCAATCAGTAAGGTCACCCTCTCACAGGGATAGGAGAAGCAGAGAGGTAACTCCTCCTAGAAGTGATAGACACAGAGCCAACTCTGGGAGAGAACATCACCGTGAAGAGAGGCAAAGGTCAAATGATGTCTCCCATGCTAGGGACGACAGGCCAGATGCTAGAGAGTGGCTACTATGGAAGAAAAAGTTTGAGCAGTGGGAGGCAGATAAGAAAGAAGATGCAGGAAAAGGCGAACGAAATGATTTTGCTCTTCGTCCCTTATCCAAGGAATTACTCGACCGTCGACCTCCTCCAGGCTTCAGACTACCCGTCCTGGAGAAATACTCGGGTGCAACTAACGCCAGGAGCCATATCCAACACTTAGAGGCTACTATGTGCTTTGTCTCCAATGAGGACGCCATGATGTGTAAGGAACTTACTAGCAGTCTCACTGAAGCAGCCCTTACTTAGTTCAATGGCTTGGCACCAGGTTGCATCTCGACTTGGTCTTATATGAGGACAAAGTTTCTGGATAAATTCTCGACAGTCGGAGCTCGTAAGATTACAGTCACCGACTTGAACAACCTGGTGCAAGGAAAGAGTGAAAGCTCAATGAGCTACTACACCAAATTCAAGGAGATGGTCGACAAGATTGAGGAAGACCTCACAGACAGGGAGGTGATCAATTGTTTCAGGAATGGGATTGCTTCTGATGGCTTGGATTACGAGCTGACAGTTTGCACTGTGACAACTCGTCAAGAGCTGTTTGAGAAGGCCTACAATGTAGCGTTGGCCGAAGAAATAAAAGAGAAGAAAAATGGGAAAGGCCCCAAGGTCGAGGTCGTTGATACTGATAAGAAGGACTCGGCTAAGAATGGGGGAAACAACAAGAATGGCAAGAATAGAACCAGGGCGACTGAGAAAGTGCCCGAAGCTTTCACTCTTATAACGGTGAGTCGAACTGAAATAATGAATACGGTCGAGCTAGACCCACCGGCCCCAATGAACGCAGCAAATAAGTTCAGAAGGGACAATAGCAAATACTGCGAGTATCACAAAGATACGGGCCATACTACAGAGGATTGTATGAGCTTGAAGCGTATAATTCAGAAGATGGTCGATCAGGGAAGGCTCGATGCGTATGTAAAAAGGCCTCAAGCAGGCGGCAGTGAGCGACCTGCGGGTGGACATCCAGAGTCGAGACAACCTAGGATGAATTTGGGCGTCATTACGGAACAAGCTAGTAACACTGCCATCAAACACAAAATATTCCAGCTCAGCAAGGCACCTTATGTCCCCCCAAGAAGCTATATCAGAGACGAGATGATTAGTTTCGATCCGGACGAGCTGGCAACCAATGTGGCAGCTAGAGAGAAAGTTCTCGTTATTCCAGGATTAATAGATGGGTGTATGACGAGTAGACTCTTGATAAGCAAGGATATTTTGTTCTACAAGACGTTCCAGGAGATGGGGATTTCAAATGAACAGCTCGAGCGATATGATGGCAGATTGGAAGGCTTTACCAACCACCGGGTCGATGCCAAAGGACAGATCGAGTTGGACGTCGACATAGGCCAACATCCTTACAGGGTCGTATCCAAGGTAAAATTCATTGTCATTGATGTGAATAGTGATTACGCTGCAATTCTTGGTATTCCTGGCCAGGTCGCACTAGGAATGGTGGCCTCAATTTCTCATCAGCGAGTTAAATTTCCCACGCTAGCTGGAATCGGTTGTGTACAAAGCACAACTCGAGCATACCTTGATCATGTCCTTCGAGAAAGAAAGAAGAGGGAATTAGAGATTGAAACAGCGGAGGGATACTTGAAGATATCTAAATCAGTCACCAAAACTACTCGACTATCTACGATCACCTGCGTAGAGGAGGAGACCTATCGCTCGCATGACGAAGTCATGACAGAGTCGACACGTCCCTCTACACCCACAACGGTCGATCCAGGATACAGTCATGGTCGACCAAGTCTTCATAGGCGAGCTATGCCTCCAAGTCAACAATAACTCGGGGGCCACCACCAGTGAGATCGCAGATGAGATAGATGACATGATCGCTGAAGAAGCTCCCCACTTGGGGGCCGAGAAAAGATAGAGGGTTAGAGAGATCATCATTGAGACCCTACAATTCAGAGATGGTCCAGAGCTAGAGGCTGTAGACGAGTTGGAAGCAGTGATCACAAACCCTTCCTATCCTGAGCAGAAAATTCAGATTGGAAAGCAATTGTCACATGAGGAAAGATTGGAGATTGTCGAGCTACTCAAGGAAAGCAACGACGTTTTTGCCTGGCAAGTGGAGGATATGAAAGGGATCAAGGAAGAGGTCGCTGTTCATAGGCTGGAGGTCAACCCGACCATAAAATCCAAACCTCAGAGGCTGAGAAGCTTTGCTCGCGACAAAGAGGAGGCTATAAAACTCGAGGTACAAAAACTTTTGAGTGCAGGTATAATCAAAGAGGCCACACATACCACCTGGCTAGCTAATGTGGTCATGGTGAAAAAAGCTAATGGCAAGTGGAGAATGTGTGTCGACTTCACCAATCTTAACCTTTCTTGCCCAAAAGACAGCTATCCTCTACCTCGGATCGACAAGCTTGTTGATTCTATTGCTGGACATTCCACCCTCAGCTTTCTCGATGCCTATTCAGGCTATCATCAGATCAAGATGCATGAGGATGACATTGTGAAGACGGCATTTCAAGCAGCTGGAGGCATCTACTGCTACAATATGATGCCATTCGGGTTAAAGAATGCAGGTGCGACCTACCAAAGAATGGTGAACAAAGTCTTTGCTTCACAGGTTGGCCGAAACATGGAGGCTTACGTCGACGATATGGTCATCAAAACAAAGACCGGACGTCACGTAGTCGACCTAAGGGAAACGTTCGCCAATCTACGAGCAAATGACATGAATCTTAATCCAAGCAAATGTGTCTTTGGGGTAGCAGCTGGCAAGTTCCTTGGATTTATGGTGTCACAACGAGGAATAGAGGCCAATCCAGAAAAGATCAAGGCTCTAGTCGATATGCAGGAGCCCACCAGTATCAAGGAGATGCAACGACTTAACGGTAGGGTAGCAGCACTAGGCCGCTTCATAGCCAAGTCGGCTGAAAGATCTCTCCCCTTCTTCAAATCACTATGGGGACGAAAAACTTTGAATGGACGACCGAATGTCATTCGTCGTTCCAACAACTCAAGGAGTATCTCGCTACTCCACCTCTATTGAGAAGCCCGACTACTGGAGAGACTTTGTTTGTATATTTGTCTGTGGGTGATCACTCAGTTGCAGCGGTCTTAGTTCGAGAAGAGGAGGGGCTTCAAAAGCCCGTGTACTATGTTAGCAAATCCCTATCAGATGTTGAAGGTAGATATTACAACGCAGAGAAAGTCGCGTATGCCTTAGTCGTAGCCTCGAGGAAGCTGCGAGCTTACTTTTTAGCTCATCCTATTGTTGTGCTCACAAATGCGCCCTTGAGAAAAATTCTACACAAGCCAGAGAGTTCAGGACGTTTACTCAATTGGTCAATTGCTCTCACAGAATTCGACATCGAGTATCGACCTCGAAAGGCATTGAAGGCCCAAGCCTTGGCAGACTTCTTGGTCGAGCTGACGTTCACCAAGGAAGATAACGAGGTGCGAGCCCAGAAGGAGAAAGTTAAGGGAAAGGAGCCAGAGTCCCAGCCCGTCACTTGTATACCCGACGACTGTTGGAAAGTTTACTCAGATGGGTCAGCAACGAAGAATGTTAGTGGAGCTGGGATAGTACTGATCGAACCAGAGTCTGGGACAGTCTATGAGGAAGCATTGAGGTTCAAGTTTGAGGCCTCCAACAACCAGGCAGAGTACGAAGCTTTGGTAGCAGCCATCGAGTACGCCAAATGCTTTGGTGCGACCAAAATTATGGCATATTGTGATTCCCAGCTGATAGTCAACCAGGTCAGAGGGGAGTATGAGGTGCTGAACTCTACTTTGATCAAATATTGTGACCTGGTGAAGGAATTAATAAAAGACTTGGAGTTTTGGGATATTCAGAGGATTGGTCGAGAAGACAACGAATTGGCCGACCTGCTCTCGAAATTGGCTACGACAGACAAGCCACATGAAGAGCCCATCTCCTACCTTGAGAATCCAGCATATGAAAGAGTCAAAATTCAATGCGTAGAGGACCCCTTGAGAAATTAGGTTTATGACAAATGCTGGATTGAAGAAATGAAGGCGTACTTGGAGACGGGCGAGCTCCCTAAGGACGAGAAGAAAGCTCGAGCTATTAAAAAGAAGGCTCCAAGATATGTTATCCAAGGAGGCATGCTATTCAGAAGGTCGTACACTAGGCCATTGTTGAAGTGCATTCACCCCCAAGAAATTACTCAGTTAATGCACGAGGTGCATAGTGGAGTGTGTGCGGACACCCGGGGGCCAGAACTTTAGCCGACAAATTGATCACTTTAGGGTACTACTGGCCTCACATGAGAGCTGACACCCATGATTTTGTTCAGCAATGCGACCAGTGTCAAAGTTTTACCAACTACCTCACCTGCCTACAACGGAGCAAACTTCAGTGATCGCTGCTTGGCCGTTTGATATGTGGGGCGTCGACTTGATTGGACCCTTCCCCTCCGCCCGTGGAAATTGCAAGTATGTAATCGTCGCTATTGATTATTTCACAAAGTGGGTCGAAGCAAAGCCACTAGCCCGCATCACAGAGGAAAATGCCATCAATTTCATTCATGACTTCATCTGGTGTCGATTTGGGATCCCCCGGGCTATAGTGTCAGACAACGGCTTACAGTTCTCCCGGGCTTTCGAGGAAGAAATGAATCGAGTAGGAATCAAAAATTGGCAATCTTCTGTTGCATTTCCTCAAGGAAATGGACAAGCAGAAGCAGCAAATAAACTCGTCTTATCTTCACTTAAGACGGGCTTGGTTGGTCGACGAAGCAACCTGGGTTGGGACGAACTCCCCTTGCTCTTTGGGCAGTCCGCACAACCACTCGGGGGCCTACGGGGGAAACCCCATTCGCTCTTTCATACGGGTCGGAAGCCATGGCACCAGCCGAGCTGCGATTTCCTACAGCCAGAGTGGTCTTCTTCGATCAAGAGCAGAACGACGCCAACAGATTGATCGACCTGGATTTGATTGACGAGAAGCGAGACACAGCCTACTTACGAATGGTCAACTACAAGCAGAAGACAAAGAGTTACCATGATAAGAAGGTGAAGACGAGATCATTCCAAGTAGGTGATTACGTGCTGAGAAGATTGAAGCAACGGGAAGAAGAACACAGCAGAACAAGCTATCCCCTAACTGGGAAGGTCCCTACATAGTCACTCGAATTATCAAGGAAGAGACTTACATGATTGCTCATCCAGGTGGTGAAGAGTTGAAGCACCCATGACACGCTACTCACCTTATCAAATATTACTTCTAGCTCAACTCTCTAGTTCAGTTCAAAGTTAGTGCAGTTTCCAAGTTTGAATTTGTCATAGTTCTAGCTCTCCGTTTGATGTAAGCATGTTCCTACTTCAATAAAAATCGCAGTTCTATTCGACTAAACATTGTGTTACACTTTCCATCAATTTTAACAAGCTCGATTCTTAATCAGCTTCGTTCCTTTAACAAGTCCGACTCTTAGTCGACTTCGTTCTAACGAGCTCGATTCTTAGTCAGTTTCATTCTAACAAGCTCGATTCTTAATCAGCTTCGTTCCTTTAACAAGTCCGACTCTTAGTCAACTTTGTTCCAACAGACTCGATTCTTAATCAGTCTCGTTCTAGCAAGCTCGATTCTTAATCGGCTTCGATCCTTTAACAAGTCCGACCCTTGGTCGACTTCGTTCTAATAAGCTCGACCCTTGGTTAGCTTTGATCTCTTAAAACAGGTTCGACTCTTAGTCAATCTCGTTTGCAAAATTTTTTTTACAAGTCTAAGGTCGATTGAGTTACCATAAAACCTGGCCGACCTAAGGCTTAGGGCGACTTAATTGTCCTATTAAATCTAGCTCGACATGTATTCGTGCTATAATCAAAAGCATGGAATCCAAACTATGAAAGTCATCTACGATTAAATAAAGGCTCAGTCTCCCAAAACGGGCCAAGACAAGAGCAAATTAAAATGTATAAGTAAGATACCTCCCAAAAAACTGGGCCAAAGCATCAACAGTTACAAAGCAAAAAACAAAAAGTGTTTGAGACTTGTTCAATTACACAGCCATTCAAATTTAAGTTAAAAGAGGACGGGTCAGCCTCATCTTGGTTACTTGTGGTTGCTTGATCATCTACAGGATCTTCTCGCTGCTGGGGGCCAACGGGTTTACCCGACTTAGAAAATCCATGCTCAGGAGTGTCGCCATCAAAGGCCGGCTCGTCAGGCTCCTCGAGCTCCGCTAGAATAGTATTGAAATTGACGAGTTCAACAGGAGGAGGGACCTAAAGCTCAGCTTCTGCTTCCATATCATCCTGGGCAATAAGCTCCAAATCATTATCAGTATAGGGCACCAGGTGATGGCCCTGGCGAGCTGCCGTGTTGTATTGGTCCTCAGAAACCCATCTAGCCAGCTGCTCAACTGATATGTTAACAGAAGGATCCACCACGATACGTCGAGCCATGTGGCTCCGACCTACATCAAAGAACCCTTTTGCCTTATCAGTGACATAATCGTGGAGCTCGTCGCTCTCCTTATAGGCTTTCACGACCTCTTCCTTGGAAGTTTTAATGGCATCAGACAGCTCCACCTCCCATCGAAGCCATGCAGCGTCGAGCTCTTCTTGCTTTTTTGCTAAAGTAACAGGCACCTCTTCCAACTGCTGGGTCGCCAATTCAAGATCCTGAGATATCTTCTTCTTCTCCTCCTTGAGATTAGCAAGCTCCTTATCAGCTTCTCCCAGTCTCCTCCAGTCATCTTCCTTCAGTTTAACTTCATTGTCTTTCACAAGCTTTATGGCGTCATACGCCGAGTCAAGATCAGAGTGGGTCTCCTTCAATTTATCGTGCTCATCCTTCAACTTATCATGCTCGTCCTTCAGCTTAGCAGTTTCCTTCACCAGCTTATTCAACTCCTCATTTTTGCGAGCCAGCATGGTCTTGGCCAGCTTCTCTTGCTCCTCCGCAACTTTCCAGTAGCTGGTAGATAGCTCAATCATGGCAAGAGACTGAAGTGACGAGTAAAGAAAAGGGATTACATCGACCAGAAGTAAGGTGGACACTTGGGACAAGCAAAAGAAATGAAAGACAAGTCAGAGTGTTACCTCGGAATGGGCTAGCCCGACCCTAGCGCGACAAGATTCTGGAGTCAGGGCTCTATTGGTATACTTCTTGACCAAATCTTGGTCAGCCCCCCTCCTTACGACCACCTGGCCGTATTCCAGCTCGGGATACTCCCTAGCCAAGCAATTCACCCCAACAAGGGGAGCAACCTCACTCAATTCATCAACACGAGCTTGAACTAGCTCGGCATAAGAAACTCGGATAGGAGAGGACTGGGGGGCCCTAGCATCAACATCCACTTGTTCAGAAGTTTCAACCTGCTCATTGGTCGAGCTTACCTTGGACTTGCCAATCTTAATCTTCTTGCTGAGAGGAGCATCATCATCCTCTTCTTCCTCATCAATATCTATGATGGGCGACTTGGTTTGAGGGTTAACCTTAGACTTAGCCTTAGCCTGGGCTCGAGTTCTAGTACGAACGACCTCCTGGATTGGCTCCATAGTCTGCTCAGCTCCATCTTCCCCAGCAACATCGACCTCCTGGGCCTCTTGAGAATTGTCTCCAACTCGAACTTCCTCCTCTAGCTGCTCCAGATCATCCTCCAAGGGAATGGAATTGGTAATGTCCTCATCTATTAGCTTCAAAAGCTATTGGCGCTGAGTGCCCTCTCTCTCTCTCGATGCTCTCTAGCATTGGCTGCCCCGCAGCTTCTCTTACTTTTCCTTACGTCAACGGCTCGACCCATGTTATCCTCTTGCTCAGGAGTTAGAACTGCACGATATCAACCACAAAGGGTTAGGTAGACAAGCAGAAGTTCTACATACGAGCTATCAGTTCTATGTACGAGCAGGATGTGTACGAGCTCAAAGTTCTACTCAAGAGTAAAATGTCTACGAGTTAAAGCATATGCGAGTCAAGAAAAATCTATGTACGAGCTAGCAGTTCTACATACAAACAAGTAATGAGCAGGTTAGAAAATAAAGGGGAGTAAAGCTCTTACCCCCAAAGTGCTCCACCCTATCTTTACAGTGATTAGGAGTCTTCTTGTAGCTATGACATTCTCTCTCAAACCTAAATCGAGCCCCCTCATGGGTGACCCAATCAGGGTATCTTTGGCATCTAACAAGGGGGACCAGGGGCACCACCTCCCTTCACCCATCATCATCCTAGCTCAAATGTAATTATTCTTGGTGGTTCCCAAAGCTTCCCAACTAATGGGTCCCTTACCAGCTAGCTCCACCAATCTTCTGTACAGATCGGTATACCAATATGGCTCCCAATAGTCCTCCTCCCTTACAACTTCGGTGTCAGCGCTGAGCAAGGGAAACTCCCATCCTCTTCTGCTTTCTACTACCACCATGTGGGAATTCCAGCCGCTAGCCTTACCGGGAAGGTTGATAAATAACTTTGGGGATTTTGGTTTGGAAGGAGTGCTTATCCCATTGTCCTTATCAAATTTGACACTAAAAAACTTCTTAAACACCCTCATGCAAGGTTCATACCCTAAGAAACTGCAGACCATGACAAAGCAAACCGGTACCCTACAAGTGTTGGCCCCTAGTTGGAGAGGTAGTGCATCTGTGCACTCTAAAAACTCATTTACAAACGGATCCAAAGGCAACCTCAGGCCAGCTTCAAATTGGCCATAGTAGAAATCCACCCTAGTAGGATCTTCCTCGTAAGTATCACCAAACTGGGAGAGGAAATCCTTCTTGCTATAAAGGGTGATGTTAAACTCCTTCTTGTCCACCTCGCAAAAGTTGTACACCATATCAAACCGTGATGGAAAGTTCTGCTTCCCTCTATGCTGCCTAGGAGGCACATACCCCCTTTCATTTCTCCCGGGAATAACAGAGGACTCGAAGGCATCCACAATCCGTGGACTCGAAGAAGTTGAGGCATTAGCTCCCTCTTGAGTCGTCATATCTGTATAAGAGGAAGAAACAGGGGAATCAGTTCTATACGTAGTTTCACGGGACCTAACAGACGCACTAAGGGGCGACCTAGATTCCCCCGGAAATCCTGTTCTATTCCTAAGGAAGGAGGGTTTATTGGGACCTTGGATGTAGAATACTGTTATGTGGTCGAGGAGTTCATGGAAAAGATTAAAAGATACAATTCTTGGGTCGCTCGTCTCTATGGCACCTAAGTTCTCTCCTACAGGCAATGTTAACTCGGTAAAACGCAATCCCCACCGGGTCAAAATTGAAGAACATTCCTCCATCGTCATCTCTCTCCACACCCCATTCAAGTGCTTATACACTCTACGATTTACACTACAATAGCCATACCAAGCTCCGGGCTCACAGCTAAAAGTCCTAGCCATGGCAAAATCGAAGAAAGTGCAGAAATTAAGCCCTAATACTAAGAGTGAAGAAGAATACCTTAATCAATCTGAACGAAGTGGAGTTACTGAAGAAGACGAAAGTTCGGATTAAATCAGTTGCCTTTTTGCTGCCTTCGCCGGAGTTACACAAGAAGTTGGAGAGAGTAAAAGTTCGAAAGGAAAAAGGATTGGGGCTTTTATATTTTCAGTAATTGGGAAGGAAAAGGAAAATTCAAAAGTTTATTTTCCTAATTGAATGCGAAAAGCGTTTCCCAAGACGGTTCTCAAACGTCAAAAACAGTAATGATTGCGAAATACGGCGCTCCTAACGATCCAACCGTTCAACAGTCAATGATCAGGATTGAGCCACGTCATCATCAAGCGAGTAAACCTCAACTCAAGTATCGACCTGCGAACTACTACAAACTTCATCAAATTTTCTTTAACTTCCTGGTCGACAGAGTCAACTCAGAAAGTTGGGGACCACTGAACATACCAAAAGTGTCGAGCTGGGCCAAGCGAGTGAAGCCCAGTCCTCAAGCAATTATTGCCACCACATTCTCAGTGGGCTAGGCCCATTTATTACATGGTTCAAGGCCCATCAATAGGATCAGTCGACTTAAGTTCATTGTTAGGTCCATGAGATCCCGACCTAGCTTAGTTCGACTCTCCGATCCAAGTTCTACTTCGGGTACGATCCAGCTCTACCCATCAGTCAGGTCGACCTATTCCCAATAGGCGACCTCGACCCACCAAGCAAGCGTCGACCTAATGAGTCCAGGCGTACAATCAGCTCCTTCCATAACTGTCTCCCTACAAATCCGGAGCCACACGTGGACACGTTCTCATGACATGTAACTGTCCCTCAAATCACAGAGCTCATGTAGTCCTACCAAAAATAATCGCCCTCATCAAAGCAACTATAAATACATAATCACGACAACGATTTTGAGGTAACTGCAATTTTGTCATTTGAATATCCTTGTTCAATTACATTATTTGCTCTCCGAAACACATACTTACTCTCACGCCCGAGGGTCTAAGCCGGAGACACATCCGGCTAGTCGTGGGTTCTGATTTCAGGTCAAGGAGTCAAGTGATTTGGTCCCGCCACGCTGGACGCAAGATTGATAAAGACATTTCTCGAAGGCCATATATATATATATATATATATGTATAAGTTTATAAATTACAAGTTTAAATTTTAGTTTTACATAATATGTCTCTCGATTTTTCTTTCACTGGGTCAAATAAAATAAATAAAATTGTCATACATAATCTTTGTTTCATATTTATTGTTTTCATATGGATATAGTACTTCTTTTTTAATTTTGTTGTGTGCAATCGGTAAATATCTTTAAAATTTGAAGAAATAAAGTAATTTTCTTAAATTTCATTGTAAATTTTTTAATCTATAACATTACCATATCAATTATAAATATTTTATATTTAATTTACACACATATTCTCAATTCGTAAATGTTAGTTTAATTTTTTCTCATAGATTAAAGTGAGAAAAAATATAATGAATAATAAAAATATAATAAAGTTATAAAAATTTGAATAACTAATGAACATATATATATTAACTTATTATACTATAATATTATTTTTAATGACGTATAGATATATATGTGTAGCTATATAAAATCATTATGGTCCATTATTTAGTTTCACCCCATGAATACGAAACACTAGAAACGGCTAATAGTGATAAAAATATATATTTTTATATATCAAATTATATTTTAGTAATACATGATATAAGCAAAATATAATTAGTATATCAATCAAATGACTCTTAATAAATGAAGATAAATTTTATAATTCAAACCGTGATTAGATTGAGTCGGAATGGGGGAAAGTCTTCGTATTGAACAAAACGCCCTTGTTTTAACCTTTTGGCCAAAATCAGGAAAGTCGTGAATAATTACGTGAAGTATAGTAAGTGTAGTCGCCCATGTCTGGTCAGGAGAGTATGGGGCGTACAAGCAGAGGATAGATAATCACGCGAATGGGGAGATGATGCTGACTACACAACACTCCCCATAATATTAGGATCTCTCTCTCCTCCCTCTCCCTATATATAGACACCCACCAAATTTACAAATGGCATCATCCCCGCCTTTGCTTCACTCTTCTTCAAGAATTACCAGCAGATTCAAGCCTCCTCATAACGCACATTTACCCTCCTCCTCCTCCTCCTCCTCCTCCTCTCCCTCCCCTTCTTCTTCTTCTTCTTCTTCGTCGTCCTGTTCGTCTCCTCCCTCCTGTTGTAGCCCCTTGAATTTCTGCAACTTTTTAGGTAATTTTCCTTCTTTCTGTTTGATCAATTTGATTTGGTGATGCAAAATTTGAATTGGGTGTTTTGTTGATTGATTAGAGGAATTGGGGTTGTTCCAATTCTTGTTAAACAAGACAAAGTTTGTATCTTTTTGACTTCAGTATGACTTGGAACTTGGAAGGACGTAGTATTAGTGTTTCCTCTTTTCTACTTATCTTATGATTCCTGCCTTTTAGTAATCAATTTCCATCTTAGGGTTGTCTGTCTTGTATGCTGATCATAGCTATGTGTAATTAGTAATTTTCGCGCTTCTTTGGTATATGTTAAGCAAGATTGCACTTGAGCTAAATTGATTATAAGACTTTTAAAATATTTTAGATTTTTAAAACATGAGAGTTGACCTTAAGAAATGTTTAATCTACATAAATGAATTTGTAAAGCAAGTAAGGAATGTTGGATCCATGTTAATTCTGAGTGCTTTTCCATTATCGTTTGCATTAGTCCTGAACATTAATGTTGTATTATTAGAGTTAAGGGTATGCTTCTCAGTGAAACTTCCAATAGAATATTAGTTCACCTTCCACAATGTTGCAACTCTATCGAGGTCGCTCCATCTTTAGAATGTTATTACTAGCACCAGTCTTGTTGCCAGTAAGCTGCTCCGCCAATGACATACATGTCATTGGCTTCTTGGGCCAATTGAGGCGCTTCAATGATAATGTGTTCCTAATTCATCATTGGCAGAACACTGCTATTCACTTTGGTTTCTTATTTCTTCTCTGTTAGATGTTTGTTCTTTCTTTCTTTGAATTAATACATGTTCAGTTACAGTTATAACATCCTTACTTGACAAAGAACAATTGCTAGTTTCAACCAAAATTCTTCTATATCATAAGTGCTTCCCTTGCATTATCGCTCATCCAATGTGCCTTAGGTGGCCTAGCTTCCCATCCATTTACTGGTACTGCCTTGTGCAGGCAGATTGTAGGCCGTGGCTTGCTTTGTTTGTAATGTTTACGGTTGTGTATCTTAATCAAAGATGGTAAAACGAAGGAGAAATATTTATGACTTATGAAGTGGTAGGCCAGGAATGTAATATTTTTTTCTTGATTTGATGATGAATGTATTGCTTAATTCATCAAAAATTCTTTACCATCAAGTCATATACATTTTATTGTTTAAAGCTATAAAAGTTATATGTTAGTTAATCAAATGCCAAAAGCAACATAAAAGATTTAAGAGAGATGAAGTGGTAGGCCAGGAGAATGGATGAGACTCAGAATAAGATAATGAAAATGAGTTTATTTTTCATCATGACGTTTCTTAACATGCAATGATTTGGTTACTTCTAAAACATTGTAGATTAAACAACCTTTAGGTCGAAAGAATTTTCAATCTACCTCGCCTTGAAAAGGGCGTTGAAAAGGAGGGCAAAGGAATTGAGGTAACCTACATATCGCCTTATTGGTAATGAAGATGCAGTTTGGTGCATCATATTCTTTTTGCTTGACGACGAGCCTCGTTGTTCGATCGTTTATGCTCTACTAGCCTGACTTGATGGATTTCTGTTAGTAGTCTTTTTGAGTAGTGTTTGTGTGATTGTGTAATGAGAAAATTTGATGAATCTATTTTTTCATGCCATTTTGTTAAGTTATTGAATGCTTCCGTCTTCTGGGTATTGGTGGCGTTTACTTAGTCATACTAAAGATGCAAACGATATGCATATTTTTTGTTCAACATGTGGTGTATTTGAATCACTACGATAGTCGCTCCATCCCAAAGGCGAGGTACCCTTTAAATGTTTGCGCATTATGACAATGGTTGAATTTTTTTAATCTTCCTATACTTACCCAATTGTTTGTCTACAATCTGAATTTCCTTTAGGTGATTTGTGTTTGCTTATTCCAACCAAAATTCATTGGGAAAATCATTATGCGATGTTTTTTTTTCTTTTAAAGAATATGAACTTCATTTGAGATGTAGAAGTATCTTGTATACAAAGCAGAGGTGGATAATTGATTTCTGAATTGTATTTCAACCACAAACCGGCCACTGATCGTTTCTGACTAAATATTAGCAAAATTATAACTTGTGCTTTCATGGTTTGTTCAATCTGCATAATAGAATTTATTTTATTTTCTACTGGCGTTTAAAATCTAACCAAACATTATCCGGCGAAGTTTTCATGAAGATATGGAAAATAGCACGATCCTTTCTTGAGTTGGGTAGTAAGCGACTCGGCCTAGGTTAAAGAAGAGGATCCTAGGGTAGTTGTGCTTTGGATTTTTTTTATTAAGGGTTTGTTATAGTCAGTTTTTAGGTAGTTTTCAATCCTCATTGAGCTTATTTTGAGCAAAACCGAGATATTAAGCAACATTTGGAACTCACGAAGGCGGAACCTTCACTAATCTATATACTTACAATGAATGAGGGAACCCTGCGAATCGAAATAGAAGCCTCAATCTTGGTTCTCTTATGATGATATAAGTTACAACTTGTAACGATATACTCCCTCCGTCCCAGAAAATTTGTTCCACTTTGATTTTCAGGGTCAACTCAATCGAACTTTGACCATAACTTTATAAAAAACTAGCTATCACTACGCAATTCTAAATTTTGTTATTGATATACCATTAGGAATACTATCAATAACAATTTTTAGAATTGCATAGGAACAGATAGATTTTCATAAAGTTATGGTCAAAGTTCTATTGAGCTGACCATAAAGGTCAACGTGGTGCAAACTTTCCAGAACGGAGGGAGTATCTCTTTCTGCGTGCTTTAGAACACTTCATTTGATTTCAACTATGTTTTTTTTTACTTTGCACCTCCTATTCTTTCCTGCCTGTATTGAGCTTTAACACTTCATCTAAAACTTATGCAGGCATAAATAACATCTGGAAAAATCAAAGCCTTAGAGCTCACGCTATGGGTACGACCCAGGGAAATGTCGCATCACCAAAGGGTGTTAATAATGTTAAAAATGAACCAGATCATCTCCTTGTACTTGTTCATGGAATCTTGGCAAGGTATTGGTTTTGTTTAATTTGTGGGCATGTCTTTGATTTTCACATCAAATAGAAGTTGAGAGTATTTGCACATTGCATCTAAGCCAGAGCCTCAAATATTAAATCCTGATAATTTCTTTGAGAATGCTAATTGAGAATTTGTGCACACGAAGCTCATTACCTGCATAATCAATGCTCCATACGATATGATGGTTTTCATTTTTTATGTGTCTTTGTGTTAACTCCCTATTTAAGGTGCACATACCGGAAGATAATGTTAATGATAGTCTTGTTATATGGCATATTGACTTCCAACATTCATAGCTGCAGGCTTTGGGGGTCCTTTGCATGTACAACTGATTTAGTGTTCTCGTAAATTGGAAGTCCTTGGGTCCATATTCTCCTTTGTTGGTTATATATTCATTGTATGGCATAGATGGGAGGGATCAGGCCCGTCTCAAAACTTATCTCAAAAATTATAGGGGCCCTGTGCTAAATATAAATATCGGGGGCCTTAGTATTAAAACACACACTATATAATGATTGCAATAATGTTGAAGTAATAAACAAATATTTCATTAAAATATATTATAAAAAGAAAATCGAACTTTCTAATTAAACTTGAAAAAATGGAATGGGAGGGAAACCCAAAAATGAAAATGAGAGGAAAGCCCAAGTAGGAGAAAAGAAGCCCAAATATGATAATGAGAAGAATTCCCAAGTAGGAGAATAATAAAATTATAATGCAATGCTCTGTCTGAGATTCGAACTCGGAACATTGGAAACAAACACAAGCACCTTATCCGCCGAACACTGGCACCTCTTTGGAATAATTTCGGCTTCGGATATATATACTAAAACTATGAAATTTGGAGCCCTTAAATTTTTTGGGCCCTATGCAATTGGGCTGGTTGCACATGGTCAAAACTGAGACTGGGAGGGATTAGCTATGATGTGCAATCAGTGCAAGCTTTTATTTAGCAATCAATAATTGGGCTGATAGAGAGTAGAGGCTGAACAGAACTACGGTCAGCTATAGAAGTACTTAGAGTGTAATATGTAACATATTTATGGCACGATGTTGGTTATTAATGTGTATTACTAGATATCAGTAATTCAGTATCCATCTGGATAGCCCGTGGTTGCGGACGTGAAATCAACTTAAGCAATAATTTCAGTGGAAGCTTGAAAAGTAAAACTAACTTCACTAGTTAGGGATGTGAATATTTTTTCAATATTATGTGGTGGTAAGTGTTACAAAAGTAACCTTTTCAACTGAGAAAAGGAAACAGTGGTTTCCTCCCTTATGCTTTTCTCCCTATCATTATGATGGCTTTCATGATTACTCGAACACCCTCTTCTCTTTGTTCTGCTATTGCTTTGGAAGTGAACACTAGGACATGATAGTTATCAAATGTGAATTTTAGTTAATTTATGGTCCCTATTCCTAAATGAGTATCCCTGTAAAAAAGTCCTTAAATGAATGTCAATGTTCTAGTGAAGTTAATAATTACACCTTTGAAGTCTTATCATGTTCTAATTTTAACTTGCAATCCTATGATGTGATCATTAAGGGTATTTATGTACATCTGCTAGTACAAGGGCTTAAAAGTAAATTTCCTTGATTTACTTGAAAACTGAAAAATGGACACTCGTTTAGGAACAAGGGAGTAAGAAATTGGATTCTAATTTAAAGACAAGAAATTTTTAATTCGGACCCTGATTTTGGGAGGGAGTAAGTAGTACATTACAAACATTTCCTTTTTATAAAAATAATTAAATCTGAGGGTAAAAAGCAAGTAGTCAAACTCGAGTGAGCATAACTGCACCTTTTAGCCGTGTCACTTCCATCAGTTTCATATCCTTTTCTGTCATCAAATATTCCCTTTGTTGTGATCTTCCCATTGTATTTACTCTAAGTATCAATTTTGATTGGAAATTTCATGTCAATGTATTTTGGCTTTGGATGAAACCAAAATTGTGAAAATATATGGTTGTTTTGGTTACTTATGCAACTGATATTAAGTTGACTGAGCCTCTTTTATGCAGCCCAAGTGACTGGATATATGTAGAAGCAGAGTTGAAAAGGCGTCTTGGAAGAAACTTTTTGATATATGGTATTGTCACTTGTATGCATACTGGCGTTCTTTTTGTTTAAACTTTCATGAGCTTGGTCTTTCCTCTAGTTTATATGTAATGTGAATTTAAGAATCTATAAAGAAGAGGAAAGTGCTGATCATATATAATCTTCATATGATATAGACGACAGATAACTGAGATATATTAGCCACTGTAGAAAAGAGCCATTTAGTGTCATCTGATAAGTTGTCCAGTTTGTGATGAGGGGTATCTTGGGTCGATATGATGGTTGACAAAATCGGATAATACAGGGTTTCCATCCTTCACTTCGTTCACCCTTCACCCCCAGCAAAAATAATAGTAATAAAATAGAATAGAATTTGAAAAAATGAAAAATATGTTTTCTTGTGTATAATGGCATAGCTCGGATAGTTAATCATGTTATAGAATCGGTTGGCTAAGTAGTATTGGAATACTTTGTTTGAACCTTTACAGGCCATTGATAACTCATAAATATGATCACAGGAGTCAACTCTGTGCTTCTGAGTATGCGCTGTAAACGTATGTCGTGTCCCTTCTTAAGATAAACCCAGGGTCACACCTTCTGATAAGAAAGGAGAGAACCTTGCTGGTCTATCAATATTCAGTAATCATGTTAAGGTGGAAATCTTCAAGAACAAAGAATGGGGTTGGGAGACTGAGATAAAGGGGTGGGAGGCCCTGAAGCTTCCTCATCTTAAAGGGGTTTCTGAGATGATCCCATCTTTATTATTAATGTTGTTTATTTATTTGGACTTCTTCTCCTCGATTTCCTTTACCTAAGCATGGTAACACTTTTCTAAGTCCCCATAGGAAAGTTGGACTTCAGTAGTTCCTCATCTGTATCATGTTGGAATTTATGGTTTCTAGTTTTATACTCCCTCTGTCACACCTCAAATTGCAAACATTGCCATTTTCGGTGTCCCATTAGAAATTACAAAATCCAAAAATGGAAAGTTGATAATATTATATTTCTCCTTAATTCCCGTGCTACTACATTTTTTTTGGTGGGACGGAGGGAGTATTGATATCCTCTAGGTCAAGATTTTAACTTTATCTTGTGTGCTTGCAGCAAGTTCATGCAACAGTTACACTAAAACTTTCACCGGAATTGATGGAGCTGGAAACAGATTAGCAGATGAAGTGAGTATCCAAATATAAAAACGTGTAATGTGCATCTGTTTGAGCAAGTGATGTTGTGTGTCTTGAGGGGGTTGTGAAGTTCTAAATATGGGCTGTAAATGGTAGCCACGTTTCCTAATGCCATTAGATTTCACCCTGCTTATTCTCTTACTCCATAGCCCATACAGATGGAATGCATTTTGTGATTGTCATTATCAGTTTCTATATTTTGGCTTCAACCTGTGTTGCATACAACTTAATTGGCTTTTACTGTGCTGGACTTTGTTCTTAACAGGTCTTGCAAATTGTAAAAAAGAGTGAGAATCTAAAGAAGATATCTTTTTTAGCACATTCCCTAGGCGGTTTGTTTGCAAGGTATGCAGTTGCTGTTCTTTATTCCCCAAATGCTTATAGAAGTGATCAGTCTGATACAGAAGTTTCTACTGTTGGAAACTCTGTGACTCGTGGTACGATTGCTGGATTGGAGCCAATTAATTTTATTACCTTGGCAACTCCACATCTAGGAGTGAGAGGCAAGAAACAGGTTCATTCTGATTGCTTGTTGTCACTTATTATCACTATATAGTTAATGCTTAAAGAATTATGGGTTCAATGAATATCCAAATTTTATTTTGTGGGACACTCTGAAAATGTGTGCTTTTTATACAACAAAGATGCATAAATATTCTTGTCACAACATTTATGATAATAAATTGAATAGCTAAATATATTTTCAATATAAAAAACGCTTAGGGACAAAGTTTTTTACAAAATTAAATAAATTTCATTTTGGGTAAAAAAAAATCTTGAATTTGGACATTCATTTAGGGACAGAGGGAGTAATAATTAATTTATTTATGGTTCAGCTTCCATTTCTTCTTGGAGTCCCCTTCTTAGAGAAACTTGCTGCACCAATGGCTCCCATTTTTGTTGGGCGAACTGGCAGCCAGTTGTTTCTCACTGATGGTAAACCTAACAAACCCCCTCTTCTATTGAGAATGGCATCAGATTGTGAAGATGGAAATTTTATGTGAGTAGAGAAATGTTCTTTTGATTTCTTTAAAAAAGTTTTTAACTATTCTATCCCAAAGTTCCTTATTTGCCCGTGTTGTATTGCAGATCTGCCCTGGCAGCGTTCAGATGTCGTGTTCTTTATGCAAATGTGTCGTATGACCGTATCCTGCTACATTTCTTGTTTACTTAGAGCATGAGTATCCTGTCATTCTTTCTTATGGGCAACTTTAATCTACAATAAAGTATTTATGGCAAGTACTTAACACTAACTAGATATGGTTGGCTGGCGCACATCCTCAATTAGAAGGGAGACTGAACTCGTAAAGGTAATACTCGTATTACTTGTATTCTCAATTGTTTCACAAGGGGGTATAGATATCATCCATTCTATGGTCCAGCATTCGGTTGGATTTTTTTTTGTGTGTGGCTAAATTGTATTATCCTTTAATTGCTCATGTGGGTCCGGCCCTTCCCTGGACGTCACTCATAGTGGGAGCTCTTGTAGTACATGGTTTCCCTTTTTATCATTTCTTTTGGGGCCAGGTTATGCTTTGAACCGTGAAATTTGATCAGTTTCCCATCAAGTAGGGATTGCTTGCTATGAAATTTATATCTATAGTATAAATGAGGGAATGGGTGAACAGTTGAATGAATAGTTCCAATGGCCGAAATTCCCATTTTGCCCTCACTATTTTGTCCCTTTCCCATTTTGCCCTTAAAAATTTTTTTTTTTTAATTAAAAAAAAAAAAAAAGGTGTCCTCGGACACGGGCTTAATTAAAAAAAAAATACAAAAAATAACGTGTCCTCGGACACGGGCTTATTCTAGTCATAGTATATTTAAGAGATCTCTGTGTTCATGTCAAAAAGAAACTTGAGCTGTCAACTTAAGAAGTTACTTTGCCACATTGAGTAATTAATGATTAAATCAGGGCTTGCAGTAGACCTTTGGTCATCCTGATCATTGCTGGTGATTCTATTTCCACCCTCATCTCATTCCCTTGTGATTAGGAATCTCACGAACCTTCTGTTGCTGCTGTTCTGCAAAGTAGCTGATTCTAATATTGGGCCCTTTTCTTCCTTCAATTTGCGGTCTGAAAATACATACTCCCTCCGTCCCATAATAAGGGGCACAAAAATGGGAGTGCACGGGACTTAATGGCAGAGTAGGTGTTGTGAGTATGAAAAGTGAGGTAGGAAAGAGAAAGTGGGGGTAGGGAATATTAGGTGGATAGTTGTTGTGAGTTTGCCAAGCGGGTCCCATTGATAAAGTATATTATAAACTTTCCATTTGAGATTGTGCTCTTTTAAATGGGACACCCTAAAAGGAAATTTGTGCCCCTTATTATGGGACGGAGGGAGTACTTGTTTTAGTTAGTTGAAAAGCTCTTGCATAAATATTGTTACAAACCAGCTGAACATCAGCAATCAAGAGGCACAATTTTTCCGTCCTTTAGTCGCAGGTTACACTTGTAGATGTTAAATGATCTTTTTCTCGTATATCATGTGAAGATTTTCAAATATGCTGAAGCTCTTCTTTTTAATAGCAAATGTGTGGAAGGTAGTAAAATGTATCCCTTAACTCCTTTGCCAATTGTATTATATTGGTTGTCAAAACTGTTTAACTGAAGGAGCGGAATTATGAGGATACATATCCATATATGCATATGCAAATGTAATTCAGTTGTTATTCTGAAATGCCTTGTAAATATGCAGCCCCCTCTTCGGTCTTTGGATGGCTACAAGCACGTTGTGGATGTGGAGTACTGCCCTCCAGTTTCATCTGACGGTCCACATTTTCCTCCAGAAGCAGCAAAAGCAAAGGAGGCTGCTCAAAATTCCGCCACCACTCAGAATACAGTCGAGTATCATGAAATCATGGAAGGTAAGAATAAATGATTGAAGTACACTAATACTGATGTAACCAGAAGAAAAACACTTAACAATTGGCCCGTCTGAAGAAAATGTTGTTGGCATTATTTAAAACTTCATTATTGCCAAGTTTACCCCTGCCTTAACATTTTACGATCATATTTTGTTTAGTAGTGATGATTTTTAGTTTGTTTAACAGAGGAAATGATACGTGGCCTACAACAACTTGGATGGAAGAAAGTTGATGTTAGTTTTCACTCATCATTTTGGCCCTTCTTTGCTCATAACAACATCCATGTAAGCGCTTCTTTTGAGATTACCCTTTCTTTTATGCTCTTTTGTGTTTTTTTTTTTTTTTCGGAACTTGAATTTTTAAGTCTACGTTTTAAACTCAGGTGAAAAATGAGTGGTTTCATAATGCTGGAGCTGGAGTAATAGCTCATGTTGCTGATAGCTTAAAGCAACAGGAGAAGCGACAAGAAACTTCCTCCATGATTGCTGCCAGCTTGTAGCTCTAAAAGTGTACGCACATTTCGTTACAGTTAATAACGTTGTACAATTATTTGAGCATATAATGGGAAATAATAATGTTACGAGTTCAATTTCTATATAAATAATCACGATACATAATTATAATAATTACCTCTTTTCTTCCCCCTTATAATATCTTTGATTTTGGAGAAACTAAACACACAGGAGAAAGTACTAATTGAGAATAGGATTAATCTATGAGCATTGGTTTATCCCGCCGGACCCTTGTCAACAAGACTAAAATAGGAGTGTCTGACACGGGTACGACGGGATAAACCAAAGAGTCAGAGCATAGAGGGATTAATTGGTGGTAGAAAGCAATAGGCAAAAATGCAAAAATAGTACCCAAACTATAGGGCACTTTTGGTTTTCATACCCAAACTAGTTTTCGTTGCATTTAAGGTAATCCAACTATTTTTTTTGTTACATCCAAGGTAGCTCCTCCTAACGCATCCATTTTTTCAGTTAAATAGGCATATGATTTGGACATGGCTAATTTTATTAGGGGCAAAATAAGAATCACAACCATCTTCAACTTCAACTTCAACTTCATCTTCAAACTCACCCCCTCCTTCATCTCCTTCCTCCTTCATCTCCTTCCTTCTTCATCCTCAACAACAATGGAAGATCAAAAAAAAAAAAAAAATCTTTTATTCAGTGCGCTGCCATGCATTTATCACCCAACTAGTAGAAGGCAGCAGCCTTTCCAATTTCCAAGTTGAAATTACTGCCCTCAATATCGAGTAGAGAGTGAAGAACAGTAAACAGAGACCAAGATTGATCACAACAGAAGTTAAAAGAGCAGATATAATCATTTTTTTAAAACCCGAAAAGTGTTACTCCTTTTCATTCAATTCAACACCACCTCGTACTTGCAGAAAATTTCCTGATGGACCAAAAGAAATTCAAGTGTATCAAAAATCTAATCAGAGAACGAATCATAAACTGGAACAAATTTGACATCAAAGTGCATTAATGGGAAGTCGAATTGGAGGTGGGTCTTGGGATTAGGGCTCGGATTTGGACTCAGATTTGAAGTGAAAATTTTGGGGTCTGTTCAGTTTGGTGCTAGGTAGAGGAAAGAGGGTAGGTAGGTTTCTTCCTTGTTCCAGATTTATTATCTTGGATCTGGGGTGGCAGAAATGGTCAAAGCAGTTAGAGGAAAAGCGACTACCGGAGAAGAAATGGTGGCGGCGACAGCCATGAAAGAAGAAATGGAGACGGAGGTGGGAATAGGGGAGAGGGATAATCTGGGATGTGAGGGAGGCGAAATGTTAATTGTTTTTTTAAGCCCTTACAGTTCTTCCTTTAGTTCACCTTTTATTTTTAAAATTTACATATTGAACCCCCAAAGTTTGCAAAATTCAGAAAATCATTATTTTACTATTTTACCCTTAAAGATTTGGGTCACATGCTGGTCACATGCTCATTTAACTCAAAAAATGGATGTCGTTACGGGTAGGTACCATGGATGCAACAAAAAAATAGTTGGATTACCTTAAATGCAATGAAAATTAGTTTTGAGTATGAAAACCTAAGTTGCCCTATAGTTTGGGTACTTTTTTTGCATTTTTGCCAAAGCAATATTAACTCCGGTGACCAAGAGTTCTGAAGCTCAGCTGTTGAAATCAAGAGAGTGAGGATATAAGGTTCCTAAGGAGGCTCATAGGGTCAAAAAGGAAAAAAAACAAGGAATATGTACCCATAAAAAAAAACACATAAACTCAAGAAATATTTAGAATTTTATTTTAGTTAACAGACTATGAGATTGTTACTTCCAAGCTTAAACTGATGCCCAGAATGAGTCCATTTTTTTGTTGCATGAACATCTTTTCTGCTTCCTTCCAGTTCAATTTGACTTCCTTCGGTGTAGTTCTATCTTAATGTTCCAGCTACGGTGTCTCCTTAGAAGCTATAATTCGGAGCTTCTCTTCTGTCACCACTCGAGGCTCAAGAATTTGGACTAGTTTCTCTTTCAGAAAGTCAAGGAAGTATGTGCATAGATGTGTAGTTTCTTGTTTAGTTCCGTTGCAAAATGATTTGTGTTGTCTTAGGAGTTCATCCAAAACCACCCCCAATGCGGTTAACATGAGTCTTTTCAGTTAGGTTACTTGTTTGGAAGTATTCAGGATCTAAATATCCTCGTTTTTTTCAGTTTCCATACGATTAGTGATCTTTGCATGAGCCGCCGCCCTTTGATACTGAAAATTTGCAGAGAAACCTTTTCTTAGACATTGGAGGAAATAAGAATCCAAAGTTTGACGGATAGAGAGCAAGCTTAGCTAAGCTTAGGTACCTAGAGTCTTTAGTACAAATTACCAGATAGAGTAGAGAAAATTTGACAGAAGAATACTCCCTCCGTCCCGAAAAGATCTTCCCACTTTTTTTTTGCCGTTAACACAAAGGTACTTTAAGCAATAATTTTAGTTTGATTTAATTATCTTAATGAAAATTTAAAACTTATTATCAATACTTCATTATGAATACTATCGATAAAAATATTTAATATTTAGATGTTCATTTGGATAAATAAATCAAACTAAAATTATTACTCAAACTATCTTCGAGAGATGATCATTTCGGGACATAGGAGTATTTCATTTTTGAGGTCAAAAATGGTCCGACCCACTATGTAATGTGAGTATAAACTTTAAAGCTTTGTGCTTGTGGAGGTCCAAAAACTGCTGCCTTTTTTTGAATATATTTAAAAGTAATCCTTTTCCATTGGATATTTTTCCCTTCTTCTTCCCATAATGGTTGATTATTTTTGACATGAGGGAATTTATTCTTTCATTTTAGCAATTGGATGGAAAGGTGAAAACATGAAAGGAGCTAGCAAAACCTTTTAAGGAATATCTTTGAATATATTTCGTAAAAGTATAGGCTCGTTATCTACCACTTTTTCTTCCTACTCGCTAAATATATACTCCATCCTTTCCAATTAAAATTTTACCTTTTTATGAGTTTATGAGGCACAAAAAAAAAGTTATTTATATTTAAAAGTAACGTGAGTGGGAAAGAGGTCGTTAGCGGAATAAGTGACATTGATATGTGGAGCCCACAATTTAAAGGTGTGAGTATAATATAATATAATATTAATAAACTTTTGACATTTTAAAAAAGATAAAACTTGCAATGAAACATACTTTTGGGTAAAAGGTGAAACTTAAGTGAGTACGGAGTTTATATACATATCTTATTGGTACAAATATGGTGAGTGAGATCGAGTTGAAACTTGCATTTATTTAGGGGCGGAAAGCAGTAGATTTGACCTTAATTGTTGTAGTGCCCGATTATGTGATGTCTCTCATCTCACATCAGAAAGATAAGAAAGTTGTGGACTTTGATTGATCGATATCCCTTATAAGCTTCAGGCCATCATCTTTGGGCACCAATATCATTCATGAATTTTTGGGCGGGCTTGTGGAAAATCAAGTGAATACAAGTTGTTTGTGTTCAGCGAGTTAGTGTGGGATGGTTACGTATTTAGAACGAGTTTTATGCAGGAACTCGAGTCGTTGCAGAGTACGGAGTATATGGTAATTTACTGTGTGCTATTTAAGCGATCACCAACTTACCACTATAACTAGACACCAGCATAATACATGGACGAATTGCTTTGTAGTAAGCCAAATTAACCAAAGATACTGAGAAAAAAAAAAAAAAAGAGAACAATTCCAGCTGAATTGGACCCATGAGCATCAACAGCTTCATATTGTTTATTAATTTACAACAACATATTGTTGATGATTGACTCATTAAAAGTACAAATGGAACCAAAATTAAATCAGAAATATATATATAGAACATAATTGACACTAAAACGTAGCTATAAATACATAAATTCACATAATTGAACATGCATTAACATTTTCATCACTAAACATAGTATTACTCATCCCACCAAGAACACTTGAGCTCAGCCGCTGTTGACCATGATTATAATTATAATTATAATTATAATTATAGTTATAACCACCACGGCCAAGTTCAAGACCATTATCGTAGTATCCATGTCCATATTCATGCTCCCGATCATATTGCTCAACATTGTTCGCGTATTGATGTTGATACAAATAGTCAGTAGAAGAGTGGTCCGATGAAAAGTACGAGGAAGGATCGCTATGATAATTATATTGATCGTAAAAATATTCAGTAGAAGTATATTCAGGAATGTTGCATGGAAATGGCCATAAATCCGCCTTCCGTCCAGTTCTTCTCACTGTTTTGAGTATTTTTTCTTGCTCCGCCCATCCGGTCACCGTCACCTTCTGCAATTCCATGTCTATATCCACATTGTCCACTCCTGAATTCAACAAGTTCATAAAATCCTTGTTAGAAAATGATATGTGAGACGGAGGGGGTAGTTTTTATAATTTAAAAGGAAAAAATAGTTAATTAAGATATGGGTTACGTACCATCTAGCTTTTGGAGGGATTTCTTAACCTTGCTCTCACATCCAGGACAGTCCATGTTCACTATCATCTCCAATATCTGTTAAACAACAATTAATAAACTGATAACTAGACCCCACAATGAGCATGATTATAATAAGCTTAATTTGTTCATGAGATAGATAAGGATGCATGCATGCCCTCGTCAGATGATCCAAATCTCTCTCTCTCTCTCTCTCTCTCTCTCTCTCTCTATATATATATATATATATATATATATATATATATATATATATATATATATATATATATATATATATATATATATATATATAGGTAGGTGCTCAAATGAGAAATAGTAACAAAATGAGAACCGTGAGAACCACTACTTGTATATACACTTGTTTACAGTAGATATTGTATACATATACGGTCTCACGTATATGTATCTGATAGTTAAGTATCTACCGTATACAAGTGTATAACCACACGTATACACTTGTATACGTAGCTAAGTATCTCGTATATGTATACGTAGCTAAATATCTTGATACAAGTGTATACAAGTGGTTCTCACGATTCTCATTTTAAACGTTTCTCATTGGAGCGTGACCCTATATATATATATATATATATATATATACTCCCTCCGTCCCGGAACATAATTCACAAACACTGTTTGCACTGGTTTTAAGGAGGGAGTATTATATTGAAAGTGTTGTGAGTGTGAAAATAAAATAGGAGAGAGAATGAGTGGAGAGAATAGTAAATTATAATGGTGTTGTGAGTATTAAAATAATGTAGGAGAGAGAATGAGTGGAGGGAATAGTAAAGATTTCTTTCCATTTTAGGTAAGTTTTAAATGTGTGAAGTAAGTTTTGGGACGCCCAAAAGGGAAAGTGTGAAGATTGTTCCGGGACGGAGGGAGTATATATATATATAAATAATTGAAACTTGCCATGTTTTTGTAATATGAGATTGAAAAATTTGAACTTATTAACTTCCAAAAATAAACGCGTTTTTGGAATAGATAATCCTTAATTTGAGGAGGATATTTGTCCTAATTTTGAGACTTGAAGCTTAAATTTTCAAAGTCAATTGATTAACAAGTTGGTGATGTTAATTCATATTTAAGAAATCAAATATAGGTTTAAAGCAATGGATGTGATGTGATACACGAAAAGTACAACAATCCTGCCATATTAATAAACTGTATTTCATTTCATTAGTGTAGTATTCTATTTTTGAAAGATAGTCCACTTTGAATATAGTTACCAACTAGATAATGTGTGCCCTTAATTGTATATGATAAGACTTAATTATAACAGTTTATCTATATAATTATAGCAATTCTATATAGGAAATCTAAATATGTTACTAAAACTTGCTATAATTATATAGCTTCGCTAAGAACATATGCTAGTAAAATCGATTTTCGATAAAAACAATGACCAATGTTCTAAAAAGCGCTAGGCGAATGCTAGGCAGCGGAGCCGGGCCTAGCGCCTAGACGGGGACTAGTCGAAATTAGTCGGGATTGATCATATATATTTAACTAATGAACACGATAACCAACAAATATTACCAAAAATGTTTGTGAATAAAACTTAAGAAAATATTAGAATTGTATTTTTAATGGTTAGTTCTATCGGCATCCTATGTCACTTTCCATATGAAAGGTCAGAGATTCAAATCCCAACAAATTGTAATTTCTAGCACAAAAGTGTTATTATTCTTGTAATATATTAAGTTATTCATTAATAAAAATACAATTTTTAGATTTGTATTAAAATAATTACTTTTTCATATGTTTTGCCTAACTCCGCTAACCATTAAAATCAAAGTAAAATTATTTTTATGAGACCGATAACTGTATCACATAATCGACTATCCTATCTGTAAGGTATAATTATAATTTTTTTTTTTGGCACAAATTTGTAACTTGTAAGGTATTCGCGGAAACGATTAGATAAACGCGTTATAGAAAATGAGTTTGATAGTTGAAAACACTCTTTCGTAGGATTTTTAATTTTCTCATTGTCATCTAAATATATAAAAGCTGAAATTAAGCTAGCTCGGTTTCAAGACATTCTATCTGTACGTGCGAGACCCGTACGGCACAACCCAAACATGCCATGAGAAAATTAAATATATATGATAAAATGGTTTATAATAATAAGCAAATTAAAAAGTTTTTATAGTTGTGGAATGTTACTTTTCATCTATATGATAAAATGGTGCTCGAAACGGACAAATTTGTTTGTTTCGCATTGCATTTTCTTCGTAAATGAAATTGATGCTTAATTATGAATGAGAAGAAAATGATGATTAATTATGAATGAGCGCTCTCTATCTCATGCACAAGCTTTTACGTTGCATTGTGCAAATACGTCGACGGTCAATAGATAAATAGATCGAGATGCCTCAATAACATGCACAAAAAGAATATGATAAACCAATTAAGCACAGTAAAATGTATATATTCAACATAATCGATAGGCGGGGAGAGAGAGAGAGAGAGAGAGAGAGAGAGAGAGAGAGAGAGACTCACAGTAGTCATGTTAAAACTAGGAAAGCTTTGTATATATTGAATATAAGAAGAGTGAAATGTGTGTTTGTGAAGGGTGAAGGGTGAGGGTGAGAAAGCAATCTACTTATAAAGAAATTTCAGTGAGTCGTCCAGGTAGCTACCTTAGCCAAGTTGTTTTAATTGGAGAGCAAGCATAGCAATAGCATGCAAGCTAGATATCTCACAATTGACAGATAAGATAGAATATTTTATTTTATTTTATTTTATTCCCACTTTCAATTTAAATGGTCCCACCCTTCAATACCACTATTTATGACATCACTTTAACGGGAACCTTTTTATTTCTTAACTTTTATCTTCTAGGGGTTGCTTCTTTGGGACAAAGCTTGTGTTTGTGGAGGTCCGGTCCCCCATGCATATACTTCTCACGTTTTTCTTTTCATTATTCTTGCATCTCATTTTTGAGGTGGGACGGACGGTCAATGGATTCGGGATTTTGATAAATCTAAAAAAAATATTTTTCGATAAAAACACAAACGGGGATAGATAGGGTAGGTAGATAGAGGATAGGGGTAGGATAGGTGGTGGGAACAGGGTAAGGTAGGGGTTAAGATTAGGATAAAGTAGGGGTAGAGTAATGGCAATGGGGTGGGTGGGTAGGGTGAAGGTAGGGGGGATGGCCGGGGTGAGTTTGGTGAGTTGATATGACAGGGATGGGGGGTGATGGTGGGTGGTGGGGAGGGGTAAGGGTAGGGGGTTAGGGGTGGGTGAGTGAGTGAATGGGGGTATATAGGATGGGGTGGTGTAGGGGGTGGGTGGTGGTATAAAGTAGAGTAGGATGGGATGGGGCGGTTGGGTAGGGTA
Source organism: Adenophora triphylla var. japonica (assembly GCA_022495995.1). Taxonomy (NCBI): domain Eukaryota; kingdom Viridiplantae; phylum Streptophyta; class Magnoliopsida; order Asterales; family Campanulaceae; genus Adenophora; species Adenophora triphylla. Next base: position 182,930 of record JAFEMH010004183.1, read on the forward strand.
TGAGGTGTGGGGTGTTATGGGGTGGGGGATTGGGGGTGTGAGGTGGGTTGTCGAGGGGCAGCAGGGGAATTGTTAAAAATAATTTTAATATGAGTAATTTTTTTTGACGGGTGGGGTGGAGGTGTGGGGTAGGGGTAGGGGTGGTGGGGATGGTGGGGGTGTGGAAGGGGTGTCAGGAGAGTTGTTAAAAAATAATTTTAATATGAGTACTTTTTTTTTTTTAAGGGGGGGGGGGGGGGAGGAAGGGTAAGGATGGTTATCAAATATCGAAAATTGGGAAAACATTTTTTGAAAAATATTTTCCACCAAACAAACGAAGTCTAAATCTTTGGGCCAACACGACTGATTTTACTGAATTTTACGGACCTTCAACATGAGTGATTATCTATAGGTTTATTATTATTGGAATAATTACTAACTTATGCAATACTCTCTCCGCCCCATAAGTCTTAAGAATATATTGACTTTTTTTGTCAACTTTGAGTTGCTTTGACCAAAATTTTATAAAAAAATTATGATGCTAATAAAGATTTAAAAATTAAAAAAATGATTCACTATTAAAATACTTTCAATAAAAAAATTCAAATTTTTGTTAAGATTATCAAATTTTCTATAAAGTTTAAGTCAAAGTTATCAAAAGTTGACAAAAAAAGTCAATATATTCTTAAGATCGGTGGGACGGAGGGAGTATACTTTATTCTAGTTTTCGAATAATGTAATGTATACTCGTTAGTAACAAATATAGACAACGTACTTTTACATTTTTTATCAAATAATGCAATGATTTTTTTTTTTAAATTTACGGTGTCAAAAATTTAACGAAAATGATGACATGTTACTTACACATCATCACTACGTTAGCACCATGTCAATGACATGTCGCCCATGATTGTGATTTTTATGAAGTGGTAGTGCCATGTCGGTATCTCCGTTAAATTTTTGACGGCGTAATTAAAAAAAAAATCTTTGCATTATTTGATAACGAATGTAAAAGTACTCTACCCTTATCCGTCACTAACGAGTACATTACATTATATAAAAAAATGTGAAAGGACGTCGAATATGCATGTCGATTATTGAAACCGGTTGAGTTTTGCATAATCACATACTTTTGCAAACAAATGTTAAAGCATTGTAATAAGAGTAAGTTTTGGGAGAAACCAGTTTCTCCATAAATTATAAAAAGTCCAATTTTTTTCAACTTGCAAATATTTGACGAATATAAAAGCAGTTTAAAAAAACAGGACTTTTTATAACTTAGGGAGAAACTAGTTTCCCCCAAAATATTGTGTTGTAATAATGGTGGAATTTGGGTAATTATTATTTCTTTTTCTTTTTAATGGAGTCAATAAAAGGTTGAAAACATGAATTAATCATAAAGAATGACTTAAAACTAAGTCGTGCTTAACTCACAGGTTGATAAGAGATAGAGACTAGAGAGTGTGATTAATAAGTTTAAATAATGACTTTTAAGCTTAATTAACATAATTTAATCAATTTATATACAATAATATCATCTTCCCATTAAGTTGGGAATACTTCATCTCTAATTGGTTGAATTATTTTTCTTGATGTTAATTTATTTATATGTAATTGTCACACTGTGACGTGTTTCCAAGCCTTGCCTGGAAATTCATGAGGCATCATTTCTCTAACTAATGTAAATTTCAAGGAGATTTCTAAGAAAATAAAGGAAGAAAAATGCTAAGAAAAGACTTGAAGTATACCTTGGATCATGGCATAAAATAGAAGAAGATCAACGTTCACGGTGTGTTGGCCTAGAGTCGTTGTGATGACTCAATCGGAAGAGTTGTCTTGAGGAATCGGGGCCGCGGAAGTTGAATGTAAAGAGCAGTTAGCTCACACTCAATTTTTTTCGTTCATTTTTAATATTAGAACAAAGTCTGTAAAATATAGAAAACAAACAACAATCACACAACACAACATTATACGTGATTCACTAACTTAGATACGTCCCACAGGCAGATGCATAGAATATTATTATCTTATTTAAATCAACCGATTACAATCTCTAATCTAATCAACGAACTCTAATTCACATCTTCGTAAACCATGTATATAGAGAAACAAATAGCAAAACAAGCTACAAACATGATTGGGGCTAGTCTCTATTTATATGCCCTACTTCTAACCATTTAGGATTTTCAACCCTAAATCAATTTCTGCCGCTGATAGACCTTTTTCGAATTAGGGGCGCGATCGCTCCCTTTTTGGCAGAAAATTGGCGCGGTCTCGCGCCCTGATCTGCGTGGTCGCTCCCTTTGTCCAATAACTTGGCGCGGTCGTGCCCTGCTCTTGGCGCGGTCGCTCCCCCTTGGTTGTGTCAAGAATTCTAAATTTGCTTTTTTTAATTCCCTAATTTAGGCGTTCCCAACTTAGATTACACCAAACTCAATAAATCTTCACCTTTACATCTAACCTCCGAATTATAAACAAAACTCCCCCCTGCCTCAGATGTTATCTAATAGCTGCGAATATTCAGCAAATTCAAGCAATGTCGGAACTTGCTAGTTAGAACGGAATTCGTGAACATGTCAGCAGGATTGTCCGAATTACCCACTTTTTCACCTTGATCCCCTTCTCACTTCTCAGAAAATGATTCCTCACATCTATCTGCTTGGTACTCTCGTGATGAACTTGATCATTTGCCAAACAAATTGCACTCAAACTGTTACAAAATATTGTAGCATGATCCTGATGTAATCCAATGTCGCTGATCAAACCCTTTAGCTATATCACATCTTTATCAGCTTCTGTCAATGTCATATACTCCGCCCCCGTAGTAGACAATGTCACCGTGTATTATATAGTAGCATTCAAACTGACAACTGACCCACCAAGAGTGAACAGATATCCGGTCATAGATCTCCCTGTGTCAACATCCCCAGATTAGTCTGAATCACAATAACCCTCAATCGCACATTGTGTAACACCTACATAAATGAGCCCAACATCTGATTTACCCTTAAAGTACCTGAATATCCTATTCACTGCTTGCCAATGTTTCTTACCAGGATTTTCCATGAACCTACTAACAACACTAACAACATGAGCAATATCTAGCCTAGTGCAAACCATATCTACATCACTAACAACTGCACTAGCATAAGGTACTCGAGCCATGTACTCTTTCTCCTCATCCAACTTAGGTGCAAAGGTAACCGACAGACGTGTATTCGCTGCACTCGGAGAATCTAATGGCTTTACTGTAGAGATGCCAAACCTCTCTAAAACTTTATTGATGTAACCTTTGTGGAATAAAAACAGTTTTTGTTGGCTTCTATCCCTATAGATTTTCTAATCCAGAATTTTCTTTGCCGCACCAAAATCCTTCATCTCGAACTCTGTAGACTATACACCCTTCAACTTTTGAATATCTGACTTTTTGACAGCCGCTATCAACATATCGTCAACATAAATAACCAGATAGATGATCGAACCATCCACTAACTTATTGTGATACACACAACAGTCATACGCGCTCCTTGTGTGGCCAATCTCTGTCATATAGCTGTCAAACCGCTTGTACCACTGCCTAGGCGATTGCTTGAGTCCATACAAGGACTTCTTCAACCTGCACACATAGTCTTTTTTTCCCGGAACCTGAACCCATCTGGTTGTGTCATATAAATCTCCTCTTCCAACTCTCCATATAAAAAAGCTGTTTTCACATCTATCTGCTCGAGCTCCAAATCATGATATGCCAGCATTGCTAATAGCACTCTGATAAAAGTGTGTCTAACCACTGGTGAAAAAATCTCATTGTAGTCAACGCCCTATCGCTGTGTGAAACCCCTTGTGACTACACGAGCTTTATAATTGACCCCCCTCTAATGGTGACATAACTTCATTCTTCTTAAATACCCACTTGCAAGTCACAATCTTTCTGCCCTCTGGCCTCTTGGTTAGCTCCCATGTCAAATTCTTGTGCTATGCTTCCATCTTGTCCCCCACAGTTGCATGCCACTGGGCGGACTCTGAACATGTAGCTGATTCCTTGAAAGTAGTTGGCTCCGAAGTATCGGGCTCCACTTCCTCAACAACCTGAAGTGTATAAGACACCATCTATTCAAAACCATACCTCACTGGAAGCATATTAGTTTTGTCATGTTTTGTTAAGTTTACACTACTCTTCGTCTCTCTTTTGTGTTTTGATGAAAGCATATTAGTTTCGTTATGTTTTTTTAAGTTTCTAACTAACCTTGTTAGTTTTGGACCTAACTGACTAACGAAATAACTGAAGAGGACAAAATAGTCAATTGACTAATTGTCCCGCGCGGGAAATACGTGTCTCGCGCGAGGCACCCCCTCTGCAGAATGTGCAGATTCACTTTCCTTGTCAATTTCAACCTCTTTTCTTGATAAAATCTTATCCAATTCGGGTCTCTACTGATTTTAGAGTTCTGGAACCTTCCTTGGGAGGAATCCTAATCCACTTGAGTCTCCTAATCTTGGTGACCAAGTAATCAACCCCTATAAATACTTGATGACTTTCAGTATTTCAGGGGTCTCCAATTCATAACACAACACACACAATTTGTTAGTTTCTCTCCTTGAAAGACTCCTGCAAATCACTCTAAAACAAACACCCAAATTCGTCCATCAACCTTGTTGCTCGACGAACGCCAAGATTCAAGCCTAGAATCAAGGCGGAACTCCATCCAAATCATTTCTCGACCGAGGAAAAATGAGAAAACACTTAGAACCACGTTCTAAACCAAATAATCCCTAAACACAAGGTAAACTCTTATATTTTTACTATTATTCTTGCTTTTAGAGTAATGTAATCCCATAAAAAAAAGGGTTAGCCTAGAGTCCCTTCAATTCATGTAGGTAATCTCGAAACATACAACCCGACATTCCTAATTAAGAAATTAATTAGGATTTTCTTGTTCTTCTTTAATTATTAATTGTATTGTTCTGATAATACTCAATTGATAAGATCAAATCTTCGGATTGGGTGGAATGGGTGCTCCATGACCTTCCCATCCCATAAATTAACCCCCGAACCTTCGAATCTCTTTAAATTATAAAAAAGATTTTTCTTATTGTTTTCCTAAATAAATAATAAGTGGCGACTTTGTATTCATTAAAAATAGCATCGCTACAGTAGGAGGGCGTCAGGAGAGTTATTATAAAATAAATTTAATATGAGTATTTTTTTTATGGGGAGAAGGGTAAGGGTGGAGGTTAGGTGTTTCGATACTTTTTTTTTTTTGATACCCAGGTTCCCCAGCTTCGCCGGGTCAATCCTGGACCACCAGGTACCGGTCCCTCAGTAATGCTGACGGATGTAAATCGCGGATGTGCCCAATGCAGCCAGGGTGGCAGCACCCCTTATACTCCTGGCCCCAAGGGAGCCCTCCTACAACGCGGTAGTTGAACTCCCCACACTGAGGTTGCAAGCCCAACAATGCTGCTTCCTTAACTGAATGGATGTGCCCGGGGGACTCCTAAGGACCCTGAAACCCAAGATAGGAATTAAACCACATTGATTCCCCTTGGGGGGAATCGAACCGGTGACCTCCCCTTCGGGAAGTCACCCAAGATACCATTGGGACAAAGCCACTTAGGTGTGTTTTGATACTTGTTATGGGTAAAAGTGGGGGTTGGGAAAGATGGGTGGGGTGATGGTGTTAAAAAACAATTTTCAAAAAATGTTTTGAGTAGAAGAAATACGAAAGTAATTTTCCTTAACAAACAAGGCTATTTTTCATTGATCGGAAACAAAATTTCGTTGACCTTATTTTTCGTTGGTTACCAAACATCGAAAAATTGGAAAAATATTTTTTCGAAAAATATTTTCCAGCAAACAACAGAAGCCTAAATCTTTGGGCCAACATGACAGATTTTACTGAAATTTATGACCTTCAACATGAGTGATTATCTATAGCTTTATTATTATTGGAATAATTAACTTCTGCAATGTATCTTACTCTATTTTTCGAATAATGCAATGTATTTGTTAGTTACAAATATAGACAACAAACTTTTACATTTTTTTATCAAATTATGCAATAATTATTTTTAAACTTATGACGTCAAAAATTTAACGGGGATGATAACATGTCACTTTCACGTAAGCACATCAACACTGGGTCAATGACACTTCACTAATGGCTGTGATTTTGATGACATGGCGCTGATGTGGCAGTGCCATGTCAGCATCCCTGTTAAATTTTTGACGGCGTATTTTTTTTTAAATTTGTTGTATTATTTGATAACGAATGCAAAAGTACTCTACCATTATCCCTCACCAACGAGTACGTTACATTATATAAAAAAATGCAAAAGTACGTTTTGAATATGCATGTCGATTATTGAAACTGGTTATGAGTTTTGCATAATCACATACTTATGCAAACAAATGTTAAAGCATTGTAATAACAAAACACACACACGCACTAATTTCAAATTCTCTCTAGGGCGGAATTAGGGTTTCGCCTGTTTTGGCCGTTGGGCCATTGCTCGCCTATTGCTGCTGCCTCCGGCAGCCTGCTCCCTTCGCCATGGGGGACTCCATGGCTCAATGCGTTTTCTTTGATGTTGCTCCTCCTGCTGTTGCGGCGGCGGCTTCAACCCAAAACCCTAGCGCCGTGCATCAGAATCCCATGTCTGTTGGTGGCGCTGAATCTTTGATGGCGGCGGACAATGCTCCAAAACCTAATCCTGTTCCGCCTTCATATCCCCCTCCTCTATCTAAATCTTTTGCTCGTCTTTTCTCGAAGGCACCATCTCCGGCATCTCCTCTTGATTCTGCTCCAATAGCAGCACTTCCTCCCATTATATCTTCGTTTCATAAGGGTACTCCTTCCATCAAACTCTCTAAAGAACATATTGATGCATTTTCTAAGCCTTTTATGTGGACTCTTGTTGGGAAATTCCAGCATGGGCGCCCCTCTATGGAAGAATCACGGCTGGCATTTGCGAAGTTCCAACTGAAAGGACAATTCAAACTTGGAAATCTTGATGCTCGGCACATGCTCATTCAACTATCCTCGGCTGAGGATTATCAAAGGTTGTGGATGAAAGAAGTTTGGTATGTATCCCGTTTTCCTATGAGAACTCTTGCTTGGTCTCCGGCATGGTCGGTGTACATGAATCCCCGATTCTTTCTTTGTTTGGGTTGGCCTTCCAGAGGCTGCCCATTCACTTGTTCAATAAACGGTGTCTCTTTGCTATTGCAAACCGATTGGATCTCCATTATCAATCGATAAAGCCACTTTGGAACTTACCGGACCTAGCATTGCTAAGATCCTTATTCAATTAGATGTCTCACTGAACCGCCTAATGAAGTGTTTGTAGATTGTGGTGATGTTCTTCCTAGTTTCTATCAAAAAGTGGAGTATGATAATCTTCCCAAGTATTGCAAGCATTGTTCTATGCTTGGACATGACATTATATCTTGCAAGCGGGCTAATGGTTCAAAAGACAGGAAGTTGGCTGATGATGATTCTCAAAAGGAGGGAAAGGCTAGAAAGAATGGCAATATATCTAATGACGAGCCGCTTGCTCTTGATGGGCGAGGTTATTCCACCAAATATTGAAAATGGTGAAGTCCTGGTGGGCGGCAATATGGGGAAGAAAATGGTCTATATTGAAAAAACTAAAGTGAATGATCCTACTTCATCAATGGGAAATGTTTTGCCAATCAAGGGGGTGCATCTTGCTGATAAAGCGCATGATCAGAATATTGAGGCGGCAACTACTAAGGTGAGTGTAATTGAGGTTGTTGATCTTGGTGGGGGGGTTGTTCAGAATCCGAATAAAGAGTGCAATGAGGAGAGTAATTTGATTGAGAAGTCAGGCCCTAGTGTTCTGACTAACGTTGAGGAGGTTATTGTTGATGTTAACATTCTATCCAAGGATCATACGGCTGTCTTGGATGACACATCTATTGTTGATATAAATACAGGCAATGAAATTCTGGTAACTACTGCTGCGGTTGGAGCGCGGTTGGGGGATTTGGCCATTCATAATGGGTCTACGGTTTCATCATCCATCCCTTTGTCGGCTCCTGCTTTGGATAGCGAAGCTCTAAATCTCGTTCGGGAAAAGGTTAGACAAATTCAGGCTTCCTCAGCCCCTAACTTACGTTCCTCTACTGCTCGTATGCCAAATCCTAAATATTTTAATCCCGAGTTTATAAACCCAAAAAATCTAAAAGATGCTCTTATTCTTCGGGAAAAATGTGATTCAGAACCTGAAGGCGGTCTTTCTGATACTTCTCCTTCGGCTTATCATGATGCTCGCACTTATGGGGGTATTGTTGGCGGTGTTCATGTTGATCCAAGTGCTCCAATGGCTGACGGCGATAATTTTGAAGACTACTACGATGAAGAAGATGGATTTCAAAAGGTTAAAGGGAAACGAGGAAAATCTGGAGCGAAAGCTAAAACAAAAAACATCATGCCTAAAAGGCTTTGGAATCCTAAAAGGCGATTTGATTGACCTTTTCTTTATTTTATTTTCTGTCTTTCTTTATTTATTGTACTTTTGAATTTTTTTTTTTTATTAATAAAATTTAGGGGGCATTGCCCTTTTCGCCAAAAAAAATAAATAAATTTAAAGCATTGTAATAATGGTGGAATTTGGGTAACTATTATTTCTTTTTCTTTTTAATGGAGTCAATAAAAGGTTGAAAACATCATTAATCATAAAGAATGACTTAAAACTAAGTCGTGCTTAACTCACAGGGTGATAAGAGATAGAGACTAGAGAGTGTGATTAATAAATTTAAATAATGACTTTTAAGCTTAATTAACATAATTTAATCATTAAGTTGGGAATACTTCATCTCTAATTGGTTGAATTATTTTCCTTGATGTTAATTTAATTATATGTAATTGTCACACTGTGACGTGTTTCCAAGCCTTGCCTGGAAATTCATGAGGCATCATTTCTGTAACTAATGTAAATTTCAAGGAAAGTTCTAAGAAAATAAAGGAAGAAAAATGCTAAGAAAAGACTTGAAGTATACCTTGGATCATGGCATAAAATAGAAGAAGATCAACGTTCACGGTGTGTTGGCCTAAAGTCGTTGTAATTACTCAATCGGAAGAGTTGTCTAAGGGATCGGGCTGTGAAAGTTGAATGTAAAGAGCAGTTCAGCTCACACTCAATTCTTTCCGTTTATTTTTGATCTCGACAACAGTCTACATTTAAGATTATTTAGATTTATTTATTACATTTTGTTTAATTCGTGCGACTCAACTTATCTGTTCATTACTTTTAGCTAGCACGTTCCGCATCTATGCTATCCACTTCCTTCAAGACTGCACTTTCTCAAATCAGCAGTACAAGATTTTCAATTATAGTGATTACTATTTTGGTTATTAATATAATCACAAGTATCCATTGAAAAGACTTAATAACAACTTCTTTCCTTTTGTTATATGAATAATTTTGTTTCTGATTAATAATGGGGATAATAATTATATATTAGTTTAATAATAATAATAATTCAAAATTTAAATAATACAGTATATAAATAAATAAATAAAGTGTAAATTTCAATAATTTATTAACCCTACTATGAGTCTAATCAAAACAGGTTGACCCGGCTGGTTGTACATTATTAAAGCTAATAATAAAGCTAAAATCTGGGGGAGAAACGCGTTTCTCTATAACTTATGGAGAAACACGTCTCGACTTGTCGCGCGACAATGCAGGCCAAGGCTTCTGGATATCCAGAAGCTTTGGGATGGATATCCAGAAGCTTGGCCTTTGCCCCAAACTTTTTACGGATATCAGCTTCAAAGCTTCTGATATCCGTGCTTGGCCTTTGCCCCAAACTTTTTTTTGGATATCCGTTCCAAAGCTTCTGGATATCCAGAAGCTTTGGGATGGATATCCAGAAGCTTGACCTTTGCCCCAAATCTTTTTTTCTGGATATCCGTTCCAAAGCTTCTGGATATCCAGAAGCTTTGGGATGGATATCCAGAACACGTTTCTCCATAACTTATGGAGAAACGCGTTTCTCCAGAAACCGACTCAATAATAAAACATTCGCGATGAGTGAGTTGTTTTGTGTGATGCCACTAATCCATTAATTATTATCTCCGTCCCAAAATAAATACTTTAATAATATCGTAATAATAGATCATATAACTGATAAAGATATACCCAAATATTCTCCTGATATACACAAATCTTTCTTATAGTTATAGGCTGATATTCTCGGATGTAATTATAGAATAGGATTCTTATTTTCTTGTGTAGAAAGTACATCATTGTATATATATTTGACATTTGTGAATAATAAAATATACTTCTCTCAAATAATTCTTACTCTCATATGGTATCAAAGCATCCGATCCAAACCCTAATTTTTTTCTTCCTTCTCCCCTTTTCAATGGCTGCCGCCGACAATTCCTATCTCCTTCCTAATGCCGCTGAGCCCTCTAAACCACTCGTTGTGGTCTCTCTTTCACACATCCTAAAGCTCAACTCCACCAACTATATTGCGTGGAAACTACAAATTGAATCCACACTTCTTGGCCTTGATCTCTACCACTACATTGATGGATCCTTTCCTGCCCCTCCTAAACATCTTCCTCCAGCCAAGTCTCCCACCACAGCTGAGCCAACAACCCCCACATCCACTGAAACCACAGCCACCAAAACCACCACTACTACTACCTCCGCCACTACTTCTGCTGCCACACCAAATCCAGCCTACAATACATGGTTCCGCCAAGACAAATTACTTCTTGGTGCCTTGGCAGGAACCCTCTCCCCTTCTCTTGTCCCTCTCATCTCCCAATGCATCACCTCTTATGATGCATGGAAGACTTTGGCTAAAACTTATGCAAACCCAACTAAAGGCCATATAAAACAAATCAAGGACCGCCTCCGTTCCATAACCAAAGGTCCCCGTTCAATCACCGAATATATGCAAGAACTTAAGACTTGCGCCGACCAACTCGCCTCTCTTGGCCGCCCTCTCGATTCAGACGATCTTGTTGATCGAATTCTTGAACAATTGAATGACCCCGAGTTTGATAATGTCATCAACGCCGTCCAAAGCCGTGACACACCCATCTCCTTTGATGAGTTGCACGAAAAGCTTCTCAATCGTGAACTCGCAATCAAACACAAATCCAATAGCATATCTTCTTTTCCTGCCACCGTCAATTACACCACCAAAACCCCTGCCCGCTCCTCTACTCTTCTTAATCCTTCCCCTAACACCGGCATCCTTCCCACTCCTAATCTGAACCCTACTGCCTTCACTTCTCCTCGTCCTACTGTCCCCTTCAAGGGCAGGTGCCAATGGTGTCGCAACACATGACACTATCTCTCCCAATGTCACATGTTTCGCCAACAATTTCCTCAAGCTGTCTTTCCCTCTCCACCACCAAATTCCAACTCCAATCGGCCTCATACCAAATCCGCAAATACACCTACTGCCTACCATGCTACCCTTCCTAACCCATCAAACCCTAGTTGGCTTCTTGACAGTGGAGCCACTCATCATGCTACCAATGACCTTAACAATCTTGCTCTTCATTCCCCCTATGATGGCACTGAAGAATTGCTTATTGGAGACGGCTCGGGGTTAAACATTGCTAACACTGGTTCCACCTCTATTTCTTCTCTCTCATCTTCCTTTACTCTAAATAATGTTCTTCATGTTCCATCTATATCTTGAAATATTCTCTCTATTTCCCAGTTTTGTCGTGATAATAACGTATCTATTACTTTCTCATCGAATGCCTTTTTTGTGAAGGACCTTCATTCGGGACTCATTCTTCATCAGGTTCAACCTAAATCTGGCATATATGAGTGGCTTCCGTCTTCTCCAGTCATTCATTCCGCTACTCTCTCGCCTACTACAACTTGGCATCATAGACTAGGACACCCATCTTTTCCTATTTTACATTTTATTAGCAAGAACTTTAATTTAAGTATTCCTAGTTTTTCATCTTTCCATTGTAACTCTTGTGACTGTAATAAAAGTCACAAATTTCCTTTCTCTAATAATACTATTGAATCCCATGGTCCTCTTGATATTATTTACAGTGATGTTTGGACATCACCCATTCATTCCTTTGATGGATTTAAGTACGACTATATCATTTTCGTTGATCACTTCTCAAAATATGTGTGGTTTTATCCTCTTAAAAACAAAAACGATGCTCTTTCTGTATTTTCTCACTTCAAATTATTAGTCGAAAAATTCTTTAAACGCTCTATCATCACTGTCTTTAGTGATAATGGTGGCGAATATCTTGGTCTTCGTCCATTTCTTGCCTCACATGGTATTTCCCATTTCACATCTCCTCCTCATACTCCCGAACATAATGGCTACTCTGAACGTCGCCATCGCCATATTGGTTGCTTATGCTACCCATGGCTACGCCCATATACAAGTCACAAACTTGACCCTCGATCTTCTCCTTGCATTTTTGTTGGTTATTCCGCTACACAAAGTGCCTACTACTGCCTCGACCCTCAAACTAATAAAATATATACCTCTCGACATGTTAAATTTATTGAACATGTTTTTCCTTATTCTACCTCTGTCGACAACTCTACAGATCCTATTCAAGTTGATGAGTGGTGTTCCCATACTATCCCTATAATCCAATCCTTCACTCCTACTGTCCAGCCTTCACCTAATATTCCCCACCTGCCAACTTCACCACCTATTTCTTCCAGCACGTTACCTTTGGCAGATTCCCATACTCCTTCTGAAGCCACATCTCTTTCTCCTCCTTCCGAATAAACTGACTCCATAAATCAAACGCCTACTCTCGAGACCCAGACTCCTGCCGATCCTTCTTCTACTCCAAATATTCCTCCCAGTCGGCCTGTTACTCGTCTTCAAAATAACATTCGAAAACCTGTCCAAAAGTTAAATCTTCATGCCTCTCTTCAAACTACACCTGAACCCACAACTATCACTCATGCCCTCAAAAGTCCTACTTGACGAGCCGCCATGCAAGCCAAATATGATGCCCTCATGCAAAACCATACCTGGGATCTTGTCCCTCCCTCCCCTTCACAAAATTTAATTGGGTGTAAATTGGTCTTCCGTACCAAATATAATCCGGATGGTTCTATTTTCTCGCCATAAAACACGTCTTGTAGCTAAAAGTTTTCATCAACGCCCTGGTCTTGATTATTCAGAAACTTTTAGTCCTGTTGTCAAGCCTACTACTATTCGCACTATTCTTACTCTTGCCACAATTAATTCTTGGTCTCTTCGTCAAGTCGATATAAATAATGCCTTCCTCCAAGGTTCTCTCACCGAGGACGTTTTCATGATCCAACCTCCAGGATTCATTGATCCGTCCCACCGATCTCATGTTTGCAAACTTCGTCAAGCATTATATGGTCTCAAGCAAGCTCCTCGTGCTTGGTACACCGAACTCAATTCTATAAATTTAACATGTCGAGAGGTATATATTTTATTAGTTTGAGGGTCGAGGCAGTAGTAGGCACTTTGTGTAGCGGAATAACCAACAAAAATGCAAGGAGAAGATCGAGGGTCAAGTTTGTGACTTGTATATGGGCGTAGCCGTGGGTAGCATAAGCAACTTCATGTCGTCTCTAATTGTAAGTTGACTCATTCAGACCGGCTCGCGTCATCAAGAAGGTCGACCTATATCGCCTATATATTAATCAACCTCTTCGGGTTGACTTATATCATGTTAACAATGTAATGCAGATATTAGTACAAAAAGTGTTATAGTCCCTCCGTCCCTTTCTTTTTTACTTTCTCCTGTAGTCCCCATGTCTCTTTATTTTCATTTTCCCCTAAAAGTCCCTTTTTCCCCTAATAAATATTATACTTTTTTTTTATATTACTGATAGTGAAAAAATCAATATTTATAACGGAGTATTAATAACAAGTTTTATATTTTTATTAGTATAATAAATTAAATCAAAACCATAACTTAAATTTCCTTCGACTAACATAAAAAAAAAAAAGTGATATTTATTGTAGATGGAAGAGAGGTACAATTTTTCTCTCCCTCCGATTAGGCTTTCTGGCCTCCCATTTAATTAATTGGACTTTCCTTCTAAAATTCTCCTAATTTGAGTCTTTTTCCAATTTTTTCATGCCTAATAATAAGCGAGTTTCATTTAGGGTTCAATGGTTCGAAAATGTTAAAACTCAATATTTATATTAATAAAGTTCTCCAAGTCTAGTTATTAGTGTACAATTTAATTTAGGGTCCAATGATTTGAAAATGTCAAAACTAGAAAATAGACCCCTCAAATTGAAATAACAACGCGAGACAATACGACAAAGAGAGAAATAAAATTAGAGAATCTATATTCCAATAGATGTGGATTTCAACCGCCACATAAAGAGTGACTGAGATTGGGTTTCACAAAAGACAAAGAACGGTCATGATTGAACCTGAATAAATAACCTCTACTTTTAAGTAGTTGCCTAGGTTCCAAGTTGCAACCGCGTTACCCGCTCAGCCACACTGCACATCTTCTCTCTTGCATTTCCATTAATAGCGGCTGAGCAGCGGCCAACCTTCCGCCTCCCGTTCAACAATTTCCCACCCCCAAAAATCCATCATCATATCCCTTTTCGTCCCCAAACTGCTATTGGAAAGACAACAATTGGAATTGAAGAAAGAAATTGTAATTTCCCTGTTATTCTTGCCATTCAATTTTGTTTATTTGAGAATATGCGCATTGTCTTGCTCTCTCACACATTAAAACCGATGACTTTGAAGTTTTATCAATGACTCCTTCTATCTGTTTCTCAACCTCAACACCAATCGGGGACTTCGATTCCGACTCTCGGAACTGTTAACTGTCACTCTTTCACTCAGGCATTACCCGCTCAGGTACTATCTATTGTATTTTTTATTTTATTTTTGCAGATATGGGTTTGTAGTTCAGTAAGGTCTTTATTTCATCTTATATGGTGATATCGTTTTTGTAGAGGTCGAGCTCATACATAGTATGTTGTTTAACCCTTGGCTTTGCCTTTATGTTGGGTGTCCTATTTCTACAGGGAAGTCTATAGGTTGTTAAAACGAGCATGTTCAAATAAAGCAGATTAGGATTTGTTCCGCAGTAAACTTCTCCTCTTTTGAAAGATAAATTGGTTTATGACACTGAAGGGTACATTTTTTTATGTGGCTGGCAACTGAGAATGTGATTTGCTTGGAGTTTGCAGCTAATTTCTATCTATGCCTTGCCTTGCCTTGCATGTTACTTGGTGCCATTCTGACAATATTCTAAATATTGATGGTATTGATATAGTTTAACTGATATTTATTAATGAGCATCTATATTATAATAGGGGTAGAGAATAACCACCACACAAAGAGTGGTCAGGATTTAATTTCAGAAAAGACAAAGAGTGGCCAGATTCTCACCTCCAGCAGCAGTTCACGGCAGTTGAGCGGAACAAAAATCCACTTCCAGATCGAGGGTTTCGCAAAGAGAAACCATCGATTATCTTCTCTGTGTCTGGCAGTTAAGCGGAGCAAAACCCCACTTCCAGATCAAGGGTTTCACAAAGAGAAACTGTCGCTTATCTTTTTTGTCTATGTGTCTCTCCGACACTCTCAATCTCTCACCAAATACTACTTCATTTTTTTTTATCAAAACACCATGAAATCAATGTTTTCTTCAGTTACTCTCCTCACCCAAGATTAGTGTTTCAATCCTCTCAATTTTCAAGTCCTAATTCTTTCTATTTTCGATTATTTTGTTCCCTTTTCACCAATCAAAATCATGTAATGACATCAATTAGGGGATTGAATATCTGAAGGAACAATGTAGGTTCCAAAGAGGTGTTGCGATTCGCAAATTAGAATTTTTTTTAGTAAACTTGGATTATATATAAGAGGGAAGTGACTTTGTTATTCTTTTAGTTCTTTGTTTTTTCTTATAAGATTGATTTTCTTATATTGGTACTATGTTTTTTAGGAAAATTCTATGGACTTGGTATCAAGACTAACATCCCATATGCAGCGTCAGCCTCGAAGTTGAGCTGTTTTATATCATGCGGTTGACTGGCCTCTCTACGAGTAAAAGAAAAATAAACCTGACAGATTTGGGTGTCCGTCTGTTTGAGGTTTTCATGTGCAACATTGTCCGAAAGATTGGTTATGGAGAAGGATTTAAGTGGGTTTCGCAATACGTCAAGTATGCATGTTAAGATTTGGTTAATTCATTCAGAATTTTATTTCCTACTGGAATTGAGTTGGGAGTATGATATTTGTTTGAACAACACTCTTACATAATTACTATATATTTTTTTGCTTAACTTCAAGTGAAATTGAAAGAATGTGCTTACTTACTATACATGATGATGTTAATAGTCATGTGCTTCCCTTATGTTTTTTTCCTCAGGATTATGAGTATGTTGAGTTAAAGAAGACTTGTAGTACTTTTACCAGAGCTATCATTCTGTTGATTAGGAGGGAAGACCAATTTACATTGAAATATTAGGAAAATTTGATATGTCGGCCAAATGTATTAGTGTTGTATTGGTAATATGCATGTTTTTATTATTTTATTTTATTTTGAAAGTTTTAATTTCAGAAAAGACAAAGAGTGAGCATGATTGATTCTCACATCCAACAGCAGTTCATGGCAGTTGAGCGGAACAAAACCCCACCTCCAGATCGAGGGTTTCGCAAAGAGATACCGTCGCTTATCTTCCCTGTCCCCGTGTCTCTCCGACGCTCTCAATCTTCATTCATTATTGTATAAATATTTTTGGATATGTATTTGTGGTGTTGGTGTAAAACTTTAACCTTACATTTAGGCAATCGACTTCTCTCTAATCTTCAATCGCAGAGTACTTCATACATTTTTATAAGACCTTCAATTTCATACCGTCATTATTCATATTCTCACTGTGCCAATAATACGGAGAACAGAGTACTAGTGATACTACATCGTTGTTGATAGAAAAGTTTGAGGGTATCAACCAAATAATTTGTCTAAAGTCTCATAATTTACGGGACCAACCCCGGATTTTACAACAAAAATGTCTCACATTCAAAACCCCAACTTCTTCCCGAGAAAAAAAAATAAAAAGAAGCACAAAAACAACCAAATATATTTTTTCTTGAACTAAAAACCATCAATGACAGAAAAGGAAGAAGGAGATGTTAAGAAGGACCATGAAGAAGGTGTTGTAATATTTTATAATATAGGGCCTCATAGTCTATTTCTTAGTTTCATTCATTTCATTTCTTTAAGCTTCACCTTATCCATTATTGTCACTGTGCCAATGACACGAACAACAGAGTACTAGTGATACTACATTGTTGTTGATAGAAAAGTTTGAGGGTATCAACCAAATAATTTGCCTAATGTCTCATAATTTACGGGACCGACCCCGAATATTACAAAGCCAAAAACCTTGCTTACTCCAACAAAAATGTCTCACATTCAAAACCCCAACTTCTTCCCGACAAAAAAAATAAAAAGAAGCACAAAAACAACCAAATATTTTTTTTCTTGAACTAAAAACCATCAATGACAGAAGGTGTTGTAATATTTTATAATATAGGGCCTCATAGTCTATTTTTTAGTTTCATTCATTTCATTTCCTTAAGCTTCACCTTATCCATTATTGTCACTGTGCCAATAACATGGACAACAGAGTACTAGTGATACTACATTGTTGTTGATAGAAAAGTTTGAGGGTATCAACCAAGTAAATTGCCTAATGTCTCATAATTTACGGGACCGACCCCGGATATTACAAAGCCAAAAAACCTTGCTTACTCCAACAAAAATGTCTCACATTCAAAACCCCAACTTCTTCCCGAGAAAAAAAAATAAAAAGAAGCACAAAAACAATCAAATATATTTTTTCTTGAACTAAAAACCATCAATGACAGAAAAGGAAGAAGGAGTTGTTAAGAAGCACCATGAAGAAGGTGTTGTAATATTTTATAATATAGGGCATCATAGTCTATTTCTTAGTTTCATTCATTTCATTTCCTTAAGCTTTACCTTATTCATTATTGTCACTGTGCCAATGACACGGACAACAGAGTACTAGTGATACTACATTGTTGTTGATAGAAAAGTTTGAGGGTATCAACCAAATAATTTGCCTAATGTCTCATAATTTACGGGACCGACCCTGGATATTACAAAGCCAAAAACCTTGCTTACTCCAACAAAAATGTCTCACATTGAAAACCCCAACTTCTTCCCGTGAAAAAAAAATAAAAAGAAGCACAAAAACAACCAAACATATTTTTTCTTGAACTAAAAACCATCAATGACAGAAAAGGAAGAAGGAGTTGTTAAGAAGGACCATGAAGAAGGTGTTGTAATATTTTATAATATAGGGCTTCATAGTCTATTTCTTAGTTTCATTCATTTCATTTCCTTAAGCTTCACCTTATCCATTATTGTCACTGTGCCAATGACACGGACAACAGAGTACTAGTGATACTACATTGTTGTTGATAGAAAAGTTTGAGGGTATCAACCAAATAATTTGCCTAATGTCTCATAATTTACGGGGCCGACCCCGAATATTACAAAGCCAAAAACCTTGCTTACTCCAACAAAAATGTCTCACATTCAAAACCCCAACTTCTTCCCGACCAAAAAAATAAATAAAAAGAAGCACAAAAACTACCAAATTTTTTTTTTCTTGAACTAAAAACCATCAATGACAGAAGGTGTTGTAAAATTTTATAATATAGGGCCTCATAGTCTATTTCTTAGTTTCATTCATTTCATTTCCTTGAGCTTCACCTTATCCATTATTGTCACTGTGCCAATGACATGGACAACAGAGTACTAGTGATACTACATTGTTGTTGATAAAAAAGTTTGATGGTATCAACCAAGTAATTTGCCTAATGTCTCATAATTTACGGGACCGACCCCGAATATTACAAAGCCAAAAACCTTGCTTACTCCAACAAAAATGTCTCACATTCAAAACCCCAACTTTTTCCTGAGAAAAAAAATAAAAAGAAGCACAAAAACAACCAAATATATTTTTTCTTGAACTAAAAACCATCAATGACAGAAAAGGAAGAAGGAGTTGTTAAGAAGGACCATGAAGAAGGTGTTGTAATATTTTATAATATAGAGCCTCATAGTCTATTTCTTAGTTTCATTCATTTCATTTCCTTAAGCTTCACCTTATCCATTATTGTCACTGTGCCAATGACATGGACAACAGAGTACTAGTGATACTACATTGTTGTTAATAGAAAAGTTTGAGGGTATCAACCAAATAATTTGCTTAAAGTCTCATAATTTACGGGACCGACCCCGAATATTACAAAGCCAAAAACCTTACTTACTCCAACAAAAATGTCTCACATTCATAACCCCAACTTCTTCCCGAGAAAAAAAATAAAAAGAAGCACAAAAACAATCAAATATATTTTTTCTTGAACTAAAAACCATCAATAACAGAAAAGGAAGAAGGAGTTGTTAAGAAGGACCATGAAGAAGGTGTTGTAATATTTTATAATATAGGGCCTCATAGTCTATTTCTTAGTTTCATTCATTTCATTTCCTTAAGCTTCACCTTATCCATTATTGTCATTGTGCCAATGACACGGACAACAGAGTACTAGTGATACTACATTGTTGTTGATAGAAAAGTTTGAGGGTATCAACCAAATAATTTGCCTAATGTCTCATAATTTACGGGACCAGCCCCGGATATTACAAAGCCAAAAACCTTGCTTAATCCAACAAAAATGTCTCACATTCAAAACCCCAACTTCTTCCCGAGAAAAAAAATAAAAAGAAGCACAAAAACAACCAAATATATTTTTTCTTGAACTAAAAACCATCAATGACAGAAAAGGAAGAAGGAGTTGTTAAGAAGGACCATGAAGAAGGTGTTGTAATATTTTATAATATAGGGCCTCATAGTCTATTTCTTCGTTTCATTCATTTCATTTCCTTAAGCTTCACCTTATCCATTATTGTCACTGTGCCAATGACACAGACAACAGAGTACTAGTGATACTACATTGTTGTTGATAGAAAAGTTTGAGGGCATCAACCAAATAATTTGCCTAATGTCTCATAATTTATGGGACCGACCCCGGATATTACAATGCCAAAAACCTTGCTTACTCCAACAAAAATGTCTCACATTCAAAACCCCAACTTCTTCCCGAGAAAAAAAATAAAAAGAAGCACAAAAACAATCAAATATATTTTTTCTTGAACTAAAAATCATCAATGACAGAAAAGGAAGAAGGAGTTGTTAAGAAGGACCATGAAGAAGGTGTTGTAATATTTTATAATATAGGGCCTCATAGTCTATTTCTTAGTTTCATTCATTTCATTTCCTTAAGCTTCACCTTATCCATTATTGTTACTGTGCCAATGACACAGACAACAGAGTACTAGTGTTACTACATTGTTGTTGGTAGAAAAGTTTGAGGGTATGAACCAAATAATTTGCCTGACAAGAAGGTTGTAGCCTGGTGGTAGGAACTCCTCACTTGAGACCAAAGGTCCCGAGTTCGAGTCACCAATGGGGGGAATATGGGAACATATGTTGATCCTCTTTAAAAAAAAAAAAACCAAATAATTTTCCTAATGTCTCATAATTCACGGGACCGACCCCGGATATTACAAAGCCAAAAACCTTGCTTACTCCAACAAAAATGTCTCACATTCAAAACCCCAACTTCTTCCCGACAAAAAAATAAAAAAATAAAAAGAAGCACAAAAACAACCAAATATATTTTTTCTTTAACTAAAAACCATCAATGACAGAAAAGGAAGGAGTTGTTAAGAAGGACCATGAAGAAGGTGTTGTAATATTTTATAATATAGGGCCTCATAGTCTATTTCTTAGTTTCATTCATTTCATTTACTTAAGCTTCACCTTATCCATTATTGTCACTGTGCCAATGACACGGACAACAGAGTACTAGTGATACTACATTGTTGTTGATAGAAAAGTTTGAGGGTATCAACCAAATAATTTGCCTAATGTCTCATAATTTACGGGAATGACCCCGGATATTACAAAGCCAAAAACCTTGCTTACTCCAACAAAGATGTCTCACATTCAAAACCCCAACTTCTTCCCGACAAAAAAAAATAAAAAGAAGCATAAAAACAATCAAATATATTTTTTCTTGAACTAAAAACCATCAATGACAGAAAAGGAAGAAGAAGTTGTTAAGAAGGACCATGAAGAAGGTGTTGTAATATTTTATAATGTAGGGCCTCATAGTCTATTTCTTAGTTTCATTCATTTCATTTCCTTAAGCTTCACCTTATCCATTATTGTCACTGTGCCAATGACACTGATTTACGTAGTACTAGTGATACTACATTGTTGTTGATAGAAAAGTTTGAGGGTATCAACCAAATAATTTACCTAAAGTCTCATAATTTACGGGACCGACCCCGAATATTACAAAGCCAAAAACCTTGCTTACTCCAACAAAAATGTCTCACATTCAAAACCCCAACTTCTTCCTGAGAAAAAAAATAAAAAGAAGCACAAAAACAACCAAATATATTTTTTCTTGAACTAAAAACCATCAATGACAGAAAAGGAAGAAGGAGTTGTTAAGAAGGACCATGAAGAAGGTGTTGTAATATTTTATAATATAGGGCTTCATAGTCTATTTCTTAGTTTCATTCATTTCATTTTCTTAAGCTTCACCTTATCCATTATTGTCACTGTGCCAATGACACGGACAACAGAGTACTAGTGATACTACATTGTTGTTGATAGAAAAGTTTGAGGGTATCAACCAAATAATTTGCCTAATATCTCATAATTTACGGGACCGACCCCGGATATTACAAAGCCAAAAACTTGCTTACTCCAACAAAAATGTCTCACATTCAAAACCTCAACTTCTTCCCGAGAAAAAAAAAATAAAAAGAAGCACAAAAACAACTAAATATTTTTTTTTCTTGAACTAAAAACCATCAATGACAGAAAAGGAAGAAGGAGTTGTTAAGAAAGACCATGAAGAAGGTTTTGTAATATTTTATAATATAGGGCCTCGTCTATTTCTTAGTTCCATTCATTTCATTTTCTTAAGCTTCACCTTGATCCAATAGTGTTTCCTACATGTATTCATCTCAAAACTAGTGGTCAAACGGAGCCGATATAACTTTTACCAATATTTAAATAATTATTAAAATATTCATTATTTAAAGTGAGATTTGATATATGGTTGAGAGGTTAACGTATTTTAACCCCTATTTAAGGCTATAACTATTAAAACATTCATAATTATTAAGACTAAAAGACTTTTTATATTTCTCTCATTCATTTTATTTTACTTTTTCTATTGTTCTACTTGCATGAAGTAGTATTAGTAATTAAATATGAGTACAAATAACAATATTTCTAAAGTAGATTTTAAGGAAAGAAATGTATGATTACATCACATGGAGAAATTTTGGAAGATTTGAAATCTAGAGTGCCACATAAATACTCTCTATATTCTAATCATTCTTTTTTTTTTTATATTACTTATACTAAAATTGATATTAGTAACTAAATATAAGTATATGATGTCGAATAAAAGGCTAGAGAATAGAATGACTGAACGAATAATGACAAGAATCAATTTCAAAAGCTTCAAGCTTTTCTTTTTCTATTTCATAAAATCAAAAGTCTGATTTTCGAAATTACACAAAGCCCTATTTTTATATGACTCCTAAGACTTGAAAAACAAGTCAAAACACTTCTAAAAATATGCCTAATATATATGGTAACCTAATAGACTATTATTTCATCAAAATAAAGTCCTAATATACTTCTAATACCAAAAATACTATCAATCTAATATTAAATCCGAAAATACAAAGAAAATAATAAAAGATAATAAATAATAAAACTTAAAACTATTTTTGTTTTCGATCTCCTTGCTTGTCCCGCTTGATCAACTTGTGTGTTATCATACTGTATCATTCTCTCCTTTTTAGAAAAAATTCGACCTCGAATTTTGGTTGTTGTGCTAAAAAATACCTTACAAAATTTACCATTCAACCGTAGAAGAACCGTATACTTGATATTATTTCTCATTATATCCATCCAATCAGCCCAATGTGTTGATACAAAAAACTCAATAATCAATTTCTGAATGATGTATCGAACAGAAGACCGGGGAGAGTACGTGTCAAACGGATCTTTGTACCCAAGATCAACAGTAACTGTTTCAAACGTCCACACAAAGGATGCCCCTTGATTATCAAATACTTCCTCTGTCTCCTTATCGGACCCAACAACTGATTCAACGTCATCAGCAAGATCGGATGTCATTGCTTGAGGAACATCACCACGACACCCATCAAACATAGGTGGTTTGGACCAATCAACAAGATCTTCTTGACTTGAAGAATCGATCACAAAACCTTCTTTAAAATTAACAGTATCATTCCAAGAATCAATCGATTCTTCCGGATTTGTATCAAACAGAGGAGGTTTTGACCAATCAACAAGATTTTTCTCACTTGAAGATTCGACAAGAACAACCTCTTGACACCCAACGGTATCTACCCAAGAATCAAAGGAATCATTAGGAATGGCATTACCTTCGATTTTCGGAATTTCGATCGTCCTATCGATCTTCCTCGAATGGTTAGCTTCATACCTATCATGAAGTCCCTGATTTTGGCCTAGGGAATCCATCCCCTCTTGATAGTACTCCTTTTCCTCGGCTGCAACAACCGGATCTGAACCCTTCATCGCTAGAAGTTTTTCTCTGCGATCCAAGCGGATCTGGAGTATTTGAATCCGTCTTCGTACCTCTTCTATCTCGATATTGCGACGGCGTCGTCTGTACTGATGGTCATCTTCTTGGGGCTCCGCTGCACGGCTGCTCCATCGACCACCACGTCCACCACGAACCACGCTTTCTCGTTCAGCCATTGATATACGAACCGGAGCTCTGATACCAAATGATGCCGAATAAAAGGCTAGAGAATAGAATGACTGAACGAATAATGACAAGAATCAATTTCAAAAGCTTCAAGCTTTTCTTTTTCTATTTCATAAAATCAAAAGTCTGATTTTCGAAATTACACAAAACCCTATTTTTATGTGACTCCTAAGACTTGAAAAACAAGTCAAAACACTTCTAAAAATATGCCTAATATATATGGTAACCTAATAGACTATTATTTCATCAAAATAAAGTCCTAATATACTTCTAATACCAAAAATACTATCAATCTAATATTAAATCCGAAAATACAAAGAAAATAATAAAAGATAATAAATAATAAAACTTAAAACTATTTTTGTTTTTGATCTCCTTGCTTGTCCCGCTTAATCAACTTGTGTGTTATCATACTGTATCAATATAAATAACAGTCTTTCAAAAGTAAACTGTATCAGTGCGAAGTATGGGTGTATGTACAACTAGTAAGGATTGCGAAGTATGGGTGTATGTACAACTAGTAAGGATATGGGTGTATACACCTTAGATTCTTCTAAGGTGTATGACATCTTGCGTTCTCATCATGTTAAACGCCCGTGGATGAAGCTTATTTGGAAATCTTTTATTCCTCCTAAGTTTTCATTCATCGTGTGGCTTTCATGTTGGAAGCGTTTGGCTACTAGGGATACTCTCTCCTACATGAATTTGGAGAATGTTTCATGTGTGTTTTGTAATAGGGAGGCGGAGTCACATGATCATTTGTTTTTCTCTTGCTCTTTTACCAAGGCGGTTTGGAATTCTATTCGGTCTTGGCTGGGGGTTCGGAGACGGATGTCCACTTTGGAGAGTTGTATCAAATGGATCAAAAAGGAGCATGGTGGTAAGTTTTTGAGATCTAAGGCCGTCTTGCTTGCTTTTTGTGTGGTGGTTAATGACATTTGGAAGGCTCGTAATAGTATCGCTTTTGATGGTGATGCTGTTACCCCGGCGGATATCATTTCTAGAGTTAAGCTCACAGTTTATCGAGTTTTATTTACTATGTATCCTTCTCACAGGATAGATTTCTAGAGTTTATTTTTCTCTCTTGATTTTATTCCGGGGTATGCCTCGTAGACTTCTTGTATTCATTTCTCATTCATGAATTGAATTCCTCGTTGTGCAAAAAAAAAAAAAAAAAAAAAAAAAAAAAAAAAAAAACAAATATTGAAGGTAAGGATATAAATATTGAGTGTGTTCGTAATAAAATGTTTTTAAACTCATAAATAAGTATCTAAAGATGATGACAAATATTAGCAAGGGGATTTTTGTCAGAATCATTGTTAGTAATCTTTTAAATAAGGGTCTGAAATTTCTAATTCTTAGCAAATAATAATCTAGTTTAACGGAAATTTCTAACAGTAATGTCATAAAGCCATTAATTGCTAGTTTTCTTTACCTTTAGGCCTGATTTGTGAATTTTGAAACATTGAATCATTTGAGAGTTTTGATATATTAGACCCCTTTCTGCTAACGGTTCCATACCTCAAACCTTTTTTATTATTTACCTTTATTAAAAAGATAATTTTATTCTTAATAAATCTATAATCTATAATTATATAAAGAGGAAAGTGCATAAGAGCACTCATTTTCTCTTCAAAGCAAAGATGATTATAGAATTTAGCTATTTCAAGTGCACCAATTTCAAAGTAATGTAGAAGATCTTTAATTGCTTCCTTCAAGTAGCCAATAATTTAATTAATGATTAATGCTTTCTCAAATTTTCTTAATTACTCATTTCTCTCTTTTTAAAGATCACCTTCACCCAATTTCACACTCTTGCACCTTTTTTATCCCCCTCCCCAATATCACATTCATAAAACTGTTTTCACCTACAAACAATCAATTTTGAATATTTTTTCATGATAAATTCTTAATTTCTAAGATGGGCAGAAGTCTAAAATGACAGTTAATTTGCTAAGCATATTCTATGGAGAAATAACAATAGCTATTGATTTATCGAATTATTTAGACCAATTTTTTTATATTTTCTTTATTTTTTTTTTAAAAAAGAGACACTACTTATACTACAATAATGCTACTAATTACCCCTCTGAATCACATAAAATGATATTTTTTCTTTAATTTTATTCGGCCACTTCAATTTAAGTAATTGTTTTTTGGGAAAAAATTATATTCATTGTAAAAAAAATTTATATTTTGCACTTTCCTTATTTATATAAATTTGTTGTCACAACTTTTTATCCGTGCGTTTAACGCACGGATGCTACACTAGTTTGATTTAATAGCCCACCTCTGAATTTCCCCAATCAACTACTGCATGGAGCAAATATATCTCAATGCAACCCACACGCCCAAACGGGCCATAATATGGCGATGGGAGGTGGGCCAAAACAGGTAAAACATATTGAGGGTTACTATTCAAACCCCAAAATCCTCCGAGTATACCCCAAATTTTTTTTAATTTTTTTTTTTTTTGCTTTTAATGAAATTACTGTTTTGCCCTTAAACAATTTACATACTTCTTTCCTTCTTCTTCTTCTCCGTCAACGGCAATGTCTCCGGCGGTTCAACGGCGGAATCGACGGAGGTCAAAACTAACTCGTTTTTTAAAAATAAAAATATACCCGTGATCGGTTTTTCGCGTAGATCATGGACCCAGAACTAATTTAAAGTTTTGAGTAATTTTGAATAGGAGAAATTTTACATTTAGAAAAAAAAATTATCGAGTCGGCCACAACTGTCGACTTTGGGCTTAAAAGTCGGCCACAACCGGCCGACTTTAGGTAATTTTTTCCACCACACCCGGACGACTTTTTAATAAAAAGTCATCCACCACTGGCCGACTCCTTGTTTTTTCATAAAATTCACCTATTTTTTTTTTTTTGAAATTATACTCCAAAAATTCAAAAATTATTTTCATGAACTAATTTTATGAAAAATAATTTTATGAACTAATTTTATGAAAAATAATTTTTTCATAAAATTCACCTATTTTTCATGAACTAATTTTATGAAAAATAATTTTTTTGGTGAAAATAATTTCAAAAATTGTTTTTTCATAAAATTATTTTTTTTTTAAAATTAGTTCATGAAAATAATTTTTGAATTTTTGGAGTATAATTTCAAAAAAAAAAAATAGGTGAATTTTATGAAAAAACAAGGGGTCGGCCAGTGGTGGATGACTTTTTATTAAAAAGTCGTCCGGGTGTGGTGGAAAAAATTACCTAAAGTCGGCCGGTAGTGGCCGACTTTTAAGCCCAAAGTCGGCAGGTTGTGGCCGACTCTGGTAATTTTTTTTTTTTCTAAATGTAAAATTTCTCCTATTCAAAATTACTCAAAACTTTAAATTAGTTCTGGGTCCATGATCTACGCGAAAAACCGATCACGGGTATATTTTTATTTTTAAAAAACGAGTTAGTTTTGACCTTCGTCGGTTCCGCCGTTGAACCGCCGGAGACATTGCCGTTGACGGAGAAGAAGAAGAAGGAAAGAAGTATGTAAATTGTTTAAGGGCAAAACAGTAATTTCATTAAAAGCAAAAAAAATAAAAAAATTGGGGTATACTCGGAGGATTTTTTGGGGTTTGAATAGTAACCCTCAAACATATTTAAAGTAAAACATCAGCCCGGCCCAATCACACGTCCGGCCTAATTCATGAAAAGGTTAATCTATACCTCTCTTGCTCAACAAGTCTGGGTCCTGGGATTAGAAATTCAAAATTGATAAGCAATTTTCAAACTAACGATCTCATCAAATCAATCGATGTCGCTTGAAGGTGGTGAAGATGCGAATCGCCGACGCACCGTCGCCGATTACCGGAAAAAGCTCCTCCAGCATAAAGAACTCGAGTCTCGAGTTCGAGGAGGTCAGTATTATCTAAACCCTAGTGTCTTAATTTTTCTGTGAATTAGTTCACTTGGTTGGTTTAGGGGCTTAGCGGGTTTGAATTGTGGGGGAAAACTTGTAGCATAGTGTTTTTTGTCCCTTAGGGTTTAGTAAGGCCATCGATTACCTAATATATTAAGTTCTTAGGCATTTTCTTGTGGGTTGATTGCCTTGTCAGGATTTGGACCAAGTGATTCGGGGACTAAATTTTTGATTTGATAGTTAGGATGTGAGGATTCCAATGGACAAAGTCCAAATTCCAACTGCCCGTCATTTAGTTTGAGAAGCTTTACGATTTATCAGTACATTGCTAAACATCTTGGGCACGAAACCTCGGGAATTGACATGGGTTATTTGTGTGGTTTTGACTGTATTTCGTTTTCTTGATTTATCTGTTGATATGAATTAACGTATTTTCCTAGGAAACTGATAACTTTCGAGGAGAGGAAAGGATCTCTGTGTTCAATTTCTTACTGAGCTGAAGCAATTGGAATTTTTATGTGTTATTGAGTTTGATTTTATTCAAGCTGATGGGATGTCGTGCTATGTACTCTTCCGGCATAATATCGAGCACACATATATTCAGAAAAAAATAAAGAAAGTGTGCATAGAAACTTAGAAAACGTTTGAAACTAGGAAGGTGGAAGTAACAAAGTAAAAGTTCTTGTTACTCCGTTATAGCTTTTCCGTGCAGTTGGTCAGTGACTCGTACTTCAAATGGAGGGCATGTAAAATCAGTTAGTGGATACGCAATCTAGCTATCAATCATCTTGTTGAAATGATTTTGTATCGAAATCTTCCTGATCTTAAAGTTGTACTATGCTAGTCCTATATTACATGCATGTGTGTGAGTGCACTTGAAGTTTAGAGGGTTACCATAAGCATGATATAAGTCCTTGGGTTAGGTATAAAGTTAGTTATTTGCTTACACTCCCTTTGTCCCAAAACGTGCGTCTGTTTTCAAGAAAATTATGAAACGTGACTTTTTAAGCCCTTGTAGTTACACAATTACCCATCCTTTATAATCACGCTATATCATTGCATGTACAAATTTAGATATGAGTCTATAAATGTGAATTTCGGTAACTTCACTAGAAAAGGAACATTTATTTTGGATTAGTATTTTGTTTCTGAAAATGGACACTCATTGTGGTAGTTAGGGAGGACAAAAGTATTGTTGTAATCTTGCCTTTAGATGTGTGGTAGCATCTTTTAGTATGTGTAGAGGAGGAAAGAGTTTTTTTCTGTTGGATGAGGCCATACACTTTGGGCACATACCATGGTTGGTTTGATTTGAAGCAAATAGAGACTTGTTCTTTGTGGTACTTCAAACTCTACTTTTAACAATGTTGTGTACCCATAATGTGAACTTCTCGCTGTTATTACTCTTCCTAATTGTAACATCTTTGTCCATTTTTCCTTTTATCACTTCTCTTCAGTCCATCTTCATCCCCTTTCTTTGAATACATGTTAGCTCACATTTACAGTTCCCCTTTTTTCTCACTCTTTTATACTTATGAATTCAACCCTTTTATAGTTTCTCTTTTTCATCCTCTTGTCTTGTCTTTTCTAACTTTTCATTTCACTCTTTTGGTTGATGCTCCTCTTTCACTTGCAGGCCTTTCAACTAATATTATCATTTTGCACATTATGTTCTCTTTTCAATCTTTCCTTTGCCTGGACTTACAGATATTTCCTTAGCACTCTTTTTATCCTTAAGTGAGTGTCCCTTTTATGCTTTCAAAAAGATTAATCAAGTTGAATTTTAAGCACTTTCTGTTGCATAGATACCCTTAATGATCACATTGTTTTGATCAGTACCTTTAATGATAACATATATTTTGCAAGTGCAAATCAAGATATGAGAGTTGATGAAGTGAATTATGTAACCTCACTAGAAAAAGAACTTCCATTTTGGAGAAACTTTTTTTGTGTGTAGTAATGGACACTCATTTTGGACGTGAGGGAGTACAAAACTATGTTTAAAATAGAAATACCTGGCTCATCTCCAAATTCTAACTTGGCAGTTGCATTCTTGCCTTTAGATGTGTAGGTAGCGTCTATGGATGTGCTTTAAGGTTGTGAGGTGGTTTTTTATTGTCTCTTCGGGCGCATATCATGGTTGGTTTAGTCATGAAAACTTATTTTGTGTGGTAACTTTAGAGTCCGTTCTTACAATGTGCTCTACTATTTATGTGAACCTGCTCGGTTACAACTTTCTTCTATTGTAACTCTTAGTCATTTGTTCTTGTCTTCACTTCTCTGCTATCCATCTTCATCATCCCTTTCGTTGAAGTCTATGTTAGCCCCTATTTACAGGTTCCTTCCTCCAACCCTCTTTCTCAGTTATGTTTGCTTCCATTTACCGTTCTCCAATTTTCCTGTCTTGTGTTACCTTCTATGTCACTCAGACTCTTCAAATTTGCTGAAGTACCCGTGTCCGACACGACACGACACCAATTTGGGTATGAAATCCTTGGGTATGAAATCCATACCCGACACCCGGGTTTTCTGTCAAATACAACAATAAAAAATGAAAGAAAAAAAGGAGTGAGTTGACTTCATTTATAAAGATTTTACAAATTTTAATGTTAGTGTTTTACTTAATTATACATTATATCTTAGCCAAATTTCATTGAAATTATAATTTTATTTAGAAATAAAATTATAAAATGATACTTTTGTACAACAAAATTAATTAGACTATTTTTTATGATAAGCAAAGTATATAAACAGACTCAATATATTTTGTTATGAACGTATTCCCGTACCCGTGTCCAAATGTAGTACAATGTCCCCGTGTCCAATTTTTTAGGAAAAGTGAATCCGACACTCGGATCCGTACCCGAGTCCAGGTAACATAGAACTTACCTTCCATATCTGTTTTCTGGTTGATTCTCTTGCACATTATAGTCATTCTTCATTCTTTTCCTTGACCTGGACTTGCATGACTTACAATATACTCCCTCCGTCCCATAGAGCTTAGGAAGATTCCATTTTGCGTGGGAATTAAGGAATATTATTATAGTATTAGGAGAGAGAATGAGTGGAAGAAGTGTTGTGAGTGTGAAAAATTAAATAGGAGAGAGAATGAGTGGAGGGAATAGTAAATTATAATGTGTTGTGAGTATTAAAATAATGTAGGAGAGAGAATGAGTGGAGGGAATAGTAAATTTCTTAAGAGTTATGGGACGCCCAAAATAGAAAGTTTTCTTAAGACTTATGGGACAGAGGGAGTATGATACAATTTGAAGTCACATTGCTCCGTCATACTTTCTTAAAAATGTGTTACCTAACAAGGATGGCAACTCCTATATTTAGACAGATGTTTGTCAAACATGTTTTAAGTTATGTGTTCATGGCTTTCCTTGTGACTAACCATATTGTAACAGCCTTAGAGCCAGGCTTGGGGTGTATTAGCTTGCTTAAGAAGTCTGGCTGCTCTATTGAGTGTCTAAACATTTCTTGGAAGTTCATTTTTTAGTATGTTTGGAGCTATTGCTGCATTGCTGACATAATACAGTGTAATGTATTTAAGTGGATCATGTTTGTGTTCTAATTCAGATTTTTCAGTTGTTATACTTGTAATTCATGTCTTACCTATTGAATTTTGTAGGGACGTAGTCTTGCTTTGAAATAATTGGCCGCTTTGAACTTTGTGTCGTGGTTCTGAATATATCCTTAGTGCTTGTGTGAAATCGGCTTTCTAATTATTTTTCAAGCAATATTTCTTACTTGCACCATTGATTGTCATGGTGTGACTTTAATATGGAAGAACTTGATGTCTACAGTGAGAGAGAGCCTTCGGAGTACAAAGAAGGAATATGCTAAAACAGAAGATGATTTGAAGTCACTTCAGAGTGTTGGACAGATCATTGGTGAAGTTTTGAGGCCTCTCGACAATGAACGACGTAAAATATCTTTTTCAGTATTCTCCTTACATCTTTACTGGCTTTCTTTTCTGGGTTCTTAGTATTATTAACTGAAAGAACTCATGTCGATCAAATAATAGAGAAGAAAGACGTAACAATATGGATCTTTAAAATCGTGTAAGGTGATATTAGACTTTTAAACTTGAGTCAAAATGCATGTTCATCGGACTTGTTTCTTAAATGAATGTATTATCACTTGTGAAAAGGGGTAAAAGAACTTGTGTATTTAAGGAATTAATGTAAAGCAATTGTCCTTGTCATTTCTTCATCATCTTGTGAAAAGTTTCAATGGTACAAGAACTTGTGTATTTAAGGAATTAATGTAAAGCAATTGTCCTCGTCATTTCTTCATCTTCTTTTGCAATGGAGCTGCAGGCATGTGTGAAAGGACTAAGTGTTCATTTCTGCCTTTCAGTTATTGTTAAAGCTAGTAGTGGTCCAAGATATGTGGTTGGGTGTCGCAGTAAAGTGGACAAGGAAAAACTAACTGCTGGGACTAGAGTGGTTCTTGATATGACGACTCTAACAATTATGCGTGCCCTCCCCCGTGAAGTTAGTCATTCTAAAACTTTGTATTGCTTCCCTTGGGTTTTGATTTTTGTAGCTCTTATAGGAGTTCTCACATATTCGTAATGGATCTTTTTAGGTTGACCCAGTTGTATATAATATGCTTCATGAAGATCCTGGGAATGTTAGTTACTCTGCTGTTGGAGGGCTGTCAGATCAAATTCGTGAACTTAGGGAATCTATAGAATTGCCTCTAATGAATCCCGAGCTCTTCTTGAGGGTGGGCATCAAGCCTCCTAAGGTGAATTTCATCATATTTTAGATAATGTAAAGTTAATGTGCATATTCTGCACATCATATGCAGGAAATATTTTTTTTTCTAGTTGCCTTGAATTGCAAGAAATTCTGACAGGTTGGCTACTTTCTACCTTTATTTGTTTTGTGTAGGGTGTTCTTCTTTATGGTCCTCCTGGAACTGGCAAGACTTTGCTGGCTAGAGCAATTGCGAGCAACATTGATGCTAATTTCTTAAAGGTATGTTTTATTATCGAAGCTCTTAAACTTTAATTAGCCATTCTAACATTTGTTGAACATTTACAGGTCGTATCAAGCGCCATAATTGATAAGTACATTGGTGAGAGTGCAAGATTGATCAGAGAAATGTTCAGTTATGCTCGTGATCACCAAGTATGCCTCAATCTTTATTTTACTATTTATTTAGTCACTATAAGTCTGACAAGTTGATGCCAATTGTTATTAAAGCTTATGGTTTATTAATGTTGTCCAAGTGTTTTGATACTTGATTTCTTATATTCCAGCCTTGCATCATTTTTATGGATGAGATAGATGCTATTGGTGGACGTCGTTTCAGCGAGGGAACAAGTGCTGACCGTGAAATTCAAAGAACACTGATGGAATTGCTTAATCAGCTGGATGGATTTGATCAGCTTGGAAAGGTGCTTGATAAAATTACAATCCCATAATATTACTAAATTGCTTTAATTCGTGAATCAGCACATATATGAATACACATGTTTATGTGTACCTATTTGTACAAGCTATCTCCTTATCTAAAGCTGATACAACGGTGTCTCAGGTGAAAATGATTATGGCAACAAACAGACCCGATGTTCTTGACCCCGCGCTTCTTCGTCCTGGTCGTTTAGATAGGAAAATAGAGATTCCGTTGCCTAATGAGCAGTCAAGGATGGAAATTCTTAAAATCCATGCTTCCGGAATCGCCAAACACGGAGAAATTGATTATGAGGCAGTTGTTAAGCTTGCGGAGGTAGGAAAGAGACTTCAATTGTCATTTATGGTAAAAGAACCCATCATGATTTGTCAGAATATTTAACAGTGGCCATTTTTTTTAGGGATTTAATGGTGCTGATCTTCGTAATGTGTGTACTGAAGCTGGTATGTCTGCCATCCGTGCTGAAAGGGATTATGTAATTCATGAAGATTTCATGAAGGTAAGTGATATTTTTATTTTGTGCGGAGTATATTGTTATGATCTTTCCGTAGTGCATTTTGAGTTTGAGCAAACTTCGAGAATTGTCTTTGTTATAATTAGATTGGCAATGGCTGATGTAATTCGACATTAGTACCACCATAAGCCCATGTGGGCTCTGCTCTTCCCTGACCCCATGCATAGTGGGAGTTCTTGTAGCACCTGATTTCTCTTTTATTATCTATGGGGTAAAGAACATCCGAAGTCATTAGGTAAGACTTTTGTTTGTCAATTAAACCAACAAGAATTATGGCTGTTGTGCTTTTCTTGTTATTCAAAGTAAGTTCGTATCAACATGAGTGCTCTTTTGAAAGGTTTCTGGATACACTTCCCCATAGTTGTTGAAGGCGAAAGGTTCCTCGGAAAATGCGAATGGCGAAGCAGCCAAAAGGCGAGCAAGGCGGTAAAATTGAACAAAAGGAATAGTAAAATAATATATATGGAAAATATATTAAACCAAGCTTAAACATGTTAAGAACATGAATTTTGTATTAAATAAAGGTCACAATTTCACATGTAATAGCAATTCAACACTATTAAAACACCCAAAAAGTGAAAACTCTTAAGAATTTTTTTTGTGAAAATAAGTGAATTCAAACGTATAATTTCATACCTAGAGATGAACAAAGATACAATTAAAAACTTCAAATGACAAAAGGAGACCCAAAGTAATGAGAAAAATCAAAGTAATTTAGTAAACATAATAAAATTTGCAAGCCTCCCTTTTAAATTAAAATAAAGCAAGCTATCGGTAGCGTTTTTATCGCACTCTTTTGTCGTCTTTCTAATTCGTTATTTATCGCACTTATTTTCTTTTGATCGTTCGAGAGAAATTAAAGATATCTTTCTCTCTCATGCAGGCCACAAGCTATCTTTACCCCATGTTATCCCAAAACAATGCATTTTAAGTTAAAATATTAAAACTAAAATAACAAAATGACCTAGTTTAACACTACACATACGCCTATTATGCCTTTTGACAAATTCGGACTTCTTACGCCTCTCGGCATAACCAAGAAAGGCCTTGCCTGGCCCAAAAAAGCGTACAACGGCCCGCCACAAAACCAAAAGGCGCCTAAAAGGCGAGACAGGCGAAAGAGGCGCTAGCCTTTCGCAACTATGCACTTCCCGATTGTGTTAATGATTCATGCCCGTTCTGTTTCCTGAATTTTGTTTTTTCCCCGAATGGTGAGAGGTGGGGACTGGGGAGTGGGTCAAGGATTTGGTTGACTGGTGTTTTCTCCTCCCAAATAACCTCTTGTGTTGCATGGCATGCCTGTCTCAAATTTAATAGAGTTGGTGTGTTTTTTGGGCTTATCAAATCTCGGTCAATAATTTAGCGAGCTTGAAATATTGTGAGGCCTAATTTCGTTACCTGAGTGATAGCTTTAGCTTGTGATCTTTCCCCGTTGGAGATGGAATAAACATCTTTTTGCTCAGATAGTCAAATTAAATACTCCCTACATCACATAATGACAAGTCCCATTTGACTATTCAAACATTTTAACACGCTTGAGTAGGCCCTCATCCTTACCTCTCTTCCTCCTCTTGGTTGGCAATTTCGGAAGTTCAATGATTTAAACTTAACAATTTTGGAAATAAGACTATCGGTTTGGGACAAACAAAATGGCAAAATGAGAACATCTTTATGGGACGGAGGGAGTATGTTAGAAAGTCACTGCATATATGGCATATAACTTATTTGAATTGATATGTACAACATAGTACATGAAGTTTTCTCTAAATCATGTATCCTATTTCTAAACTCTGTTGCAGGCTGTGCGGAAACTGAATGAAGCCAAGAAACTGGAATCAAGTTCTCACTATAATGCTGATTTCGGGAAGGAGTGAGAAGTGTCTACTATGTTGTACGAGACTTGTACCGTTGGATGTTCATGGCCCACGAAATCTGCTTCTCAGCATGGGAAGCTATTTGTTTCGCTGGTTTAAGTTAATGTTTCATTCGCCTGTTCTCATTGGTCTAAAAAGAAATAACTCTTGAGAGAGAACAAACCTTGAATTAAGGACTTCATCAAGATATTTGAGTTTTAATTTATTGTATGTTAATCCTGTCAGATTCTTTACAACAATTCCT
This sequence comes from Adenophora triphylla var. japonica, assembly GCA_022495995.1. Taxonomy (NCBI): domain Eukaryota; kingdom Viridiplantae; phylum Streptophyta; class Magnoliopsida; order Asterales; family Campanulaceae; genus Adenophora; species Adenophora triphylla. The sequence goes on from JAFEMH010004183.1 coordinate 218,738, forward strand.
TCCATCTCAAGTATCATACGTATTTGACTAGATGAGGTTAATTAAGGACTTCATTGTGTATACACTGTGTTCAAGATTTATTCCGTTCAAACTGCCATTAAATCTGACTATATGGGCATGCTGACATCATAAAAATGCTGAAGTGACACTAGATATGGTCATAATTTGCTGATGTCACCAACCGGTGCATCATCTGAAATCCACCACCGCCAACGCCTGCCGCCACCAGCAAACCACCCAAAATCAAAATGAAACTCATAGTTTTAGCTTATTGATTTTCGAAAATAATCAATCACCAAATTAAAATGAAAATTTCGTAGGTACAAACTCAGGAACAAATTACAAACTACTATCCTATTTTCAAACTTAATCCCCAAATTAAAATGTGCAAAAACAAATCAGCTAGAAAATATCCTTCTTCTTCATCGGTAGAGGGTAAGAAATTAGAAGATGAAGAGTTTTTCATGAGATGGAGATGCTATGTTCTCGAGGTTGCTTTGACCAGCGTTGATGCAGAATTGGCCGGCAAACACAATGATCATGAAGTGGGAGTCGACTTTGATAGTAATGGACCTCTAGTTCTGGGGATGGGGCGCCGGTGTTAGTGAGAGAGGAGTGGTATGGCTGCTCTATTTTTGGCGAGCTGGGAAGACGTTGAAATGGGCCGGGTAGGGAAGAAAGAAAAAGGGGGAGGGGGTTCTTTCCCAGATCTATTGTGAAGGACGCAATGTTGATGAAGGGTTGGGATTGACGTTGGAGAAATGACTGTTATGGAGGGAAGCAGATGCAAGAAGAGAAGTTGTTGGGTAGAAGCGTTGGTGGTGGGGGCCGGCGGTGGTTTAGGATGGGGAAGGGTTGTCGCTGGGTGGGGGATAAATTGGGCCGATTATGAAGGTCGAAGAAGAGGGTTTTTTTTTTTCTTCTGCTTGTGACCTTTTCTAAAAAAATATAGGTTCACTTACAAGGGGGTTATTTTAAACTCCTTTATGTTTTGGATTATAGTTTTTGGGAGTTCTTTGGCTAAATATTGTACACTTTAACCCCCCTTATACTTTCACATCAGTAAATTTTGATCATATATATTGCCAATTCAGCATTTTTATGATGTCAGCATGCCAAATAGACAGATTAACGGTTGTTTGAACGGAAATGGGATGAAAGGATGACATGATAAATTATGTAATTAGGTTGAGGACGAAATTGTTAAAAGAAATACTTAATTGCCGAATAGGTAAAAAGGATTATAAGTTAGTGACGAACTTGATAATTAACTCCATTTCGTTCCTAAATTCTTTAAATGAATGTTGTAAGTGTAGAGTGTGAGTTCCATAAATTCAGTTTCGAGTGATTCATTTCACCTCCTATGTATGTCAGTTTGAGTGGTTCATAGTTTCTGAAATTTGAGAGACCAGATTGTTGTTCATTGGTTTGTTCGAACATGTTTTATAGTTTCATAATTTCAATTTTTGAACTGTTGTTCGTTGGTTAGTTTAAAAATTGAGAGACCGATTTAATTTTTACTAACCTACTCCCTCTGTTCCACGTGAATGCAAACTTATTTCTATTTTGGTTCGTCCCATGTGAATGCAAACTTTCCAAAATGGCAAAGAATATTCACTATTCCACCCACTCATTCTCTCTCCTACTTCACTTTTACACTCACAACATTCTCTCTCCTCACTATGTTGGAAATTAAATTATAGCACCACAGATTAAACAGACAATTTAATCAACAGTAGGGGATTTATTGATCAAGTCAAGAACGTACCAATTAAGCCAATAGCAAAACCGAAAGCAATGGAACAGGATCAGGAAAACAGAACAGAAACAAGTAAACAATTGATTAGAAAACTTATCGTGATTTGATCGAGTCGCCTTAGGAAGACTGTCCTAAGAGAAAATATTGCCCCCAATTGGTGCAACTCAGGTACAGGCAAATTTCTCCGAGGATAAAACGATCACGAATTACGTACCACAAAGCAGCACACAGGTAGGTAATCACCGGCGATCCTATCTCAGTCGCCTTGAATCTCACGAACTAATCTCTATGAACGGGAGTAATCAATCAATTAATTAAAGCAAGAGAATTGTGTTTCTCTTCAATATTCATGTATCAAAAACGGCTGAAGGAAAGAAGTATTTATACATGTGGTGCAAATTAGGTTTTAGGCTTAATTAAACCTAAAAACCTGCTCCAATTCGGCCCAGGAATCTCACTTACCCGACGCCAGCGCGGCCGCTCTCGAGGCTTGCGCGACCGCGCTAGACTCCAGGCGTTTTGGATGGAGTCACAAGAGACAGCCTTGGCCGCCCTTGGCAGGGCTTAGGCGCGGCCGCTCTCCCTTGGCGAATGCCTCCGACGTGAATTTCCCCTTCGCCAAATTCAGTTCAAACCAAATACCATCCAAGGTCATATGACTATGAACTTATATACCACATATACCAATATTCCAACAATCCCCCACAAGTTCATAGAAATATGACGTGTACAGATTGTCCATTGCCATGCTTTCAATAATGGTACCTTCCGGCTTGAACCACTACCTATGTTATCCAACGCAAACCTCCACAGGACCAGATGAACGGGTGTCTTGAATGCGATGCGCTTTGGATGTAGAGGCCTTTCTTTGGTAACAAACACGATAAAAGCTATGATAGGCCCTCTATCGAACACTTGACGCTTATAAGCCATACGTCCAGATCCTCTATCATGAGTGCTTTCAAGGAATAACCCAAATTCCTCTAGTTGCGGCCCAGCAACAACACTCACTTAGCTGGGCATCTCGAGAAGATGTCTTGCTAGCATCTTGTCTAAAAGACTTGATCCCATTCAAAGTTCCAAACTTTTACTATATTAGCGGCAACGAGCACCTCTAGGCTATTCGGGGGATAGACTCGGACATGTAACATGTCAATCTATTATTAAGTGCTCAGGCTCACCCCTTGACTTGTTATTACCACATTGAATCTCCTTTATGGGATCTCCGCTCGGGTAGATTGGGTTGCCAGCTGCGTTTGAATCGAGACGGGGTTCGATCCCATCCCCGACCTAGATTTTTGAACTAGAGCAAATTTTAGCCCTTTGGTTAAAGGATCGAGTTTGTGTTATCCTTGGTACCAACATAATCAGCTTGGCTATCACCTTCCGAGACACTAGATCCCTTATAGATTTTAATCTAATTTGGATGTGCCTCCTAGTTTTACGGTTGTACTTGACACTTTTCGGTTTCTCAATTGTGGCCGTGTTGTCACAATGTACGAGATAACAGGCATGGAAGCTTGCGACCATGGGCAACTCAGACATAAGTCCTCGAAGCCATTCAGCTTCCAATCCAGTAGTGTCAAGGGAAACTAATTCGGCCTCAAAAGTAGACCTAGACAACAGAGTTTGTTTGGTCGACCTCCAGGCGACTGTGTAACGACCCTAACCCTAGGCACTAGTTTAGCATCATATTGTGTGCTTTTAATATCAATGTAAATATTATGTGTTCATTTTTATATACTTGATTCCTTATATTAAGATAAAATGATAGGGAAATAAAATAATTTTCTTGGAAGAAGTATAAAAATAGAAATGGATAAAATAAATAAAAGGTGGATAGTTAGATTTATTTGTGTAGGGGCTTTGGTGTAGTAGGGGAAAGACTTTTATTAAAAAAGGTAATGGGGCCATACTCCTTAAATCCCTCCCTTTCGCCTCCTTTAGTCAATATTCCCCATACTCCTCCCATACTTCCTACATCATCCCTCTCCAACCTCCCCATACCTCTTCATCCTCTTTACTTTCCATACTCATTCCTTCTTCATCCTCCTTCATTCTCCTCCCATGAAAATCCCCTCCATGGAATTCTCCCACTAAGTTCCTCCTTTCAAAAATTATAATAAATGCAATTCTCTTCCATTTGAAG
>JAFEMH010004184.1:0-222637 GCA_022495995.1 Adenophora triphylla var. japonica
TGACATTTGTCGCGGCTTCGGACGGCTGGATGCGGTCTGCATTTCCATCGATATCCAGTAGTATCCCATACGGAGGAATGATGTCATGTCCAATCGTGCTCGAGAGGGCGTTCATGTGCCGGACCGCGAGGTTTCCCGTTGTGAACCGTTCATTAGCTTCGGCGGCTTTTCTTTGTTTACACTTTAGAAGGAGTGGCCCTTGGTGGCGACTTCTTGTCACCAACATACCCCCCGAATGACGAAATGGGATGCCGGGCGTTTTAATGCCATCATGTTTTTGGCTTTGATCCCTTCTTTGTATTTTCCATCTTCATTTGTGAAGGAAGCTTCTCCGCTTTGGAGGTGCGGTAAATTTGATTGTACCGGGGTTCGTCGATCGTTTCTTTTTCTTTTCGATCTCGCGGCAATAGGCGGGTGTTTCCTGATGCACTATTACGAGGGGTTTGCTTGCTTTCCCATCGGGCATTTCGACAAGAGAGGCGAGGGTTGCCGGGCGTACGCGAAGTGGTTCTGTCTCTTGGCAAATAATGAAAAGAGATGTCCTTGAACGGCAATGATAGGCTCCTCCGTATGCGCGTGGTACTTACGGAGGCCGAGAATCTACCGTCTTCTATTTGTTGGACACTTGATTGATGATCAATGCTTTGAGTCTCCATATACATCCGGCTACGAGATGTTGCGCTCGAGGACGGCTTCCCGGACCTCTTGCACGAGCTTCGTATTCTGCTGCATTGTTGGTTGCTTCGAAATTCGGCTTGATGGCTATGGGAGTATGCTCGATCCTTGGGATCGACAAGGAGCATTCAATACCATTCCCCTTCTTGTTGGCTGCGCCCATCGAAGAAGAGTTGCCGGCGGTTTGCTTATTGTCAGTGAAAAGATTCCGTCGTCAGGAAATTGCGGATCGGGAGCCCTTAGGTTCCTTTGCTTGGGAAGTCGGCCGGGCGATGCGCCATGACTCTACCCTTTGTTGATTTTCGACCATGTACTTGATGTCGAACTCGGCCGGGAAGAATGACCGCTTGGCTAGCCGCATTGACAAGGATGGCTTGTCAAAGAGATATCGGACGGGGTCCTTTGGAGACCCGGGAGCAGAATGCGGCTGCATGTAGTGTTTCGGTTTCCCGACTACCCATACAGGCGGTACAAGATTTCTACGATCTTTGAGTAGGCGAGTTCACTTCCTTGAAGCTTCCGGCTTCACGAAGTAGATTGCATGCTCAACCTTGGAATCTTTACGTTCTTGTGCCGGCATTGCTTTCCGTTGACGTGTCTGTTCTTGTCGGATTCGGGAGTAGTGGCTTGTCTTCATGTGGCGGGCACGGGGTGGGGATTCACCAAGTAGGTCTTGATCTTCTCAAAAACTGTTTGGCACTCGGAGTCCCATTTGATGTCGGCATTCTTTTTCATCGGTTTGAACATGGGCTCGCGAGAAGATGTCAAGCGGTTGATGAAGCGGCGATGTGCTTGAAGTGCTTCCCATGAAGCTCTTCACTTCTATCAAGGTTTGAGGCGGCTTCATATCGATGATGGCCTTGATCTTCTTGGGATCGGCTTCGATACCTCTTCTACGTAACCATGTACCCCGGTACCTTGCCGCACTTGGCGCTTAGAAGGTGCACTTTGCGGGTTGACCTCATGGAGTGTTTTACGAGTACGGTGAAGAACTTTCTCGAATCTGTCATGTGATGCATGTCGATCCCTGGAGTGGATGATCGTATGTCGTCGACATATACTTCAATTTCTTTGTGAATCATGTCATGGAAAGAGGGGCACATTGCGGCCCGGCTGCTAAGTAACCCCGGCGTTCTTCGGAGGCCGAAACGGTATGGCCAGGTGTAACAATATGTCCCCCACGAGTGGTGAGCGATCTTGGCTTGATCCTCCTCGGACATTTTGATACGGTTGTATCCGGCCCGAACCCCGTCCCACGAAGGACTTTACTTGAAATTTGCCGTGGTGTCGACCGGCATGTCGATGTTAGGCGGTGGGGAAATCATCTTTAGGGCTGGCCTTGTTGAGATCCCGGAAAATCCACACGGCGTCGACCTTTCCGTTGGCCTTGGTGACCGTCACGATGTTGGAGAGCCAAGTCGGGTACTCAATCACTCACGATGAAACCAACTCGGAGCATCTTCTCAATTTCTTCTTTAACTTGCAAGGACCACTCGCTTGATCTTGCGCGGCTTACATTTGGCAGGCTTGGATTCGGGATCCGGGGAATTACGTGCTCTACGATCGAGGATCGGAGTCACTGGCATGTCTGGCTATGACCGGGCGAACACGTCAGCAATACTCCGGAGGAGAGCTTATCGGGGCTTCTTTTCTGCATCGGCGAAGAAAGCGCCCACTTGTGTCTCTTTAGGCTCTTGCAACGACCCCGAGATTCACTTTGGTCATAACCTCTTCGGCATCTTGGGCCGGTTGTCCTCTTGGTCAACTACACGCTCGAGAACTTCTCTAATGTATTGTTCGTTTAATGTATACCTTCTTTATCAATTGAGTTATTAACATCTTTTAAGTTGTTTGTTAACTTATCAGTTGTTAAAGTGGCAATGAGAGTATACTCCGAAAGGTCAGACTTTTCATTAAACAAGAACGGAAATACATGATTGGCTACATTATCATAGTCCTCGGCGTAAGGCCGTTGGATGACTCGGAAGGGCCGGACTACGACAGGGGGCGGCTCGGAAGGGGTTTGAGACGGGTTTAGGGAGATGTGGGTGCGGGCCCATCTTGTCTTCCGGTTCTGCACTGGCTTGCCCTTGGTCGGTGAAGGTTACCCGATTCTTCGGTGGCATTGCTTGGATGCTTGATGAGGGTTCGGGGATCGAGAGGCTTGGCCTGCTGTCCCAATCATGGCGATCATCTTTGTTGTCGGAGCCCGGGTCAATCGGGTTTGGCACCTCCATGACTTCTTCAAAAAGACTCTGTAGATTTGGTCCCAGAGCGCCTTCTATGAATTTTGGTTCCTTCTTCTTTGGAGTTACTGTCTCGAACGTGGCCTCGGTGGCTGACCCGAACAATTTGTTTCCCATGGAGAGTACCTTGAGTTGCTCCTCAAGTCCGGGATTCCCTTGAATGTGTGCTCGTCTTTGAGCTGTGGTGGCGGTTGGTCCGAGGTAAGGCGTGATGTCGAGAACGCTCCCCGCTATCGGATTAGCTTTGAGTCCTACGAAACGCTTGAGGTCCGTGCTAGGCTGTTCCGCTTCTTCCTGTAGTCTCGGTGCTGACTATCCACTGCTTCTTCATCTTCATCGGTTCATTGTCGGTCCCCAGTTCTGTGTCGGTTCGGTTCTGTCGGTTCCTTGTCGGTCCCCTCGGATTCTGCGTCGGTTCCCTTGTCGGACCCCTCGGTTCTCGTCGGTTCCCTTGGTGAAGTAATGAGCGAGGTCAAAGCTGTAAGGACGGAGGTTGGGTGTGCCGTCGAAGGTTCCCCTTTTGTGAGGCTTCTTGCCTTGGTGCGGGCGAGCCTTTTGTCTCCCTTATGCCAGCCGGTGTTGGCACGTAGCCAGCCCACTGGACCGTGGTGTGGTCCTTGACTTCGATAACTTGGTGTTGGCCTTGTAGCCTTTTGCCAAGCCCCGATCACAGGATGAAGTTCATGAGTTTCATCATCCTCATGGCGGGAGGAATCTTGTCGTGAGGCAGTGGAAGGTCCACGTTGCATATTTGAATCTTGGAGGTCTCGAGAATGAATCCGAGTTAATGACATGTCGTCATTATGCTTGATTTCTAATCTTTGGAATGTCGTTAGTCTTTGGTCCCCTCGGTGGTGACGCCGTCGCCATAGGCGTGGTTAGCTCGTTGCCTTGCATGAACTTGAGGCAGTGAAGGGTGGATGCCACGCCATTGATTTGATGCGACGGGGACGCCCCGGGATGGGCTGTGAAAGTGATTGGAATGTCCAATACTTGGAATTCGGTGGGGATCATTCGCTTGCCGAACCCGGATGTTAAGAGTAGCAACTCAGAAGCTGTACGGGAAGTAGAGTCATAGGCCTTGACAAAGTGTGGGTAGAAGGCTTTAGATCTGTGGGCTTGATGTCAAGCGAGGTCCATCATCTTGGCGGGCAAGACATTCATTCCGGAACCTCCGTCTACCAACACGCGGGGAAGGCGACGCTCGTCCAACGGGTGTGATGTAGAGCGGCTCATTGTGATCGGCCCCAAATTTTGGAAGGTCCCAAATACTGTGAAGGTGATAATGTTGCCGTAATGGATGTTGCCGATCATACGAATGACTTCATCCCAGGTTGCGTCCACGGGGACCATGTGGTACGGGCCGAGGGCTTTCCTCTAGCTTGAGCTTGTGAGGATATGAAGAGGTGACGAGAGACGAAAGGGAAATGTTCGCCTGAGTGCGCTTGGTAGTGAGGATCGGGTCCTCTTTTAGGGAACTTGCGTCTTCGGGCGGCGGGTTGCGATTACGGCTCCGCGAGCTTTTTGGTGGCCTTAGGTGGTAGTGCATGGATTTGACCCAATCGGGTTAGAACAGCCGACATCGGGTTTGGTCCCTTACGAGCAGGCCGCTCGAGTTGAGCCATAGTTAGAGGAGGATTCCTCGTAGCGTAGGGCCGTATGTCTTCCCTCAACTCATTGGCTGTGGATGTATTCCACTGAAGCTTCGGCGGCTTGACGGTTACATTCCCGGGATATGCGCTTAGGTGCCTCTGCGGGGAGGTAGCCTACGGTTTGACGCACTTGGTTCGAACGTCGGTGCACAGCAGTGGTTGCACTGGCGGGCGTGCGTTGATGACCCTCAGGGAGGTTGGAGAGTTCTCGACTCAGCGAACGGTCTCCTTGATCTCTTCACGGTATATCGCGTTCCTTTCCTTCTTCTTGAGCATACTCAAGGCATTACGTAGTTGGGTGCAGCGATACTCATGGTTTGCTAATTTTCCTCCACTCTTGGCCCGAGATCAACTTTCTTGCGGCGCAGCCTCGCGTCGAGAGTTAGCGCTGCGTCTCTTCCCATGTGAGAATAGCCGGTGCTTCTTTGAGCTGCGTGCGGCGGTCTAGGTAAACCTCCATCGGGGAGAGTTTTCTCCTTTATTTTATCTGAGTGGCGGTTATGTCGGAAGGTGAGTACACGGCTTCCCGAACATCTGCCCGTGTATTTGGTTCTTTGTCCCAGTTGATCGTTTACGTAAACGAATGCCTCGGTCTGTGGAATTTCCACGAGTAGTTGCTCGAGACGAATCTCCATCCTCCTCTTATTTTTAAATAGACCTTTCTCCCTGAGTTGGCCTTTCAATTTGAGTGCGGAAATGATCCGTTCCCATCCTCCCGAGGACCACTTGGGAGTCAGGTTTTGTTGACTTCATGCCCGACTTGGAAGAGAATGGTTTCATCGCCGTCGTCGCTTTCACGAGAGAACTTGCTTTCCTCGCGGAGGTAAGCGGCGGGATTCGTTATGCTTTGTGTCGTTCCATCTCCTAGGTCATCGGGACCGTTGACCACCCTCGCTGGCGAGAGGGGTTGGATGAGAACAGACGGTAGTCAGAGGAAGTTGCCGTGAGCAAAACCCTTGAGGTCGAACTGGTCTAGAGTGGCCTCTAGCTTTACAGTCCGAAGTGCACTGTGACACTTTAAGGGCTCGGTCCCCTGTCGGTCTTTCGAGCTTGGTCTTCGTCCCAAAGATGACTTTCTTGAGCGGCTAGTTCCATGAGGGCTTTCCTTGCGAGAGCTAGCGGTCTCCGTAGGTGCGCATCATCGACTAGTGTCCCGAGCCGTGATTACATTCAAATCGCCGAATGGCGGAACACTTGGATTACGTTGACGAAGGAAGTCGGGCCAGGACATTCCATGCGGCCTTCCTTGATCTCGATTACCAAGAAATTTGCCCATATACGCTTGATTGACCCCCGGGGGTATTGAATTGCAATGTTGGACGGTCTCGTGACGGTGGGAACGAGAATCGAAGCTGGAGCATGTTGATCTTTGAGGTGGTCATTTCCTATGTCGGAAGGCGGCTACGCCTTGCGGGGAAGACTTTCACGAGATGTTTTCGGGGTGGGCTGCGGAAGCATTCCCGAGGTTGATCTGACTCGTAGCGGGGTGAGGAGCTTGGTCTCCTTGGCTGTTTCCACCCAGCCTTGGCGGCGCTTGAGGGTATAAGCATTGACCGGCACGGGCAGGTTGCCAGAGGCAGTACTCGGAAGTAGTGATGAGCTCACGAGCTCGCTTGGCCGGGGCCTCGTTTACCGTGAGCGGGCGATCGTCGAGGGTGACTTTGGTATTGCGAGAATCGACGATAAGGACCGGATCCTTGGTATCATCGGGATATACGGAATAGATGATGTTGACGAAGTCGTCGTCGACCACTTGGTCGAAGGGATTCTTCGTTGTGTGAACCGATTGCTTCCAATTGTCGGATAGCCACATGTCTTGGACGTTGAGCTTGACAATTTCCATGGTATTGGAGCCTTGGTCGTAGGTGACACGATCGGAAGGAGTGCCGTCCTCAAAGCGAGCATGTGAATGCGGAGGTGCCGCCGCGTCCTCGACTCCGGAGAGTCACGATTCGTCGTCATCGCAGAAGCTCAACCCAAACGCAGTGTGGACGTATTACGTCCGGCGTGCTGCCTGAGCAACAGGAAAACATCATGCCCTTCATTGGAGAAGAGGGGTGCAGCGGGTAGTTCCTCGTGGAGGACATCCCATACGACTTCCATGCATTCAAAATGAGAATGACGGTTCTTGTTGACCTTTATCACGAAGATCTCTTCGCACAGCGGGGCCGAGAGTTGGTTTGAAGAATGCGACGAATCTACGATTGGAGGCGGGGGTTTATGTGCCCGCATTGTCATGGCGATGTTCGGTGTTTCTTTCCAATCTGCCTCCAAATGTTGGAAACGACAGTTGAACTTGATGTATCGGGCTTTGCCGAGTGCACTTTGTTCGAGTACGTTTACATAGTTAGCATCTCGGACTACGAGGATTACGATGAGATTTGCCCGGTAGTCCCTTGGTTGATTCGAAGGAGGTAACCCGGTGCACAGTACGGACACGCTTGGCTATTATCTCGGCTTCGTTCCCTATGAGGAAACTATCCCCTCGGATGACTTCGAGATCTCCTGCTTAGGTTAATGAACTTAACACACCGATGGAGAGTGGAGGCTATGGCTTTCATATGATGCAGCCTGGCAGGCGCCCCAACGTAGCTGTGAATTCGAGATGGAATGTCCATTACGTGGAATTTTCTTGGCACCATTTGGGTTTCGAACCGAGTTCCGTAGTTACCGTCCCCAAGTATGGGCGAGACGAGCCGTCGTAGGCCTTGATAGTCGGGTTGACGAAATCGAGATGGCTTTCGTTGATACGGAGGGCTCGCATCATGCCGAGAGGGAGAACGTTAACGGCTGACCCATTGTCTACCAATACTCAAGGGAGTGTTATGGTGTTGAGCTTGAGAGTGATGTACGAGCTTCGTTGTTCCCGAGGCATCTCTCGGTAAGTCTTCATCACGAACGTGATCATCTTGCCATACGATCGGGAATCGTAGATCTGGTCTCTATCCGGAGAAGGAGAGTCATCAAGCCATCTCATTTCTGTCTTCCTCTTGCGAGGTAAAGCCTTTCTTTGGAGCCTCGGGATTGTGTTGAGGCTGTTTGTGGCGGTTCCGCCCTTAGTTGCTACGTTGATCGAGTGCGAGTGCCAGGCGGACTTTGATCTTCCTTTACCGGTCCGAGCTCGGAAGTGGACAAATTGAATCTTGGGCGATCCGCGGGGTTAGGCTTCGGCGCGATAAGATTACCAATATCCGAGGTATTCCGATGTCCCAGTCGAGCTCTGTTGTCGGCGGGACTTTTCGGCTTTCCCATCCCCGCTTGCTCTAAAGCTGCATGGCACGGAGGAAGAGAGGACTGGGCCAGAGTACGATGCAGTAGTCGAACCTCCGGAAGGCTCTCCGAGTGTACCTACTGCTGGTGTCCCCGGCTTCGTATCTTTCTCTCGATTCTTTGTTGAGAGGACTTTTCTTCTTACATTTTCTCGGAGGATTGCTCTGGACCATATCTTGGAACTCGTACTCCGGGCGGGCGGAGCGATCCCAAATATCGTAGGCGATGTGGACATTTGATAAGGACCCGGCGGAAGATGCGGAGAAACTAGTTACGTGGCAATCTTCTTGGGCACCCACTCAATGGAATTCACGTTGTTATTGTTCGGAAAAGGGTTTCCGGCGTATTGGGCCACGGGGCGCTCAACTTGCCTTCTTCTATCAAGTTATGGATTTCGTATCGTAACCCCACGCGGTTGTCGGTGGTATGGCCGTGATGCGATGGAAGGCGCGATATTTGCTCTTGTCCGCATTAGGCTACGGGATTTTTGGGTTTGTAATTTGCAACGGGTTTAAGGAGACCTTCCTTGATTAACCCTTCCGGCATCTTGCTCGATGGCATGTCCAACTTGTCAAAGTGTACGGCGAGTCGCCGAGTAGAATTATTGCTTGGTGGGGCCCAGGTTTTACATTGCCCATTGTTGTCACGATGGATGTAGTTGACGGACGTATCTTTCCCTTTCTTAGGGGCCGGTGCGGGATTGAATGCAGCTGGCGAGCGGTATACGTATGGGCGTGCGGTAGCCAACTTTTCCTTGAGATCCTTCTCGAAGCGTGAGCCGGCATTGACCATGGCCGGAGATGCAGGAAGAAATTGTGGCGATGAGAGTTACGATGGACGGTCTTAAGCGGGACTTGAAGATCCGCATATGTTCCTCTTTGGAGAGTGGCTCCATGATCTCGGAGAGTTTCCGGCTCCACCTTTTGTAGAATTCCCCATCACTTTCATCCGCTTTACGCTCGGTGGTGATTAAGTCCTCACGACTTGTTTCCCACTCTAAGTTGGATCGGTACCGTTCCGGGAAGATGTTACTAATCGATCCCAGTGTGGCGATCCGCGAGCTTGACCCTCGAAACCATCGTAACGCTAAACTCTTGAGCGTATCTTTGGAAGTGGTCGGCCATTTCTTTGGAGGGTTGCTCCTTTTGCTCTCATGCCGAGAACGTAGGTGTCGACGTGCGTTTTAGGACATTCGGTTCCGTCGAATCGGTCCATCTCCTAGCATTCCGAACTTGGCGGGAGAGGCGTGACCATTCCGGATCCGTGGATTTGAGCGTTTCTGCTTTGAGTGCTCATGGTGGCTTTCGGGTCTTTCATCTGCTCGACCATCCCGAGGCTAAGGTTGGGTCTAGTGGTAGGCTTGTGAGGCTCGGCGCGGGTGCTACCGCGTGAGCGGTAGTGATTGGAGGTGGAAGGCTTGATATATGTGGGTATATAGGAGCCTTCTACGAGCTGTATCGGGGTTTGTCCCGGTGTTTAGGGATTCGTGTATAGGCAACGGGACGAGCAGGGAGGGTATTGAGGGATATTGGCATCCTGAGATGGTCCGGCGGTGCTTATTTGGTGGTATTGAGTGATAGGAGTAGCCCATTGGGTGGCCAAAAATGACAGGGGTTGCCACGAGAGGTAGCAATGTGGAGCCTAGGTCATTTGTTTCCTTGGTTGGAAGTCATCCCGTAAGTTGGCGGGAGAGGAACCTGGTTGAAGGCTTGGTGAACTGGTTTCGGGGAATCGTCATCCTCGACCGGGACAAAAGTACCGTCGGCGGGGATAGGCTGCTATACCTCGCTCATTCGAAGGCTGTACCACGAAGTTCTGGCGATCTTCTTTACGCCTCTTGTGAGCCTCACAAGCCCGGATGGCTTCTTCCAAAGTCATATACATTGCAGGTGGCGGGGTCCGTCCCCGTCACGATTTCTCGGTGAGCTAGACATGTCGGAAATTTGGCCGAGGAACCGAGGGAACCGAAGAACTGTCCGATGCCGCCGTAATCTGATCCTGGCAAGGCGTTGACCCGGAAATCTGAACCACTTTACGCTCATTGCAGGGAACGAAAGGAAGGGTTTAGGCTTCGGAAAGGGGTATTTGGCTCAAGGTTTCGGGCTTGTGCAATGTGCAGTTACCGATTAATGTTTACTTAAAGCGCGTTTTCTCAGAGTCCTAATCGGTTGGAAAAGAGCGAGTCTTCTTTTTCGCAACTAATCCTAGAGCTCTAATCAGTGGATCTCGTCACTACGCTTATAAGCCCCTCGTTTCCATTGTAGATCATCTTTCTCAGGACGGACTATCCCGAGCGAGGTCTGATAAGGCAAGCGAGTTCCACCGACAAAGGAAAAAGTGAACTTAAGGCTAGCTGATCACGCAAACTTTCAACGTATGTGACGCACGGGCCACAGTCGAAGTCAACGTCCCTAAGTTAAGGCGGGGATCGTGCCGAAATTTTGGCATGACCTCTCCTGACTCGCTTGTGCGAGAGACCTTAGCTTTTGGCGTTGGCCAAGTTGTGGCTGGCACAGTACATACGACGAGGTTTGGTGACACGGCGTCACATTGAACCTTCGGGTATATTTTTCGGCAGAGCTCCGCGTCAAAGTCAAGGCTGAAAAGCTCAAGACTTCGGGTCGGGAACGACCTTCGGTCTCAACCTCTCGAGCTTGACTCGGAGCGGGGCCCGGCGTAAAAAACATACACTTAGGCTTTATGACACGAGCTAAGCCAAAAACCAACCGGGGTCTTGGACAAAGTGTGACACAAAGAGTGCATGGCTTACACGGGCTAGGATGGGATGTTTGGGACGACCCCGTGCGCCCCCGAAAGGTGTCTGGCAGACCAATCGGGGTGAAACTGATAAGGCCATCCCGGGTTAGGGGTTGTAGTGTGCAGTGTTCCGAGGCAGCAAGTGCACGTGGAGTGCGGTGTTCTGAGGCAGCAAGTGCGCGTAGTGAGCGGTCACTAAAATTCCTTTTTTTTCTGAGTAAAACAGAGATTTTCAGAATGTGTCTTAAAGAATTTATGATGCACAGTTCAAAATATGGTATGAAAATCAAACATGAATGGGGATGCACAAACATGGTAAGATTTTGGAAAGTTGACAATGTAATGCCTTTTGAAACAAAAACCGTTCGTGGTTTAAAGGAACTCACACACACGAAAACGAGGAAGGGTAAACGAAAGTTTGACCCGCGGAAGGCTTTTTGAAAACAACGGCAGTTTTGAAAAAGTATCCATGTCCCCAGCGGAGTCGCCAACTGAAATTACCCGGGATTTCGCGCGCGGGCGCGAAACGCGGTTGTCTTTCGCGGGGGGTTGGTGTCTGAGACCTCGCTTCATGGGAAGGAAAAAAATGAGGAGTCGCCACGCGGTTTTTGTATTTTGAGCCCAAACGTTGAGAAACGGCTTTTGAAAATGGCGTCGTTTTTATTGGTAGCAAAAACTTAGGAAAAGGCTTTGAAAACGGGGGATCATTTTTATTGGTAGCAAAAACGAGTAAAAAGCTTTTTTAGTACCAGAGATTGTTAGTTTCGGAGGTCACGTTACGTTTCGGGAAGAGTATTACGAGATCACCCGAAACGCCTCGCATGACGAGTCTTTCTACCTTTCTCGAAAACGTGTGTGTGTGTGTGTGTGTTTTGAAATGGGGGCTTGAATGACAAGATTAATCTTGGTTTGAATGTCAAACGTTGATTAGGTGATTTTGAAAAGGCGAGCGTTTGAATGACAAACGTCGGTTTTGAGACGAAAATGAGCGTTTGCGTGGCAAACGTCGATTTTGAGTTTGAAATGAGCGTTTGCATGGCAAACATCGATTTTGAGACGGAAATGAGCGTTTGCGTGGCAAACGTCGATTTTGAGTTTGAAATGAGCGCTTGTGTGGCAAACGTCTATTTTGAGACGGAAATGAGCGTTTGCGTGGCAAACGTCGATTTTGAGTTTGAAATGAGCGCTTGCGTGGAAAACGTCGATTTAGAGACGGAAATGAGCGTTTGCGTGGCAAACGTCGATTTTGAGTTTGAAATGAGCGTTTGCGTGGCAAACGTCGATTTTGAGACGGAAATGAGCGTTTGCGTGGCAAACGTCGATTTTGAGTTTGAAAAGGAGTTCGAAGGTCGAACTCCGGTTTTTTGAACCGGGCGTGTCATTGTTAACAATTTTTACGGGAAAAATACGTATTAAATGATTTTAAGTGTCAAATGGCGGCTTTTAGTTTGAAGATGAGCGTTTGGAGGCCAAACGTCATTTCGCGCGTTTTGAAAGAGAGTTCGAAGGACGAACTCCAGTTTTGAACCGGGCATTACATTGTTAACGATTTTTACGGGAAAATGCGTATTAAATGATATGTGATCAACGAATCGGGTTGCGACTCGGACTTTGAAAAGTAAATACTATCACGATCCAAACGGGTCGGACTTTATAAATGACAGTATTTAAAGTGCGGTATCAACGGAATCAAACGATCCGGAATCGTAAATGACGATCGACGAGGCCAATCGGCTCGGAATTGTAAATGACGATCAACGAGGCCAATCGGCTCGGAATTGTAAATGACAGAAAGTAAATGACGATCAACGGATCGATCGATCCGGAATTGGTAAATGACGTAAAAGTAAACGGAACGGGGTCGGAACGCCGTTTTAACCCGTGATTACTTCTCTTACGGAAAGAGAAGAGGATCGAGGGGCTAAAACGTATCGGACCCCGTTAGACGGAGGCGTCTACATTTCGATAACGTCGTTCGAAACGGTTGTAGCGACTGGCGCGTAAACCGAGACGGAATGAGAGATTTAGAGAGAGGGAGTTATACCTATGGCTAGGGTCGACTCCTTTGGCTCTGAAGGTGTGTACGGGACACGAAAATTAGTTCGAAAGGGTGTTTCGAAGTGATGAGGGGCGTATTTGATCGAAATACGGAAGTTTCACGTGAATCGAGGCAAACGGGAGCTCGGGAAGGGATGAAATCAGTTTGGGCCGTGGGGAGAGTGACTTTTGGTGTTAAAATGTTTCTTTTTTTGGCTTTGACAGCCACTTCTATTTATAGGTGAAAATTGCAGTAGGAGTCCGGACGGACTTGGACTGTTTTTCAGGGTTTTGGGGTATTTTGGAATTCTGAGGGGCTTGCTGGCAATTTCAGGAAATTTGCACAGGGAGTCCGGCCAGACTTTGACTGAAATCCAGGGGTATTTTGGTCTTTTCAGCTTGATTTGTGATTGAAAGGTGACGAGAGGGCTGTGGCATGGCTGCCACGTGCCCTGTGAGTCACCAAATGTATGGGAGTTCGTTCCCCGGTCCCGGTTTTGTCCGTTTTTTAAAATAACAGTCCGAAAAATGTCCGAAACGCCCCCGAAAAGTGCGTTTTTCAGGGAAAGCCATACTTTTACGTGAGATGACACGTGTTAAGTACGCTTCGACGTCGGGATGCACGGGGCAGTCCCGGGACGTCTCGTTGGCACGGCAACGGGGAGTTTAACGAGTTTCGATTAACCTGGAGCGGGCCAGTTAACGGATTTCGGTTAACTTTCTGACGGATTTTGACGATCCGGATTTGGGTACTTACACCGGTGAAGTGGAGATTAAGGATAGGGAAGCCCATTTCCTTGTTATATATGGAGACCGAGGAGGTCTCCTCGTATTCAAAGGAGGCCTTGCTCGGCCTTGTTATATGCCTTCCTTGGCATATGAGATTTGTGCCTCGTCGCCATACGATTCTTTTGGGCCTCAAGTCATTATACACTCTTCTATGTCTAGGTCGACATAGTGGGAATGACGAGTAAGCAAGACGAGCAAAGGTAGGGAAAGCCCACCCCTTTGTCGTAATTGAGACTTGTATGGATTATATGTTGGGTCCAATCCATTGTGCCTTGCCCGGCCACGGATCCACGTTCGTAACTCAGTATATACCGTTCATCGTTAATTATATATATATATATATATATATATATATATATATATATGTATATATATGTATATATATGTATATATATGTATATATATGTATATATATGTATATATATGTATATATATGTATATATATGTATATATATGTATATATATGTATATGTATGTATATATGTATGTATGTATGTATGTATGTATGTATATATGTATATATGTATATATATATATATATATATATATATATATATATATATATATATATATATGTATGTATGTATGTATGTATGTATGTATGTATGTATGTATGTATGTATGTATGTATGTATGTATGTATGTATGTATCTATATATGTATATATGTATGTATGTATGTATATATATATGTATATATATATATGTATGTATGTATGTATGTATATATATATATATATATATATATATATATATATATATATATATATATATATATATATATATATATATATATTAATCAATTTTTTCATGCTAAACATCTACACTTAATCTATTTCGTTTAATTGGATATATATGTGATAATTGTGGGTTTAGTTGTGAATCAATTACAATGACTGCTCATTTAATCCTTATATTTGTATAACTAATGGACGGGATTGTGTTGAATGACAATAAATGTGCACATAGAATTTTCATTTACATTATAAATATCATTATAAGGGTTTATTAATTATAAACACATATTCATGCAATCCAAGTGGGAGATTGTTAAAATATGGATTGCAAAATGTGTATACTTGATAAATATACATAAACATTTAGACGTACATGTATAAAATATAAATATAATGTTATAATATAAGTGTAGAAGATTAATTAATGTGTAGAATTTTTGAAGTGTAAGTTGTCATTTAATGATAGGCAGAATGGTAACTTCACACCATTTCATGTGAAAGGGTGTAGTCCCTAAATGAATTGTCTGTTAGTCTCATATATATACGGCCTTCCATCAGCCTTTAATGACACATAAAAAATATTCATATTCTCTCATAAAAGATCAAGAGAGGGCATTATCATTTAAAAGAACTTTATCTCCTTATTTTCTTTTCTTCTTCTTCTACAACATCAAGATAAGATGGATTCAACTGGTACGCTTACGCCTTCATCCATTCTCAAACTTCTTCCAAACTAGATTATTGTGTCATTAAAGGAACAAGAATGTTCCAACAGGCTCATCCCAGACATGAGGGCTGACGTAAAAATAAGCATATCTATAGAAGCAATTTGTTGGACTGCTGCATTACTGCTGTCATTACGACTATTATGAGCAATAGAAATGGGGAAATGTAATCAAGATATTTCTACAAGCTCTGTTATTTGATGAAGAACATATTGTAAGAAAATAGAAGATACATACTTTGGGGCATGAAAGCCTTGTTTAATTGTATTCATAATAGGATTCATAATAGGTATATATACAAGAGTTGCTTGGAGATTAAGCAAGAGAATCCTAACCATATTCTACTTTAGACAATTAGGAAACTAAATACAATTAGAAAACTAAAGAATAAGGAAACTAGATATACAAAATAATTAGGAGATATCTAATTCCTTAACACGCCCCCGCAAGATGAACGATCGTTGAGTGAGACCAATCTTGACAATTAATGCTTGAAATCATGCCCGAAAAAGTGGCTTCGTGAGGATGTCTGCAAGTTGATCATTACTGAATATGAAGGAAACACATAGTTTGTTGTTTTGAACAAGTTCACGCACAAAATGATAATCAAGACCAAGGTGTTTCATACGAGAATGGAACTGAGGGTTGGCGGCAACATAGGTGGCGCCTAAATTGTCACAATAAATTACCGGAGAAGAAACTTTCGGACATGCAAGTTTATGAAGAAGATTTTGGAGCCAAAGAAGTTCAGTAGTAGTGGCAACTACAGCCCTATATTCTGCTTCAGTGGATGATTGGGCTAACGTCCTCTGTTTTCGTGCACTCCAAGAGATAGCATTTTTGCCCAAGTAAACAATGTAACCGGTGGTAGAGATGTATGTGTTAGTATCACCCGCCCAATCAACGTCAGTAAAAGCATGAAATGTGAGGGGGGAATCTCTACAAATGAGAAGACCATGAGAGGCTGTCCCAACTAGATATCGTAGCACACGCTTGAGAGCTAACCAGTGATCTTCTGTAGGCTCTTGCATGAATTGAGAGAGTCGATTAATGGCAAAGGAAACATCAAGGCGTGTCAAGGACAAGTACTGCAAACTACCCACAAGAGCTCGAAATTCAGAAGGATCTGTCAAGGGAGTTCCCCGGTGAGCGGAGAGAGGTGGTTGAGGAGCGATTGATTGTGGCGGAGGTCCTCGGTTAGATAGTTTAGGGTTTAGGCCGAGTATGGGAGGGATGAGTAGGGTAAGGAGATCTAGGATCTCGGCTCTGATACCATGTAAGAGAATAAAAGACAAATATTTTGGGGCATGAAAGCCTTATTTAATTGTATTCATAATAGGGTATATATTCAAGAGTTGCTTGGAGATTAAGCAAGAGAATCCTAACCATATTCTACTTTAGAATATTAGGAAACTAAATACAATTAGAAAACTAGATATACAAAATAATTAGGAGATATCTAATTTCTTAACACATACTCCCTCCGTCCCGTCCGAAGAGCCACAAATTTTCTTTTCGGGTGTTCCATTTGAAAATGCACAACCTAAAAATGAAAAGTTTTTTATTACTTATTTATTTGTGGGACCCACTCTTCGTACTCACAATAAATATTCACTAAATATTTCCTATCCCACTTTCTCTTTCCTACATCACTTTTCATACTCACAATATTTATTCCACTATACTCCCTCCGTCCCGGGTTAAGCTTCACCATTTTGGTGAAGCACGCAAATTAAGAAAATAATATACTCCCTCCGTCCCACTTCACTTGACACTAATTTCCATTTTGGTCCGTCCCACTTCATCACACTTTGACGAAAATGGAAAGTTTTTTCACAACAGCTATTCTCTCTCACTCATTCTCTCTCTACTTTACCTTTCTACTCACAACATTTTCTTTAATTAATTATTTCTCTTACTTTTCTTAATTACTGCGCACACTCCTTTTGGTGCCAAGTGAACCGAGACGGAGGAGTATATATATATATATATATATATATATATATATATATATATATATATATATATATATATATATATATATATATATTCAAAAATAATGGAAGTGGGAGAATGGTTGTGAGAGGGAAGAAGTGAGTGGATATGACAAGTGGGACCCATAATTTAAATGTGTAAGAGAGAAAAGTTTGTGGGTATAATATAATATTAATAAACCTTTTCCATTTTAGGAAATGTGAAGCTTGTAACAGGACGCCTTTTTGGATAATTGGTGAAGCTTAAACTGGGACGGAGGGAGTACACTTTTTTTCTTTTCTACGTCACTTTTCTTAATTCCCGTGCAAGGGGACGGAGGGAGTATTGTTTAAATGAAAAAGAATCAGTTTCAAATACACAAATCTTCACCTTCTTGAATGCAAACTTGGCCCAGAAATATACTTATAAAACACTAATATTTGAAAATGGTAACAAGGGAAATAAGTTAAAATGTTATTTCTAAAAAATATGAAAATCCCAAACTCAAAGGCACATCACATGTTGTGACATAATTCAAACAAAAACTACCCACACACACATAGTGATGAATCGAAAATTTAAGTTGTCAATAACGCATTTCATCCTTCGACAATTAATCAATATTAATCGTTATTTAAATATATATCTTTTAATTATGACAAGGGACGCTAATGGAATATTAATATGTCAATTAATATTGAGAATGTTATACAGACTTCAATTTCTATATACTCCCTCCGTCTCAAAATGTTTGTCTCATTTGACTTTTTTATTGAACTTTGACCACAAATAAATATATGACAATTTAATTATATTCATAAAATTCTAAAAATTTCTATTGATTCACCATTAATAATATTATCAACAACAATTTTTAAAATTTCATGAACATGATTAATCTCTCATAAATTTGTGGTTAAAATTCAACAAAAAAATCAAATGGGATAAATATTTTGGAACGGAGGGAGTAAAAAAACTCTTATGATCATAGTCGCTTCGTCTCTCACACACAAAGACATAAAATTCGACACTAGCCTTGCAGGCAGCTGTGTATGACGAGGTGAAGTTCAACAAACGGGATGATTTTGTCGGATGGAACTCATAATTTACTAAAATGATTTTAGCCACATAAAGAGAGGGAATAGCCGACTTAAAAGAACCAAATCGTTGCTGTGCGGGGCATAGTTAGTTTTTTTCGTTTAATACGCGTATAATACACACACGTACGTACGAATAGCTGAAAAAAATCGTTTTCCATACATCAACCAAGCTTGATTAAAAATACTCGAAATTTTAAGTCAAACCGTATAATACACGCAAAATATATCAAACGTATTATATTACATGTATTAAACTTCACATATACAAAATTTAAAAATAATTTTATCATTTAAAATATTTAATCATATTTTAATATTTTAAAAATCAATTAAAGATAATAATTGTTAATTAAAACATGATTTTGGTAAGAAGTGTGGAAAAATATTATTTTTATATTTATTCTTTTAGAAACACACAATAATAATTACTCCATCTTTTAAGCCTATTTTTAAGAAACATATGTCAAATAAATAAAATTAAGAAATATTTTGTTGATGTATATATGTGACTATCAATGTATTAACCACTAAAATTTAATAAAAATGTTAGTTTATCAACATAAAATATAATGTATTTTTATGTCCGTATATTTTATTGATATTCGTACTATACGCACCAATGTTTAGAAGTATGTTTATCCTTTTCATATTTTTATGTCGTATTTTTCTCCGTAACTTTAAAAAAATATTTCGTATTAAACTCATACGTTATTTTCAATGATTTATATGCGTCCCATATTTAACTAATTATGGTGGGGAGTTCGGCAGGAGCGCTGCGAAATACTTCCAAAGATATACTACCTCGGTCTCAAAGTGCTTGTAGTTTCAGAAGATCAAATTTCTTCTAAAATACTCGTTGTTTTGCTTTTCTATAGAAATACTAGTAAAAGCCCGTGTTCGAGGACACGTGTTTTTTTTTTTAATTTAAAAAAAAAAATTTAAAGGGCAAAATGGGAAAGGAATAACTTAGTGAGTGCAAAATGAAAAATTTGATATCTAGCACTGTTCATAAAAAATAGTACTGTTCACTCACCGGTGTGATTTATATTATAGATTTACACTCATTTACCAATTATACCCTTATTTATGCGATTATGTAATAATTATAATAGTAAAATCATTTAATTAGTTTGGTAATTGAAGTATTTAAATTATATTTTATTTTATTTTATATATGTTGATTATGGTTTTTTAATATGTATGAAGTTTTAGGTTTAATTTTTTAAAGCCCCTTCAGCCCACACTTTTATAAAATCCACCTAATTTATTAAATCCAACATACACCTAAAGCTCAAATCAAAATTTCTTATAAACCCAACACTCTCTCACATATAAAACTCATTCCTCCCCTCTCTCCTCTCATTCACACCACAAACCAACACACACACAAACGCACGCCTTTTGGCCAATTTCCTTCGGCGACTCCTCCGAAAAATCTTCTCCCTCCTTCACCCTTCCTTGACGTCGGAGACTCCGCTACCTCTCCTTCACCGCAGATCCGTCTTTTTCGGTGTTTGAGCCCCCTTTTTATTCTCCCCATAGATCCGTCCGGCGAAACCAGGGCCAACAACTCCAGGCCTCCTCCGATCCACAACGACGCTTCTCTCCGACCACCAACCTCTCCTATGTTTTCCAATTCGACACTGTAGCAGATCTGGCCTTTGGCCCTCCGATCTGCAACTAGAGTGGGCTTTTTCGTGATTCATGCACCCCCGACCAGATCCGATTACTGAAAACCTCGATCTGCACAGATTGGAACTTTGTGAAAAAAGTACTCTTATAGCTAAGTTTAATAATAATTATAGTCATATACCTTATGTATAAATTATAAAAGCATACTGTTTAATAAAAAATTAGACTTTTTATTATTTTTAAAAAAAATATGAAAAAATTGTAAAAGAAATTACTCTTATATATAAGTATAAGAGTAGTTCTACAATTATACCTTAAGTATAGGAGCAGACTGTTTAATAAAATATGAGATTTTTTTATTATTTTCTAAGAAAAAGGTGAAAATTTGTGAAAAGGAAAAAAAAAACTATTTATAAAAGTAATTCTAGTTTTATATTTAAGATTTAGGAGCGAGCTTAGATCATCTCCAATGTATTGCACCAAATTTGAAGTAAACTTACTTCAAATTATGCATAAAAAAAAACCCTCCAATGTTTGCTTCAAATCCTACATCAAAAAGGAATATTTTCTTGGACACCTCATCCTCTATTTTTTCCATTATTTCATAAACAATACTTAATGTTAAGAAGTTTTCATATCCACCCATCTACTTTTATTATAATGGAAAACATTATTAAAAAGTATATTTTAATTTAAAAGACTATCAGTAACCAGCAGTAACATCAGTAAAAAGAGAGCGATCAGTAATTAATTAGTAATCAGCAGACAACCAAGCCATCAGTAACCAGCAATAACATCAGTAACCAAATCAGCAGGCAGCAGCCAAGCCATCAGTAACCAACGATAACATCAGTAACCAAACCAGCAGGCAGCAGCCAAGCAATAAGTAACCAACAGTAGCATCAGTAACCAAATCAGCACGCAGCAGTCAAGTCATCAGTAACCAACCAGCAGGCAACAAACAAGGACAATTTTATTAAGGGTTTTGTTAGGATACCCACAATAGGAGTATCCTAACAAGTGGCCCATTATTTTTTGATCAAAATGTCTCTTCATCTTGTACATGAACTAAAAATAAAGAAGGGGTATTTTGGTATTTTAGGCATGCTGCTGATTTTCAGGGTGCTGCTGATACCAAGGCATTGTTGATTTCCAAGGCGTTGCTGATTTTCAAGGCACTGTTGATTCCCAAGTGCTGCTGATACCCAGGCGCTGCTGGTGCCTACCAAAATATCCCTTCTTTATTTTTAGTTCATGTACAAAATGAAGGGACATTTTTGTCCAAAAATAATGGGCCACTTGTTAGGATACTCCTATTGTGGGTATCCTAACAAAACCCTTTTATTAAATATGTGTACTTTTTAAAATTGGAAAAACCAAAATATAAAGATGAAAGTCTTGCTTCAAATTTGGTACACATTGATTGAAAGAAGAAATAGTGATGTTTTGAATGATTTGAAGTAACATTTGATTTGATGCACATCGGAGATACAAGTTTTTCAATACTCCCTCCGTCCCACGTGATTGCAAACTAACTTTTTGGGTGTGAAAATTAAGGAAAAGTGATGTAAGAAAGAGAAAAAGTTAAATGTTGTGAGTATGAAAAATTAAATAGGAGAGAGAATGAGTGGGAGGAATAGTGAGGAGAGAGAATGTTGTGAGTGTAAAAGTGAAGTAGGAGAGAGAATGAGTGGGTGGAATAATGAATATTCTTTGCCATTTTGAAAAGTTTGCATTTACGTAGAACGGACCAAAATAGAAATAAGTTTGCATTCACGTAAGACAGACGACGGCGGGAGTATTTCATGAATTTTTAGGTACAAGCCTCGAAATAAATTTTAGGACTGCACTTATTTTGAGACTTACGGATTAATAGTACTCAAAGAATCCCTAATCTTAAAGCATGTTAAGCCAATACAAGACATCATCATCGATTCAAAACACAAGAAAAAAAAAAGTAGTTAGAGAGAGAAACTAATGTCAGTAACTGACCAAACCTTCTCTTTCTTTTCATATTTCTAGAGAGATAAACCTCTGCTGTTTGTCTGAAGCTCTCTACAATGAATCCGAACAAAGTCGAAGAAGGCCTCTTCCACCACCACCTGGACCCACTCCACCCCCTCCACCACCTCACCGACGAATCACATCCGTTGATTCTCGATCACCACGACCACCGCCTCCACGAAGACCCGTTGAATTTGTCGGAATTCGTGCTCTTCAATGAAGATGATGAGGAAGACTCCGTCAGTCACACCTCCTCCGACGCCGACGGTCCTCCACCCTCCTCCTCCACCGCCGTTGGGCAATCTCAACAACCCCAACCACCGAATGTCGTCGTTTGCCAAAAAGGTTCGAATTCAAACCCTAGATTCCAGTGCATTAACCCGGAGCCCCATATTTCGACCCAATTCTATACCTTTAACCAAGAATCCCACGCCCTAATGATCCGCTGCATTCTCGACTCGCGACTCGCCATGCCCGATGAGATCCGAACCGCAACTCCGACCGCCGTGCTTGCCAGCTGGCGCTCCGTCTGGAAAGACCGGAACGAGGACACCGCATACTTGACGGCGTGGAAACGGATTCAGGAAAAGCTCAACATCCACGTAGGCGAACATGGTAACGAATTTCTGTGCTTCAAAAACAATTCCAACAATCAATTCGTTTCCCATGTTAGTCAATGGCAGGAAATTGTTATGAGTTCCCATTGTGATGCTGATTTTAAGCATTTAGGGCTTAAAGAAACAATTGAAAGAATTAAGCAAGTTTGGACTGTAGGAGCTAAATTTTACGGAATCCCTGAATCTTTTATTAGAAATTGTGTCGCCTCTTGCCCCGTGTGCTCGGATTCCTCCTCTGGGGGCTCCGCCACGCGTTCTAAGAGGCGTCGGTTCGAGTATACAGAATCTTTAGAGGTGCCAGCTAAGGAAGTTCCCGCTAAATTGCAAGAATTGGCAGCGAAACATAAAGTTGTGTTGTGTATACGACAAAAGTATATTAGGTACAAGCCATTTATGGCAGAGGTTAAGGATTATGCTTGTCATCGGGCAGGGGAACCGACTTCATCATCTTCTTCGGCTTCAGCTGCAAAGAAGTCTAGGGTTTTGAAACGTGAACCTTATGCGTCAAAGAGATGTGGATGTGGGTTTCGGATACGGGCGATTGTACCTATTACGAATTATAATGAGAAGGAAAAGACTTTTGTTTATCAAGAGGAAGGGATTGCGGTTTTTAAGCTGTATGCGGTGCATTCAGGGCATGAACCAGGACCGTTGGATGGGAATGCGAGGATTATGCATAGAGTTGTGGGGCATAAAGGCGGGTTTTTGATGGATCAAGATATTGTTTATGGAATGAGTGATGAAGTGGAGAACGAAGGGTATGGATTTATGGAGAAAGATGATGGGGATTTGCAGCATTCTGTTCGGCAGCAGGTGAAGGAACTGAGGAATGAAGTTGGGTTACTTGAAGGGAAAATTTCAAAGATTCCATCTGAGCTTTTGGGCTCAGTGTCCCAAGAACTGTTTGATATCCTGAACAAAGTTAGAGGTGTTGGAGATTGTGGGTCCCACTTGAATGGGTTACTATCTAACAAGATGCAATCTGATGTTGTCTTTGTGGACGAGAGTGATTTGCCTGATTGGAGTGGTAAAGATACTGTTTTGATTGATGATGATGAAGAAAGTTTTGAACGGACACTTGGAGATGTTGCTTCATGGGACCAGATAAGAACAGATTGCCGGAGCGATAATGATCTTTTAGGCGAGAAATGTGGCGAGTTTGATGAGAAAAGTATACTTAATTGTGAGGATTCAAAACTAATTAAGCCCTTAAGGGATGACGAAACTATAGAGACGGATGTAAGTCTTGTTGGTTTACAGGTTGACAGCTTCTACCCTGATAATCCCAAATGGTATGACTCTCCTTGTGGCTTGGACTCCGGCGATAGCGGGTTCCGGCATGGGGAGATTGTGTAGAGTATTTCAGAGACGGATTAAACCACTGTAACGTATTTCTGAGTTTATTTGGTGCCATTCACCTTTCTTACTGTTGTTTGTGAGTTGTATAGTTATGTACTCCCTCCGTCCCAAAATGGAAAGTGCGACATTTATTCTGAGACAGAGGGAGTACACAGGAGAGTCGACTGACCGCCTCACATGCTTCTTGAAATCTTTGCTGCTTATGACTGTAAAGTATAGCCATTCGGCTTCTTTGCACATACTTCTTTATGACTATATATTAACCATGTTGTAAACCATTAAGTTTGGAAGATGTTTTTTATTCGTGCGTATCAATGGGAATTATTTCCTCCGCTGGATTTATGGAATTGTGGTTTTTATCTTTGATTGCGTGATGAAGATAGTTAGTTCTTATTTGAGTTGTGTTGGCTACATTTATGTGATAGTGATTCTTACCAATACAATGCACTCTGGCATATGCAATGCTTTCATTTGTTGAACACTTTTGTTGCTTTTCCTGTTATATGTGCATGTATTTCTTATATTCAACACATAGTATGAACGCTTGTTTTCCCTGGCATTTTATACCCTTAACAAGTTTTACATATGCTTATAAACGTTTATGGAAACATTGGTTTACCACGAGCAGCTATTCCAATACATTTTTAAATTTGAATGCAAAATAAGCTTTTTATGGGAAGTTTCTCTGTGGATTGTGTTACATGTAATGAGATGCTTGAGTGTTTACTGTTTAGTTGTTCTTGAATATGTCTATTACCCAACATCGGACGGGAGTCTTATCATTCCCGGGGGAGGAGAGGGGGGGAGGGGTAATCGGTGATACCTAGTCATATTAAGAGGAAGAGCAAGAGTGATAGTGCAGCAAGGTTTAGATATAGTGAAGGTGCCTTGAAACTGTCTAGGTAACAAGTTAATTTACAGAAAGCCTATTCATAATTTCAGATTATGTCAGATCCTTCATATTTAATGTTATACAGTTACATACACAACCATTTACTGGAAATGAGTAGTTTTGGCGGATGCGAAGTTAGGAATTAGGCATAAATAGATGGTATGCTTTGGAGTAAAACAATAAAACCTTTGATCAAAGAATATAAGTGAATGGTCAGCAGTAAACAAGTTCAGGCCAAAATAGATAGTATATCAAAGACACCTAGAGTAAAACAATAAGATCCTTGGTCAAAGTATACAAGTAAATGGTAAGGAGTTAACAAGTTCTGGTAAAATTAGATAATATCAAAAACCCCAAGGACAAAAATCTAGTAAGCAATAATAAAGTGAATTGACCTGGGAGGTAAATAGATACAATAATAAAGTGAATTGACCTGGGAGGTAAATAGATACAAAAACCGAACAAAGGCTCCGTTTGTTTGGAGGAAAATGTTTTACCCTTATTTCTAAGTAAAATGACTTACGGATTTCTCCTCCGCATTTCATTTTCCAGAAATTGCTTCTTAACACCCTCACCCCATCCACTTTTCCCAACCCCACCCTTACCGCAAACCACTACCGAAACACCTAACCCACCCCTACCCCCACCCTACCACCTCTCACCCGCACCCCATCCACCACGCACCCCTACTCCCTCCCCCACCCCCACCCTACCTCACACATGAAAATGTTTTCCGGAATTTTCCTTAGATTAACCAAACAACCAAAAACGGGATTATGTCATTTTCTGGAAAACATTTTCATTTTCCATAAAACTTTTTCCGGGAAATCACTTTTCGGAAGTCGTTTTACGCAAAACAAACGGAGCCTAAGAGGATACATTATTAGAGTGACGATTCTTGCAGAGTAGAAGACAACTAACTTTGGAAATTATTTGGTGAGGTTGATATGCTCTATCCACTCCTATCTCCATGTGCTTCTTGGAAGTATATATTACTTCTGTCTTTTTCACATCAATGACAAGTTTAGAGCATATTTCCATTAAAAGCCCTCACAGTGGCTCATACTTCATTCCCTGGAAACATATTATTGACTTGTAGGACTAAGCCAGCTAATGTACTGGATAGATGTGGGAAGGTAATCTTTTATTGCAAGTATTTTTAGTTTTTGTAAAAAAAAAAAAACATCAAGAGTGAGAAGAGAATTTATTTAGCTGGCAAAGTTTTCTCCAGAGAGAATGCATTGTTTTTTACATTCATTTTGGGGCGGAGGGAGCAACATATTTGATTCATTCTTGTAAATTTGCAAGAAATATTGACTAGCAAGCCAACATGTTCTTATTGTGAATCTAACTTGTATTGCTAGCTTCTACTCCTTCCGTCCCTAAATGAATGTCCAAATTTCATTCCAAGGGACTCTCTAAAAATGTGTGCTTTTTTTTTTTTTACATTCATTTTAGAACGGAGGGAGTATTATTTTTTTGTTGTTGGATCTGTTTAGTCATGCTATGCCTAATTCTCCGTGATATATACCGAAATGAAAGTAGTTTCTAGAATGTGGCTGGAAGGCATAATGAGGTACGAAATGTTGGGTTTTGCTCGTGGCTCTAGATTGTCTGGTTGTGGATTAGACAATCTTGACACAGTGACAAAGGTTTTTAACCAACACTATCTTCCTTTGGATTGAGAAAGAAATTGTGCTATGAGAAAGCAAGATGTGCAGATTCAGGTGCCATGAAAAGGCTTCCCAATGAGAGAGTAACCTGTATGTGGATAATGTTAAAAAAAAAAAAATGACACTTTTTTTCAGCAGGATGGCGTAACCCAGGTAATTTCTTGACCAGAAGGTATTGAATTTTCATGCTTAGGTGATGCAAACTTATAAATAAGCATGTGCTTTGTTGTCTAACTCTCGGTGCATCATAATATAACCCTTGCTTTTGTATTGATCATTATACCCTCAAGTTCGTTTATTTTCGTTTTGTTCTCAAATATTTTCTTCAACCAGCGTAGTTACAATGGATTACTCCTTCCATCCCGAAGTAATCTTCCTACTTCTTTTGTCGTTAACACATGTACTTGTACTTTGAGCAATAATTTTAGGTTGATTTAATTATCCGAGTAAATATCTAAAAAGTATTGTTAATAGTATTTATAATGGTGTATCGATAACAAGTTTAAAATTTTCATTAGAATAATTAAATCAACCTAAAATTATTACTCAAAGTACCTTCGTGTTAACGATAAAAGAAGTATGAAGATCATTTTGGGACGAATGGAGTACTATTTACTGAAGAACAGTACAATATTTTTTTCTGGTTCATCCAGAGAACATGAGATGGACCTCAAGCAATATATTTGATTGTCAAATTTCAACATGTCACAAGCTTGTTTGGTGAAAGGTGCATGCCTATGGAATTTTGTTGCTGTTGGTATGTGGAATCTCATCCATTTTTAAAATATCAGCTTAGCTTTCACAAATTTTTATTTATTTTTGCGTTTTTTTATTTATCATCTATTCACCTTTTCGTTTCTTTCTCACCTCTTCTTTGATGAGTCCATATGTCGATTCATATCAGCCGACCCCAAATCATTTGGGTTTAAGGCTTCTTTGTTGTTGTATAAGTTGCAGTAACTCAGGTATGAGTTGAGATTAACTTTGATTTCTACTCCCTCCGTTCCAAAATAAATGTCGCATTCGACCTCTCAACGTTTTAGAGGTTTTCAAGGAATGTGTTTTACTGTCAATGTTTTAAAGGAAAATGTTTTACTTGTTTGTACATTACTTGTACAATGGTAAAATGCTCTTAATCTATTTCCTTATGCGACCTGGACGGATCAAAAAGGGAAGTGCAACATCTAGATGGAGGGAGTATATTGGAATGTTGCAGAAGAATGCTTCTAACTGGTCCCTTGTAACTATTGAAGTCTATAGTACTCCTTATGCAGTGTGTGTTCTGTGTGCCATGTGCTTGTGTGAGTGTGTCTGATTGTTAGTGAGCAAGTTGAAAATGCAAACCAGTCACCTTTTCTGCATGTTATAGAGGGTTTGACATCAATAGTAAAGATCTTTCTACATGTGCAAACAAGCAACCACAGAACCCTACCCTAGAGATGAAAAAAAAATCAGCAAAGTTGCAGTGAAAATACAGCAAAAAAGAGTTCTGTCTGAACTTCATTTCTCAACGTGCCAACAATTCAAGCGTGTAAAGAGGTTAGTCCTAATTTGCTTTAGGGAGAACAAATCCCGCTCTTCTCTCCTCAAAAGAATACTCAACACCATCTGAACCACAACATTCAATGGCAGGCGTTCCAGCTATCTTCATGGGAACAGAGACCGTTGGTGGTGTAACTGGCATCGGGATTGGCATAATCTTTGGGGTTTTATTATCCTCATTATGTACTAAAGCAGACTTTACAGGAGTAGAAGAAGGGGATTTTTCACTTGAAATTACTTTAACTACCCCCGATTGAAATCTTTCTGGATCTTGAGCATTTACATTGTTTGTTTTGGATTGAAATGCAGAAGAAACTGGGGAAAGAGGCTTTCTTACTGGTGTTGATTCAGTTCCTTGTGTATTCACTGCATTGGATAGATGCTGCCTACTGGGAAGAGCTGAGCTGTTCAAGTTTCTCTTGCCTGCAAGAAGTTGCCAAGCATCTAAAAATATGGTCTTCTTTTTATTTACTCCCTCCGTCCCTGATTGAATGTCCAAATTTCATTTTTAGACACTCTGAAAATGCTTTTTATACATTTTAATGGCCAAGATCTATAAATACTCTTGTTATCCATTTTCCAAACATTTAGTTTTATGATAATAAAATGAATAGCGAATTTTTTTTTTGGTAAAAAGCATTTAGGTACAAAGTTTTTGCAAATAAGACATTCATTTGGGACAAATATATTTTGAATTTGGACATTCATTTAGGGATGGGAGAGTATTATTATTATTTGGCAAACATGGTATTCAAAATTAAGAAGCTGGAAATAGTTACCAGAATTTGTTGACCAAAGGTTACATACCAGTTTGGGGTTGGTTTCGTGAAGTATGCTGTTTTACAGAAATACCCTTTTTCATGGAGCTAGAGGAGAGGGAAGAAGTCTTGTCGGTATTGAAAGCTTGAAGCATTGCGGGGGCAAGTGACTGTCTTCTGCTACTAACGACACCTGCTGATTTTGAAACCCTTTTAGCGCTGCTCTTTGGACTTGGCTTTGACCCGAAAAGTGCTTCTTGCTCAGCCATCAACTGTCCTTGCAGCTTCTTCTGATCCTGAGATAAATAAATGCAGTCAATTAGAAGATGAAGAAAATTATTGTTTAAACAAGCAAGATTGCTATTATGTACCCTCTGCCTTTGACGTTCTTGCTCTTTCTCTTGCTTACGTCTGTTGTACTCTTCGATCATAGTGAGTAAATGAACCTGGAAATAGCATGAATACGAATAGTTACTGCAAATAATTGTCCGAATCAACTGAGTAGTTGAGAGAACACAATAATGTTGCTTACTCCATCATATGAGAATGCAGTTTCTCTTTCTTTCTCCCAAGCTTTCGCTTTTGACATCAATGCCTCCACCATTGCTGTATCGAACATCATAGAGATGAAAAAACATAAATCAAGAAAAAGCTCAAGGGACATGCAAAAAAGAGCAAACACATGGGTGAAATGACACAAATCAACAAAAAGATTGAGGGCATCATAGAGATGAAAAAACATAAATCAAGAAAAAAAAGCTCAAGGGACATGCAAAAAAGAGCAAAAACATGGGTGAAATGACATAAATCAACAAAAAGATCGAGGGCATAAACGATCATGGCGTACTTCATTTCATTACACCAAAAAAACCTCCAACACCACAAAGATAAAATAAAGGGACATGCAAAGAGCAAAAACATGGCTGATGTCTCCGACTTTATCTATTTATTTTGGCACAGCATAAACAGTCATATGGTTATCTTCAATATAACAAAGAATCCCAAGCACAATCAAACAAGACTTTTAGGTTGATCGATTACAGTTTATGGTATACTAATGAAGACTGATATGTACCTGGAATTTTGTTAACCAATGCTCTAGCTCTCTCAGCACGCTTCAAAACAAGATGGGTGCCTCTTCCAGCATTATAACGGGTTTCATCCTATAATAAGACACATTGGAAGGAGAAACTGGATGTTAAACTCCGTTGAAAATATTTAAAATGAGAAAAGGGTCACGTAAAAAGCAAACCATATTGTACTCTTCCAGCCAGTCTTCTTCTTCACAGGCAGCCAACCATTTCTCAACCTTGTCAAGTATGTCTTTTCGACTAAAAGCTTCCTCTTTAACCTTTGAAATCTCAAGCTCAATTTGTTCGAGAAGATACAAAGGGTCAATTGCTCCTACAAGATGATAACAACATTAATAGTGTGTCTCAATCAGATCATCTGGGGCTTTGAATCAGCAAAATAGCAAGACTGGTAATGTGAGAAGGGAATGCGCAAAAGGTACTCATCACTACGTCCCAAAACTAATAGTCTTATTTGACAAACCATTTTTTTTTTAAGAAAATAGCTTTAAGAGTTGTGGTGTACCTTCTTGAAATTGCAATATATTTATATCCTACTTTTAAATGAGATTTGTTTTTATGTTTTTGGGAGGGGGTCGTGATGTTGTTTCTAGTTCAAATACATACATGAGTCCCTATCAAAAATTTAATATGTCAGAGAGAGAAAAACATTTCATCCACGGATTAATACTAGTGTAGCTTTCTTGTAATCCAATCATTGATTTAGTAAGCCTTTTACCTGACTGTAAAGCTTCAACAGAAAAATCCATAGCATTGTGCTCGCCAGAAACAATGTGAGCCTGCCGGCAAAGTTCATCTAAATCACCCTTCTTTTTCAAGAGAACTTCCTTTATTTTTGTTGACTTTATCTGTAGCAGCCTTGACACCTCTGCTTCAGCCTGTAGAAAATGAGCTTACATAGCATGGACTTAAAAACATGATATTAACCAAACTTGTTTCATACTAATATTATAACTTTTCTGTAAAGATGTTAACTTACACGACTAACGGAATCCAAAGAGAGGACATTGGACTCAGTGATTTCTTTTTCTGAGGCAGCTATCAAACAAGTAACACTGTGAAACAGCTGTTGTTCTTCGACCGGTGTGTCCATCAAACTCCAAAGCTCCACCATGGCCGTAGCAAGATCTTGAAGCTGAATCACTTACAGCAGTCAGAAGAGTCAAGCAGAAAGGACATTATGCAACAGTACATAAAGGTTAAATTGGATTAAGCAACCAATTTTCTTTTTCACCTTTTGCATTCTCTGTATCTTCTCGTCATTCAATCTACCAATTGCAGCAGACAACTTCTCAATTGTATCAGTACTAACACTCTGAGTGCTGCTGGTATTGTCCAGAGTGGGATTAATTTCAATGATAGTGTGTTTGAAATCCATACCAAGCACCAAGCAGAGTGAATTCAGAGTATTCAAGTAGTCCAGCACTTGCTTCAGGCGGTTGCTCTGCGCTTATATTTTAATGATTCAATTAGATAAGATCCTATTAGTAGTGGTTAGAGTTAGAGTACTTGTATTATTTGTGTCTATTAGAAAAGGAAAATCACAATATCCGTTACTTGTATAATTTTATTTTATTTTATTTTGGGTTAGCGCCAAAGGGGAATGTTGGAAAGTGAATCACACCTTTTCCTTCTCCAATGCAAGCAACTTATTGTTCAACTCCTCCAGTTTTTTCAGGGACAAATCACTCTCATCAATCTCTGGCATGGGTATATCTTCCGTGAATCTGCACATCTCCTTTGACAGTCTATGAATTTGATTTAGAACCTCAACAAATTGACTTCTCCTCTCACTTTTTTTCTTCCGCATCAGTTCTAGTTGCGGCATAATAGCTTGAAGCTCTTTCTTCAAGTTTCTTGAACCCTGTCCAAACTTTACCACAAACACTAAGACTTTTAAGTTGGTTTGAAATATAAGTACATCCCGTAGAAAGGTGAAAATAAATTGAGAAGAATACTGAGTCTATGCTTCTATGCTAACCTGCCTTATATGCACAGGTCGATCTCCTAATGCTGCACAGATATATGCAAGTTCTGCTTCAGAGTCAGCGACTGCCTGCCTCAACCGAGCTCTATAATGACTAGCCTGATCAACCCTTCTGCGATATGCCTCCAAACACTCCTGTTCCAATTCCAGAAGCATCTTATCCCTTTCCATGTCAGCCTCTCCAACTTCATCCCATATTTTCTGATTTCAATAATTGTATGACAGTCAAGAAGATAGGAGAAATGCATATAATTGAAGAGATACCAGATAGGTCAGTTTTGTATTATCAAACCTGAAGTTCCGTTATAAGAGAACCACATTTTGTCTCCATATCAGAATCTGATCATAAACGCAGGCATAAATGGCAATGTGACAGATGATATAATAAGGAAAAGAAATCACATGTATTTCACTTAATTACACAGAAAGATCATTGAAGACCGGCAGGAAATTCTTTAAATTTTACTTCATCTAATTGTGGACCTTTACCCGAAGAAAATGGCTGTTCTAGGCTACGTAGTATGAGTATTAACCCAATTTAATTGACATTAGCATAGTAGATTAATATCAATATTGATCAATAAAGCATAAATTCAAATTCAAATTCAAACTCAAACCTAATTTCATACCTAGATTAATCCCCACATGATCATAATGAAATGCAGACAGACACTAATCTTCTTCAAATCATAGTACATCATAGAGATCAACGACCAATAACGTCATAATACTATCAATATAGTAATCCAAATTTTTTAATAGCAGCACGATTAGTCAAAAGCTGAATACTATAAAATTTAAACTAATTCCCAAACCTAATTTCATGTATGAATTAAGCCCCCTATGATCATTACAACATGCACATGATCATTAATTTTTTAACGAAACAGAGTACACTACATACGAACAAATTTTGACTTCATGTAGAACAGTTTAGCAAGAAAAGTAAAGACGTTAACACTGGCAGGATATCCTTTTTATTTACTTCATCTAATTGTGGACCTTTACCTGAAAAATGCCTGTTCTGGGCTACGTAGTATGAGTATTAACCCAATTTAATTGACATTAGCATAGTAGAGTAATATCAAGATTGATCAATACACAACAATTCCTGAATTCATGTGTAAATTCAAACTCAACCCAAATTTCATGCCTAGATTAAACACAAATCTTCTTCAAAGCAGAGTACATCATAATACAATCAATATCGTAATACCAAATTCAAATAACAGCATGATTAGTCAATTACCGAATTCTATAAACCCTAAACTAAAACTCAAACCTAAATCATGAATAGATTAAGCACCTTAAGATCATAACAACACGCACACGATCATTAATTTTTCTAACGAAACAGAGTACACTACATACGAACAACTCGACGTACATTTCGATCGTTGATCAAGACGGGATGTGTAAGCTTCGAGGAGGCCGTAGCAAAGCGCAATGATCGCCGGAAAATGATACTTCGCCGGCGTAAGAGGAATTTCCGGGAAGTGGTGATTTTGAGGAGTGTAATGGATTTGAGAAAACCCTAGGGGAAAATGCACAATGTTTTGTGTGCTAAATTTAGGGTTTGGGGAGAACAAATTTTACGGTCGATTCGACTGTTACATAATTTGGCGCTGATTGTACGCATCCTGCTACGCTATTTGAATTTCGAAAAGGGTAGTATCTGTTTTTTCACAAATAATATCATTAAAAAGAAAATAAAGTATTGCTCTCATAAAATAATTTTCCATCTTTTTTTTTTTTTCAAGTCCAAAAAAGCTGGAAATTATTTTATGAGAGTAACCAAGTTTTTGGAAATTTTCTACTACTACACTACTCTACGAGTTGCAAATTTAATATTTTCTAGCTCAAATTCGCTACTGTGATTATTGTAGAATTTAAATTTTCTTGCTTTGTATATACTCCCTCCGTCCCACCAATTGCTTCACCCTTTTTCTCCGGTACGGGAATTATGGTAATGGGAGGGAAAAAAAAATGTTGTGAGTGTAATTTGAAAATAGGAGAGAGAATTAGTGGAGGAAATAGTGAATTTGAAAAGTGTTGTGAGTGTAATAGTGTTTTAGGAGAGAGAATGAGTGGAGAGAATAGTGAAGATTCTTTGCCAAAAAAGGAAATGTGAAGCTTCTAACGGGACGCCCTTTTGGATAATTAGTGAAGCTTTTATTGGGACGGAGGGAGTAAGTAATTTTGAGAATTTTGTTGAAAAATTTATTAAATATGAATTTGTTAATAGCAATGGCATGATTAGGTTTGATGTTGACAAAAACGTTCATATCATAACAAATCAAGCGACAAGTTATATCGTTTATGTTTGAATAACGTGAAAAAGATGAACAAACACGTAAATTAAGCCGGGGCTTCACCGGCGAATGCCATCCGACGTGATAGCAAGTATTTGTGTATTTGATAGCAAATCAATTGACAAAAGCTTAGAGTTAAAAGATGTGTTACCAAAAAATATGTGAATTATAGCTTGTATTTATAGGTGTAGAATGTAGAGTCCATCTTTGGATAGAACGTTATGTGAGATAAGGATTATAATCCTAGTGGATTATAATTCTCCACATTCCTTGTTGTAGTAGGATTATATAAGCCTTCTATACGTATGTATAGAAGGCATTCTGCTCGGCATATGACGTTGGTCGACATGTGTGAATGTCGAGAACGAGGTGAGCAAGGGTAGGGAAGCTCATTCCCCTTTTTATAATAAGAGCCTGATATGCGCTGGTCGTCATTTGAATATGCCTTGATCGGCACCTACGTAGGCATTGGTCGGCACCTACGTAGGCATTCCTCGGCACCTACGTAGGCCTTCCTTGACACCTACGTAGGCATTCCTCGGCACCTACATAGGCCTTGGTCGACATATATTGATATTTCTGCCTTAGCCATAGAATCTTAGTACTCTGTCCATATTGGCGTTATGCCATAGGCGTATAACTATTTTGACTCATAGTTAATATCGTTATGTAATCGTCTTTACCATTTATAATAGAGAATGTTTATCTTGAGTATTATATATTTTACATGTTTATTACAATATTCAGTGTCCCTAGTTATTGTGAATAACTAGTATAAGTTGGTAATGAATAATCATATTGTAGACACCCCATTCTGAACTCATAACTACATGATTACACTACTCTTCATCTCTCTTTTGTGTTTTGATGAAAGCATATCAGTTTCGTCATGTTTCGTTAAGTTTCTAACTAACCTCGTTAGTTTTGGACCTAACTGGCTAACGGAATAACTAAAGAGGGCAGAATTGTCCGCAGACTGCTTTGTCTCGCACGAGATATCATATCTCGCGCGAGATATCCCCTCGACAGGATGTGCATAAATCACTCTCCTTCTCCGTTTCAAACTCTTTTCTTGATAAACCTCATCTAATCCGGTATACAATCAGAACTGAGTTCTGAAACCTTCCTAGGAGATTTTACCTCTCCACCTTCACCTCTCCAACCTCCTATAAATACTGGATGATTTTCAGTGTTTCGGAGGTCGACAATTTCACACAACACACACATTTTGTAGGTTTCTCTCCCTGAAAGATTCCTACAAAATCACCCTAAATCACCTCATAGTTTGTTTGTCAACCTTGTTGATAAACAAACATCAAGCTCCAAGTCAAGGACTGAGGCGAAGCTCCGTCCGCATCAAGATCCAAATCAAGGATCGAGGCGAAGCTCTGTCCGTATCAAGTTTCAACTCTAAACTTGAGTCGAAACTCTGTCCGAATCTCTCCTCAAAAGGTAATCATCCTTTAACTTTCGTTTCTCTTCTCAACCCCTCTATTGATTTTAGAGTAGTGTAATCCTATCAAAAGGATTAGCCTAGAGTCCCTTCAGTCAATGAAGGCGATCTCGAAGCATACAATCCGACATTCCTAATCAAGAAATTGATTAGGGTTTATTTGTTCTTCTTTAATTATTTTATTAAAAAGATTGAAAACCTCTCTTTTCTTTAGCAAGACCGATCTCCGGATTGGGTGAAATGAATGCCTTCTAAACCTACCCATTTCATAACCTAAGCCCCGAACTCAAATCTCTTTCAAAATGGTTTTCCTATGTTTCCAAACGAATAATATAGGTGGCGACTCAAAAAGATGAAAAGATGAAATTTTCTCACAACGCTACAGTGGCGACTCTGCTGGGGACAATTAATTAAGAGGGTTAGACTTGCGTTAACAATTGAGTATGTTAGTGTAATCTGCAGGTGATATCATAGATGATTTCCCAAGTGATATCGCAGATGATATCCTGGACTGAAAATCATATAGTTGTATATTTCTTGTTTGTTATTTAATGGACTAACGTGCTAATATGGTCTGTATAGTCTATGGTTTATGATTATATTTCAGGGTGCAATAGCATCAAAGAAGGAGCTAGACACATGTGGAAATTGGAAGAAATGAATTAATACATTTTATGTATTAATTCGTAATTTTGGCATTCAACAACAATATGTTTGTGGACTTTGTCAAAGGTTGTTGCTGAGTTATAGAAGAGGTACAAGGATGATAAAGCAAGGGAGTACAAGGCGTGGAAGCATGGCTTGAGGATTCAACAACTCGGTTGCTACAAAATAGGAAGTGGGAGCTAGAATTGTGGAAACAAATTAACCCACTCTCCCTACACTTCCTCCACGTGCAAGACCAGCCCCAAGGCTGTTATTGGAGTAGCCTTCAAGTATTTGAAGACTATAAATAAGCTTGGAAGGTTTATTTGAAGACATGCCAATTATTTCACATTCACACCTTCGAAAAGCTTAGAGATAGAGTTCTTTGTTTGGTTCTTTTTAATCCTTTCTCCCTTGTAATTTCGCACTTGATTACTTTGGTATCAAGGTGTGTGAAGGCTAGGATAGGATTCCGTTCTTTATCTCTTGTTCCATAGAGCGTAAAATAGATATAGCTATAGGGAACTTTCGGCTTTGTAACTTCATTCATAGTGATTATAAAGTCTTGCCTAAGAGGCACTCTCAAGTTATATTTATATAACTTGAGAAAAACAATTTTGGTGTTTTTATTCCGCCGCAAACTCTTTTACAAAATTGTTTTATTTTCGAAGTGTGTGTGTGTGCCATCCCAAGTGCTATCGTTGGTCTTTGTTATCACCTTGGATATCACTTGTGATTCAAGCCGTGACAATTTCAATTGGTATCGAGCCTCTCACTTGACGATACTAAGTGTTTGGTCCTCTTTATCATGGCTTTTGATCCCGCAAATCCAAACCAAAAACGTCTTCCCGTTTTAGATGGTTCGAATTATGCATATTGGAAAATTCGCCTTCGCTCGCATATCAAATCAATTGATCTTCGAGCATGGCGATCTATAGTTCATGGGTACTCTCTTCCACTCTTACCTCCCGATGAGGATGGTGATGTTCGTGTTAAACCCGAAGGTGAGTGGACGAATGAAGAGATCACTCTAGCTAACTATAATGAGAAAGCTCTTAATGCTATCTTTGAGTGGGTTGACATGCATATTTTTAAACTTATTCAAAATAGTTCCACAAATTTCAAGAAGCTTGGGATATTTTACAAAGGTTTTGTGAAGGTGATTCTAGTGTGCGTGAAAACAAACTCGGAGGTCTTACCGGCAAATTTGAAAGGTTGAGAATGGGTGAAAGTGATACCATTTCCTCTTATTTTGAAAAACTATTTGACATTGCTAATGAGTGTCAACTTTTAGGTGAACCTTTTACAAACAAACAATTGGTTTCAAAGGCTATTAGAACTCTCCCCGAGCGTTTTAATATAAAAGTTTCATCTATAGAAGAGGCTCACAATCTTTCTACAATGGATATCAATTCCTTAATGAGCATTTTAAAAAATTTTGAGTCAAACCTTGCCGAGCAAAGTGAAGCTTCTAAGGGCAAGAGTGTTGCTTTAAAAGTTCAATCCTCTAGTGGTTCAACTAATGAGGATGACGAAATTTTTGAGGAATTAGGTGAAGATGCCGGTGTTGCCTTACTTACCAGGAAATACAACTCAATGGTGAGAAAATTTAACAAAGAAAATGTGCGGGTAAAGGCTAAAGAGCAACAAGCCAAGGTGTACAATTCAATGCCCAAGAGGACATTTCCATCTACTCGTAAAGGTGGTCCCATAAGGAGAGCATCATCGTGATCAATCCAGATCCGATCCAAAATACCTTGAATCAATCCAATGTCATGCTTGCTCTGGATGGGGTCATTACTCAAATGAGTGTGCTAACACTCTAAGGAAGATGGGAAAGAACCTATGGGTTTCTCTCGGTGACAATGAGGATGAGGAGACCAATCAATCTGAAGATTCAGAATCAAACAAGAATGGTGGTCACAAACCGTGACTCGGATTGTCTGATACCCCAGGTGATATCCAAAATGGGATAGCACCTCGAGATATCATCCAACAGGTATACAGATTTAAATTTGATAAATGCCGTTTGTTTTGTGGGTTCTGTTAACATGGATGCGGGTTGTTCACAAGATGAGAAGGAGTTCAAGCAAGGATGAACTCATTTGTGGTCTTAAGAACCTTTGCAAAGAATTGGTGGATGAATGGAAGAAAGAGAACAAGAAGGTGATCTCTCTCGTCCAAAGAGGTTCAAGACCTAACTCGATGGCTTGACTAGATTGGAAGTTCAACTCACAAAGAAGGATGTGGAGCCGGACAAAGTCAAGAGCAAACTTACTCTTGCCGAGACAACATTCAAGAAACTCAATACGAGTTCTACCAAGTTAGATGCAATTCTAGGGTTGTCCAAACCACTCAAGGCGGTATGGGTTTTCAAGAGTCTTTAAATGCTATTACATCTACTTTGTCTAATACGTAAGATAAGTTAATTTTTGTTAAAGAAAGAGATCATGTTGAACCAATATCTTCGATAAGACTTCGACAAGGTAAAAATATGTAACTACCGTTACTCTACCGGACATTTGAAAATTGATTGTAAAACTCTTCTAAAGAAACAAATTCAGCCTGTGTGATACCCGAAGTGTTGCCTAGCACGTCGATATCACCTACAATGTAAGAAGGATTATCAAAGTAGGGAAAGTATGGAAACCTAAGTCTAACCCGATATGTGATGTTGTATGCACCGCCTTAAAACTAATGTTGAAGGTTCATGGTATTTTGATAGTGGTTGTTCTCGTCATATGACTCGGAACAAAAATATTTTTAAAGGAATATGAACCTATTCAAGGTGGTAGTGTAACATATGGTGGTGGTGGCAAGAGTAATATAGTAGGAAAAGGCGTATTAAATATACCGGATTTCCCGCTTTGAAAAATGTTTTGCATGTTGATGGACCGGTAACTAATTTAATTAGTATAAGCCAACTTTGTGATGACAACCTTGAAGTAAAATTCAATAAAAACACTTGTGAAGTTTTTGATTGTACCAATAACTGTGTTATGACCGGTACTAGGTCAAGTAATAACCGTTATCTTGTTGAGGATAAACAAGTGTGTCATTCTCAGCGAGGGTTGATGATGCTACCTTATGGCATCAAAAGTTGGGTCATGTCCATTTTCGTAACATTGTGAAACTCATTAATGCCGAAGCTATAAGAGGTATACCTAGTCTGGACATTAGTACAAAAATCATATGTTAAGATTGTTTAAAAGGTAAACAAACACGTTCTACCCATAGTGCTACCCAACATAATGAGGAGTATTCCGGGACAACGCACCGTTTTCAATTAATGCATATGGATTTAATGGGTCCAGTTGAGGTAGACAGCTTAGGAGGTAAGAAATATACTTTTGTAATAGTTGATGATTTTTCTAGATTTACTTGGGTATATTTTTTAAAAGAAAAATCGAAACTTTTGAAAAGTTTAAAGTCTTACATGCTAAAATCAAAAACATGTTTTCTCGCTCTTATCATGCGAATAAGGTCCGATCATGGAACGGAGTTTGATAATTCATTGTTCTTTACTTTTTGTGAATTAAAAGGAATTAAACATGAGTTTTCTCGCTCCTAAAACACCTCAACAAAATGGGGTGGCCGAAAGGAAAAATAGGACCTTACTTGAGATGGCACGTGTGATGTTATTTTCAAAAAGAATTTCAAAAAGATTTTGGGCCGAGGCCATAAACACAGCCTTGTCACACGGCCAATAGGGTTTTTCTAAGACCTGGTACTAGACTGACACCTTATGAAATTTTGAATGGTAGGATACCAACGGTTCATTATTTTCATACATTTGGGTGTGTGTGTTATGTTCTAAATGATCGGGATTACTTAGCTAAATTTGACTCTAAAAGTGATAAGGCTATATTTCTTGGGTATGCTCAGACAGCCGAGCATATAGGGTTTATAACCTTAGGTTAAAAACCATTCAGAATCAATTAACGTTGTTTTTGATGATTTAGCAAGTGTTACAGTGATGGAGTACAGAATCTCCATTAATATTGCCGAAGAACTGGAGAATCAAAATCAAGTAAGTGATACCCTGTGTGCCGGCCAAAGTGTTGCCACCGATGGGATAGCATCTCCGGTATCACCCAAGACCAATCCAAAGAATCGATAAGGATGAACAATGATGATGATCATGTGCATGAAGACTTGAGAAGGGATCCACCACCTAGGATCAAAAGAGACCATCCTTCCTCTCAAATTATTGGAGAAGCTAGTGAAGGGGTACAAACAAGGAACAAAGGACACTTTAGTGACCGTGAAATGGCAAGGTATGTGTGTATGTCCACCACATACCACAAGGTAAAATATTCCTGTTTTGTTTCTTCTTTAGAACCCAAAAATATTTGAAGCTTTAAAAGATAATTTTTGGATACAAGCCATGCAAGAGGAACTTGACCAATTTGCTCGTAATGAAGTTTGGTGTTTAGTACCACGTCCTAGTAATACAAATGTTATTGGTACTAAATGGATTTTCAAAAACAAATCGATGAGCAAGGAAATATTGTTAGGAACAAAGCTCGTCTCAGTAGCACAAGGTTACACCCAAATTGAAGGTGTTGACTTTGATGAGACCTTTGCTCCCGTTGCTAGAATAGAATCCATAAGACTCCTCTTGGCTATAGCTTGTTTTCTAAAAATTACTTTGTTTCAAATGGATGTTAAAGCCGCCTTTTTAAATGGTTATTTAAAAGAAGAAGTTTTTGTTGAACAACCAAAAGGATTTGAGGATCCTCATCTACCAAACCATGTATATAGACTTGATAAAGCCTTATATGGCTTGAAACAAGCTCCACGTGCATGGTATGGTCGCTTAACCTCTTTCTTACTTGAATATGGATTCACAAGAGGTGAAGCGAGATAGGACCTTATTTATCCTAAGGCATGGCAAAGAAATAGTCATTGTTCAAATCTATGTTGATGACATAGTCTATGGCTCTACTTCTCAAACGTGTTTAAAAGATTTTGTAGAGGCTATGACATCAACATTTGAAATGAGCATGATTGGAGAGTTAACAT
The DNA here is from genome assembly GCA_022495995.1 of Adenophora triphylla var. japonica. Lineage (NCBI taxonomy): Eukaryota > Viridiplantae > Streptophyta > Magnoliopsida > Asterales > Campanulaceae > Adenophora > Adenophora triphylla. Next base: position 40,952 of record JAFEMH010004184.1, read on the forward strand.
TCTTTCTAGGCTTGCAGTGAAACAATCAAATGAAGGAATATTCATTTCACAAAGCAAGTATGCAAAGAGCCTAGTAAAAAGGTTTGGGTTGGAAGGAGCAAAAAGTTCAAAAATCCCCATGTGTTCTTCTCTCAAACTTGGTAGAGATCAAGTAGGTGAGGATGTTGATCCTACTCTTTATCGTTCAATGATAGGTAGCCTTCTCTATCTCACTTCTAGTCGTCCCGATATCATGTTCGCCGTGTGTGTTTGTGCACGTTATCAAGCCAATCCTAAAGTCTCTCACCTTAATTGTCAAAAGATAATTAAATATGTTTCAGAACAAGTGAATTAGGGATTTGGTTTAGTAAGGATACTAATACCAATTTGGTTGGCTTTAGTGACTCGGATTGGGCAGTGGGGATATGGATGATAGGAAGAGTACTAGTGGGGGTGTTTTTACTTGGGCAACAATTTAGTCTCATGGTATAGTCGTAAACAAAATTGTGTTTCTCTCTCCACAAATTCGAGTCCGAGTATGTGGCGTACCGGTAGTTGTTGTTCACAACTTATTTGGCTAAAACATATGTTAGATGACTATGGCCTAGAGAGTAATTCTTTGACTATGTACCGTGATAACCCGAGTGCTATCAACATTTCAAAAACCCAGCTCAACATTCCCGTACCAAACACATTGACATACGTCATCATTTTCTTAGAGATATGGTAGATAAAGGCCTAATTAATATTGATCATATTGATACTAAGTATCAACTCGGCCGACATCTTTACTAAGGCCTTAGACCACGAGAGATTTTCTAGTTTGAAAAGATCTCTTGGTCTTTGTAATCTCTCGAGTTCTGGTCTCGTGCTACCCCGTGTGATGTTATCACTTAGTGGTAACACTTGTATATTAGTGTATTTTTTTCTTCTTTCTTTGCTTATTTACTTAAAAAAAAATACTTTATTATTTGTTTAAATCTAGCTAGCTTAGTTCTAGCTGTGGCACATGCTGACCTTTTTGTTATGGTAGGTTATTATTTAGGTTAGCACGTCTGATATCATTCCCCTTCATATGCTTATAGTGACAAAGTCACTAATATTTTCTTTTTGATAAATAAAAGACAAAGGCATTTATCCATACTATTCTCTCGAGCTCGGGGCACGGTGTTCGCTGCAACGATGTACTCTTGCCAATGAGAAGGTATGAGGTGATTTATGCTAAGTATTAGGGACATGGAGTTCGCTACTACAAATGTACCCTACTTGAAAGGCATAGATCACTTGGTCTCTACACTTGAAATATAACTTGAAGCACGGAGCTCGTTACTACGATGCTTTCTTGTTTAAAGAAGTGTATTGAGACGTGTTTAACAAGCAATGTACTTAAAAAATTATATATAAGCATATAATGCCTAAAGTGCATGAAAAATGCTCAGCTTGTTATGCTTGAAATGCTTGAAAATGAAAATATTTATCAAGGGGTTTTATATCATATGTGTTATCCTACGTGTTACCATCATTGCCATAACACATTAGTGTGTGCTATATTAGTTTTTTATTTTCTTATTTTCGAAATATTGTTGATTAATTTCTCAAAATCTGAAAGTCTTTTTATTTAAAGAGTTTACGATTTTGAAAACGTCTTCAACAAGTTTCCTTTATCTTTGGTAAACTTAATTAAGTAACTAACCCATATTTATTTAATTTGTGCATATAATGTTTTGGGCTTAGTTACAAATTATTTAGTTTACTTATTTTTTGTTTTTTACGTTTTTACTTAAAAAAAAAAAAAAAAAAAAAAAAAAAAAAAAAAAAAAATTTATTTTTTGCAACCGTGTTGTTTGTTTAATAAAGTTTTGAGGTTTTAAAAGGTGTGGTTAGGGTTTGTTTTAAAAATGAGTGGATAGGGATTAGTTTGAGAATAAATAGGGGTAGATAGGTTTTTAAATGTCTAATCAAATTAAAACTTTGTTCCCCATTTAATCTCCTATTTTCTCTCAACCTCCTCCGTCTCTCTCTCTATACGTTACCCTCACCTCTCTCTAAAACCCCTTCCAAATAGCCTTTCTTCCCTTCTCAACCTAGGTCAAAATACGTTCCAAAAATCCCTCAAATCTCCATGGCATCTCCATCCAATACCAATGCCGAACCATCTCACACGGACCAAATGGACATCTCACCTAGCATTGCTCCTTCCGTGGCATCTCGCGTGGCCATGGAAACTTCCCCAATGATCACTCCAAGCTCTTCTCCACCAACAATGGCGATTGTTCCTACCTCTGGCCCCAATGCCTCGTTTGATCAAGGCATTCCTAAGGTGACTCTCATCCCTACCGAGCCAAAAAGGAAGAGGAAAGCCCCAACCGCCAAGCCGTCTCCCCAAATCGCAAAAAGGAGGTCTTCCAACCGCATTAGATCAATCGTGTCCAAGGCAACTTCAAATACCTCCCTTGATCCAAATTGATGTCTCGTAAAGCTCTATTGATGTGTCCTCACCCCATGTGAGTGATGAGAACTTTGAAGCAAACAAGGAAAAGGAGCCTTCGTGGACTCATTTGATGCTTGGGTAGATGGTGATGAAGAGGAGACTCTCTCTCGATTTTCGTAAAAGAAGGCCAAGGGCAAACCGTGAGTGCTACCGAAGTGCTAGCAAGAAGAGGATATCATCTCGAGGTAACACTTGCCCCCTCTTCTCGTTCCTAAACATTCCTCTAGTGATAATTCTGGTGATGAGGTTACTCAAACCGAAGAGGATAAAGCTTTTCCAAAACCTTTTCTTACTTTGGAGTATTATAAAAAGGAAAATATGGAACTTTGGTTGAATAGTCTAAGTAAGAGGATTTTAAAAGAGAAGCACATTGATGAGGGTCGCTTGGAAAAGGAAGGAGTGGTTCGCTTTTTAAAGGACAGGAATTTTATTAATGCTAATAATCATGCATCGCTTTTGTTGAGAGTGTTATTCGCAATTTCTTTGCCAATTTGCATGCTCATTTGGATGATGAAGGGTCTGCTAAATATGGAAAAGTGTTTGTTAGGGGAAGAGTCTATTCTTTTACTCCCGCCCGATTAACAAAGTTTTAGGCCTCCCTAATGTAGATGATGAGAGCATTAGGGTCAATAGAGATGAAATGGTAAAATTGCTCACTCACAACAAACTCTGCAGTCTTGGCCTTTGAAAGAGAAACTTCATGCTTCTAGATTATCTTCTCTCTATTCCGTACTACACAAACCGTGCATCTTCAATTGGCTTCCTACAACTAATGAACCTATTGTGACTTTGGAGCATGCGAATGTGTTGTATAGATTGGGTAAAAATTTAAGGATTAACTTTGGAAGATTAGTGTTTAAACACTTAGCTTCATGGGGTAGAAAAAGGAAGTGAACATTAGCTTTTTCCCCTATCCTTCTCTAATCTTCAAAGTTTTGGTATTTCAATCCTTGCCCATTGAAGCCTCCGATGTTTTTACCACCGAACCCGAGTACTATACCGTTGATCAACAACTGAAAAAGGGTAAAAGGTATACTAAAGATCTTCCTTGGAACAAATCGATGAAACAACCCCTGCTCCTCCCAGCTATCTCACGTGATACCCCAAGTGCTTCCTGTGTGTTGCCCCTCATACTTTTGCAGAACCGATGCCGCAAGTATTCTCGCACAACATGATGAATCTTTTGGGCAACTCTGGACCATCAATCCCAAAGGCTACGCTTCTCAACTTCTGCACAAACAATCAAGTGCAATAGGAGAACTTCACGAGGGATGGGCTAAGATTAAGCAGTAACGGATGCTTTTATTGATGAAATTTCTTCCCAAACAGGGGGAGGATCTGCCGTTCTTGGAACTTCGAGCCGGTGCTACTGCAGTGCTACCACCAAGGCCGGCCCAAGTGATGGTGGAAGTGATAGGGAAGGAGATCAGGAGGAAGGAGAGGAAGAAGAGGAGTTTGAAGAAGAAGAAAGCCGAACCTTAAGGTTGATAAACCCGAAGGTTTATGTTGCCGCTATCATATGGGTGACTATTTTTGTGGTGGTCCTACAAACAATGTTTTTATTTTGGTGATGTGGTGGTTCCTTAAACAATTTACTTTTTATTTTGTTTATATTTGCTAAAACACTTTAGTGGTTTGTTAAATAACTTAATCGCTAGGATGTTTTTTTGCTAATTTTGGATGATATTTTGCTACAATGGTTATGGTTTTTAATGGTTACTTAGTTTATTTCGAAAACTTTTTAAAGTTTGAAATAAATTAGTTTATTATGATAAATCATTGTTTAGGATTAGCTCCTTGATTAAGGGGAGTTAATTTTTGTGGAGATATTATTCTCGTGTTCTATGCTCTGCAAGTACATTTGTATATAGACTTATCCTACAGACAGAAGCACATTAAGTTTGGAAAGAAATATCCAACTAAGGGAGATTGTTAGTGTAATCTGCAGTGATATCATAGATGATTTCCCAAGTGATATCGCAGATGATATCCCTGGACCGAAAATCATATAGTTGTATATTTCTTGTTTGTTATTTAATGGACTAACGTGCTAATATGGTCTCGTATAGTCTATGGTTTATGATTATATTTCAGGGTGCAATAGCATCAAAGAAGGAGCTAGACACATGTGGAAATTGGAAGAAATGAATTAATACATTTTATGTATTAATTCGCATTTTGGCATTCAACAACAATATGTTTGTGGACTTTGTCAAAGGTTGTTGCCGAGTTATAGAAGAGGTACAAGGATGATAAAGCAAGGGAGTACAAGGCGTGGAAGCATGGCTTGAGGATTCAACAACTCGGTTGCTACAAAATAGGAAGTGGGAGCTAGAATTGTGGAAACAAATTAACCCACTCTCCCTACACTTCCTCCACGTGCAAGACCAGCCCCAAGGCCGTTATTGGAGTAGCCTTCAAGTATTTGAAGACTATAAATAAGCTTGGAAGGTTTATTTGAAGACATGCCAATTATTTCACATTCACACCTTCGAAAAGCTTAGAGATAGAGTTCTTTGTTTGGTTCTTTTTAATCCTTTCTCCCTTGTAATTTCGCACTTGATTACTTTGGTATCAAGGTGTGTGAAGGCTAGGATAGGATTCCGTTCTTTATCTCTTGTTCCATAGAGCGTAAAATAGATATAGCTATAGGGAACTTTCGGCTTTGTAACTTCATTCATAGTGATTATAAAGTCTTGCCTAAGAGGCACTCTCAAGTTATATTTATATAACTTGAGAAAAACAATTTTGGTGTTTTTATTCCGCTGCAAACTCTTTTACAAAATTGTTTTATTTTCGAAGTGTGTGTGTGTGCCATCCCAAGTGCTATCGTTGGTGCTGTTATCACCTTGGATATCACTTGTGATTCAAGCCGTGACAATTTCAGAGTATTATCAATCTTTTTATTTTTCTGTAAAAATCTGATTTTTCTGGATTTTTTTTGAAATTTTTCGACACTGTTTTCAAAAAAAAAAATTGTTCAAATACTTATCCCGCGCGAGATATACTAATCTCGCGCGAGATTAGTACACGGCATGAAAAACAAATTAATCTTGCTGTTTGGCGGCGCACAGCATTAAAGAAACTAAAATAAAAAGGGTTTAGGTCAAAGCTTGACCATACAAAGCAAAACCTTGGCAATTGTGGACTTTTCTTCCACGTGGACCTTAACAAAAATTTGATTGGCAGTTTACTTTCCCTTAAAAAAGTCTTACTGCACCAAAATTCAAAAAAAAAAAACAAAAAAAAACAAAATCAAAAACAGTTTCCGAAAATTTTCAAAAATAAAATCCAGAAATTTCAAAATAAATTAGTATTATTATTTTGCTTGTGCTAACTTTGCAGGGTAGAATAATTTTAATTACTCGAACTATATACCTGCGTGTGATTGGTTATTTAATTTAAAGTCCGATCCATGAAGGATTCGGGAGTTGTAATTTAAATTAATTTATCTCTCGCTCTCTATCTCTTTATGTGGAACTACGACGGCCTGAGTCTTCCTAATTTGGGAGAAACGTAGGCAACCACTTGGTGCGGCCACTATCTGTCTTCCTTTTGATTTTTTTTTAAAAAAAAACTCTCTATTTTACTCTATCACCTAGATTGACTCTCACACACGCGCACTCATATATAACTATCATTGCACTACATACCCTCTATAAACCCGGGACCCACACTAAGGACGGATGACGGTAACCACCTAGTCGCCGATCTCTCCGAAGTTGGATCATCCCACTCCGCGTATTCAATCCACCTAGATTGTCATATCGCGGGGAGCCTAGCCTTCCAGCCCTGCATCGCCACATATCATGTAGATTGACTTTTTAAGACACTCCTTGACCGGTCGGTTTGATCTTGGAGTCCTTGTAATCCCTTGTCAAGATCGTTTTGTGCAATAATCCAAGGAAAAGAAATCAATAAATTGTCGCTTCGGAATTGTCCCTTCGGAAACGTCCCTACGGTTGTCCCTTCGGATTTGCCCCTAAAAAGAGAAAATTTTCTCATCAAAATTATTGCACAAAACTTGATGTTACTTTGGATTACTCCGACCCCTAGGTCCCTAGGTTTGGTTCTTGAACTTTAGAAACCCCCAAAACGGATTTTCCGTCCGACCAAAATTAGGATTAAAATCAGAAAATTGTGACTTTCCGTGGTGAAGTCTCGCGCGAGACTACTTGTCTCGTACGAGATAAGTGTTCGGTCTTTTCGTGTTTTGGCCAAAACCTTCAAACCTTCAAGCCTTCATTCACCCTATTCAAATTCGACTTGTTGGGACTCGATCATGGTTTAACACGGTTGCTACATCGTCTAGGTTCTTCGCCAAAGCTCGACACGATGTCTGCTTCTCCTTCTACCACCGAGGCCGATTTCAACGATGCTAAGGTCCAACTCATCGAAGCCATGACTAGGTTGGATGAACAAAGTAAGCAAATTGATGAGCAAAACGCCCAAATGGCCGCCCTCATGAAAGAACTCCACGAGTTGAAAGTCAAGAAAGGCAGAAAACAAAAGCAGAAAGTGGAATCCTCCTCCGACGAAGAGGAATCCTACACCAAAGTGAATAGAAAAACCAAGAAGTCAAGCAAGAAAAAGGAAGAATCCGATTCCTCCTCTTCCTCATCCTCCTCCGATGATGAGGAACATACCTCCAAGGGTGCTAAAACTAAGAAAGAAGGGAGTGGTGAAACTACTAAACTTGGTGACCATGTTACTAAGAACTACCTCGAAAAGAAGCTTGCAACTATTGACACTTCCAAGGGGTCATTCGTTCCATTTGATCCCGATGCTCTTCAACAATCCATCACCAAGTTTCCTCGCAAGTACAAGACACCCGATATTGCCAAGTTCAATGGTACTACCTGTCCTCGAGCTCATGTTGAGACCTACACTTGGGCCATGCTTCCAATGGGCGTTGATAACACAATCTTGGCCCAATGCTTTTCTCAAACTTTAGAAGGTGCTGCAAGGGATTGGTACATGTCTCTTCCTACGACTACAAGGCTTGATTGGTCATCCGCATGTTTGGTCTTCCAAAGGCAGTTTGAAGACAACTCCACTTACCGCCCTACTAGGAGGGATCTTGAACAAACCAAGCAACATGCCAATGAGTCCTTTGCTGAATTTGCTAGAAGATGGAGACTCAAACTCACTGAAATTGTCGAAAGGCCTGCTCTCAAAGAGCAAATCCACATCTTCCTTCAATGCCTTCGTGATGAATTTCAAGAGAAGCTCACCGGTAACTACTTTCCTAGTTTCAATGAACTCCTCGAGTCCGGAATTAGGGTTGACGACTTCCTAAAAAGCAAAAAGAAGGAAAGTACTTTCCGCTACAACAAGCCCACCACAAGTAAGGATGCTTCAGTCAACGCTATTGCACTCAGCCGCCCCAACACCGGAAAGTATTCTGCTGTCCCTCCTCCCGAAAAGAAAAAGAGGCACTACGACAAAATTGAAGGAATCACTCAAGAAGAACTCTTCGATGTGCTTGTCCAGAATGAAAAAATCAAACCAAGGGAAGGTGGTCCTCCGAAGGATATGGGTCTGAATCATGCTCATCACTTATTCTGCAAGTACCACAACTTCACCGGCCACGACACCAACTCTTGCCATCACTTGAAGGACATCATCCAAGACCTCTTTGACAATGGAGAGTTAGAACGTCCCAACGTCATCACCAATCCTCTTCCTCGTACTCCATGAAAAAGATGAAGCTCCGAGAAGAAATCAACACTTACCACTTTGGGGCTACCACTATCCTCTCCCTTTCTCCTTTGATAGAAGTAGATTAGGTTTTAAATTTTCAAGTATGAATTCGAAGAGTCGTTCTGTCTTTCTAGTACTCCTCACCTCCTCTAGTTTGTGTCTTCTAAACTATCGAGTCGTTCTTAAATTTCTCAATAAATTAAAGTAATTTCTTTTCCTAAACACTTTCCCTAAAGTTGTTCTACCTCATGAATATCATTCAACTCATGCAAAATAATGGACCTTCCATTCCCTAAATCATCGCAAAAATAGAAACTTCTAAGTGACTTTAAAAAGCAAGTTATCATTAGGAGGCTTAAGGGTTAAACATTATCCCGACTGAAAGTTAGAGACCAACAAGCGAAGAAAGCCAAAGGTGCTGCTGTCAACATTCATCCAAAGAAAAGTGGTGCTACTCAACTCAAGGCTTTGAGAGTACAAAAAAAAAAAAAAAAAAAAAAAAGCTCGCTAGTACGAAACTCCTCAATTCGTCCTTGGCAAAAATAGAGCATCGAAAAAAAAAAAAAAGGAGAAAGAAAAACTCTCAAGCCTTCATCGCCCCACAACAAGGATGGAATTTCAACAAAGGCAAGAAGGACTCTCCCACAAAGAAGAGGAGTCAAGTGATACCAACAAAAGAAAAGAGGATTCCTCAAAATCCTCCTACATCAAGTGAAGAAGACTTTCAGTATCAAGAAAAATGTTTACCCTTAAGTCATACTAATGATTGGCTTTCTCCTCAATCTTGTTTAGAAATTTCTAGATGAAGCAAGGTCCATTAAAAGTAGAACAACTTTTCTAGACCTTTGAGCCATGTAGCGTTCTTTGTTGAGTCTAGGGGCTTCCTGTTAGCCACTCTCATACACACTCTTGAAATTCAAGCATCAAAACTGGGGCTTCCTCACATTTCCTCCCCCAGTCAATCTCTACTTCAACTCTTCAAAATAATCAAATCTGCATTAGGGGCTTTCCTCTTTGTTTCTCACTCTCATCATCAGAGAATACACTTCTCCAAAAAATTAATGCTTGGATCACCTTCCATTAATGAATAGAGTCCGTCTCTCCTAAACTAACTTGAGATCTCATTTCTCTCCTCAATAAGATTTTCTCTCTCTGAGTTCTCTTCGAGTTACATACTATCAAAAAAAAATGATGAAAAAAAAAGACGCAAAAGAGATGCCCGCTAGATTGAAAATCCGAAAGGGCGGTCTAGGCAAAAATCAGGGTGCGCACTAAGAAAAAAAATCAAAGGAGAAAGGGAGACTATTCTTCAACCTTCTTCATCGAACATCATTCGATCCTCTTCAAATCAAATCAACAAAGAGAGTCTTCTTCGATCATCTTCAAATCAAGAGAGCAGCTTCACAAGCCTGTTCACAAAGTCATCTACCACTTGCAAGCAACTTGGGGCTTGAAACAGCAAAGGGCCTTGGACATAAAGCCATTACGACAGTCGACAGATTCGTAGTCGTTTGCCTCCTAGAGACACGATTCAAAGGAGAATTAAGAATGAAGATTCACAACGGGCCTAGATGTGTTCACACAAGGATACTCATCGAAATTCTACAACAATACAGCCTCGCTGACTAGCAACAGATTCTGCATAAACCTGATTTGGTCCCAACTTGTCAAACACAAGTTCACTCATACAGTTCACCCATCTCAATTCTCAAATACAAATCCATACACATGTCCCTACATTTCCATATACCATATACTCATACATAAACTCACCACCAAAATGTCCGACCGGCCATTTACACGAACAGACGTGAACACCACCACGTAAGTCCAGTCAAACAAACTAAAATCTGCAAAATCTACTTGGAATCTTTATGTGCTGACAGGTACAGAAAGGTAAGAATCATTCGGGTCCATCCGAGACCAGCATGCATATATCCTTGCATTACAGGAGCCGACAGAACCTCCATCTCAACCAACACCAGCAAAGTCTGTGACGGCAGCAACTTCAAGTCCGTGACCTCGGCGACAACTTTAAAGTCTGTGACGGCAGCAAACTTCAAGACCGTGACCTCGGCAACCTCTTCAAAGTCTGTGATGGCAGCAACCTCAAGTCCGTGACCTCGGCAACAATATCAAAGTCTGTGACGGCAGCAACTTCAAGACCGTGACCTCGGCAACAATATCAAAGTTTGTGATGGCAGCAAACTTCAAGTCCGTGACCTCGGCGACAACTTCAAAGTCTGTGACGGCAGCAAACTTCAAGTCCGTGACCTCGGCGACAACTTCAAAGTCTGTGATGGCAGCAAACTTCAAGTCCGCGACCTCGGCAACAACGGCAACGTCAGTAACCTCATGCGACGCACTTCAACAACTTCATCAACAAATGGGTATCTTCAGAATTGGGTCAAGTCCTTGATTCCTCAGTATGATTTTACCTTTTCAAAAAAAAATCTCCTCGATTTTCAAAAAAAAAATGATTTTCAAAATACCTAAAGCAACCTTTTCGTGTTTTGGAGTCGAACTACGTTTTGGTCTGATTCTCCGATAGAGATACGTAGGCAGCCATGCGGCACGACCATCCCAGTGTTCAGAATGATGTCTTTTCTATCGACGACACTTCTTATTTCATAAGACCTGTCGCCGAGGGGCTCTGTAGACACCCCATTCTGAACTCATAACTACATGATTACACTACTCTTCATCTCTCTTTTGTGTTTTGATGAAAGCATATCAATTTCGTCATGTTTCGTTAAGTTTCTAACTAACCTCGTTAGTTTTGGACCTAACTGGCTAACGGAATAACTAAAGAGGGCAGAATTGTCCGCAGACTGCTTTGTCTCGCACGAGATATCATATCTCGCGCGAGATATCCCCTCGACAGGATGTGCATAAATCACTCTCCTTCTCCGTTTCAAACTCTTTTCTTGATAAACCTCATCTAATCCGGTATCCAATCAGAACTGAGTTCTGGAACCTTCCTAGGAGATTTTACCTCTCCACCTTCACCTCTCCAACCTCCTATAAATACTGGATGATTTTCAGTGTTTCGGAGGTCGACAATTTCACACAACACACACATTTTGTAGGTTTCTCTCCCTGAAAGATTCCTACAAAATCACCCTAAATCACCTCATAGTTTGTTTGTCAACCTTGTTGATAAACAAACATCAAGCTCCAAGTCAAGGACTGAGGCGAAGCTCCGTCCGCATCAAGATCCAAATCAAGGATCGAGGCGAAGCTCTGTCCGTATCAAGTTTCAACTCTAAACTTGAGTCGAAACTCTGTCCGAATCTCTCCTCAAAAGGTAATCATCCTTTAACTTTCGTTTCTCTTCTCAACCCCTCTATTGATTTTAGAGTAGTGTAATCCTATCAAAAGGATTAGCCTAGAGTCCCTTCAGTCAATGAAGGCGATCTCGAAGCATACAATCCGACATTCCTAATCAAGAAATTGATTAGGGTTTATTTGTTCTTCTTTAATTATTTTATTAAAAAGATTGAAAACCTCTCTTTTCTTTAGCAAGACCGATCTCCGGATTGGGTGAAATGGATGCCTTCTAAACCTACCCATTTCATAACCTAAGCCCCGAACTCAAATCTCTTTCAAAATGGTTTTCCTATGTTTCCAAACGAATAATATAGGTGGCGACTCAAAAAGATGAAAAGATGAAATTTTCTCACAACGCTACACATATAGATGATTATATGCATGGGGATGCACATTACACTTATAGGTACTTGTTAGAGAACAAGATAATGGACTGACCCATCTTTGAGATTTATGTGATGGTCTATAGTCATATATGTCATGATTAAATCTCATGATAGTCGTGTCATTAGAATCCTTAGTACCTGAGATTATCATCGTTTTTCACATGATGAACGTTGTGCTTGATGTAGTCTAACACTATCTTTAATAGGATAACAATAAGGGCTATGTTGGCATGACTGGATTCTTGTAGGGAAGAATGATAAGTCAAGATGAGATTTGTCCCTCGTAAAGAGAGATGTCTTCTTGGGCCTCTCGATGAATTGTGTTGATGAAATGTGTGGCCACACTCAAGAGATTTGATAGAGATAAAATACACTTGGATTATCAACATATTCGGAGTCGAGAAAGCATTGAACAATATAAGTTGACGTGGACCATGACTTATGTTCAATATGACATCGTGTGACAAAGGAATTGTGGCAATGATCTATCAAGGAATCAAGCTTTGATGTTATATTTAATTGGGTGGACATAATGGTTTGCTAGAGATCACTTATGTCTTATGAGGATTGATGTTTCAACTCACTACCAATATAAATATAATTCATATAGGGCCACACACAAAGAACGAATTGAAAATGGCTCAAATATGGAAAATTGAACACATGCAAAGTTTCTGGCTGCGAGGCGCCCGCCTCGCCTTAGACCAGGCGCCCACCTCAAGGTCAGTAACTACGGGGGGCATTTTTCTGGCAGTGAGGCGCCCGCCTCACATCTCCCCAGGCGCCCGCCTCGGCCTCAGAAGGCAGCTCCGTTTTTTTGCTTGGATTATGGTTTTCTTCCTAATTTTTAGAAATATTTATAAAGTATAAATATACCCTTTTGCCTCAGCCAAGACACACAAAAATTAGAGTTTATGAAATACTAATTCTTTGATTTTGATTACGAATCAAAGATCAAAACACCATAGATCCAAATTCCATAACAGCCATAGATTGTTGAAAATAGTTTCAACAATCAAGGATCATCTAGCAATCCAACAAGATTCAGATCTTAGTTTGTTCGTGTGTGGATTACCAATAGAGGGTGATTTCTTTATCACCTAGAGCTTGGATACCTACGTTGTTGATTCATTACCAAGGAAGAACAAGGAAGAAGATCAAAGTTTCGTCGGCGATTCAAATCTGAATTACGATTCGTGTACAAAAGACAAACTCGCAATAAAGGTTAGTAAATCTATATTCATGTTTTAATCTATTCATATTAGACAGATTCATGGCTAGGATTTTGTGTATTATGTTAAATCTTCCGCTGCGCATGTAACCCCCAAATCTAACAGTGGTATCAGAGCCGAATTTAATCATGATTAGGTTAAATTGGCATGCTAGATATAATTGAATTATATGCTTTAACATGCTAGATGATATAGATTGATGATTTTATGTGTATTGTTTTATGAAACAATTATATGTGATATAACATGATTATGATTAATAGATGATTGATGTAATTAACATGATTATTTGAATCCTTAAATTTTGAGAATTGAATAATTATGTAATTAATAATTGTTATTTATTACATGATTATTTGTATGATCCTAAAGTAGGATATTATGTGAAATCCCATGTTCATGAGTATGTACACATAAGTTTCATATACAACCGTGCGATGTTTGTTGCTATATGAAAAAACTTCTTAAATGTTTAAGTTTTATGTCACCCCTTGATTAGAACACTTGTGAAATATTCGGGTATTTTGATGTAGTTTCGACTCAGTTAGATGCATCATGATATCTTAATATGGATCAACATGAGATAACGGTTGATATAGTTTCGACTCAGTTGGGTGCATCGTTCTATGTGTCCCATACGTTTGAAAAATGTTAAACTTAATTGGTGCTTTCAAAAGAATTTTGACCCAAGGCATAGATGAGATTAAAACATGTGTTGACATATGATGTCTAGAATCTCATAAAAGATCTAAGAGTCATATATGATATGATTGATAAATGTTATCTACCTAAATAGCTTGATTTCGGGCATTGACTCAGTTAAATCAAAACTAAGTGAAATATGGATCTTAGCCCATTATAATTATATGATACATACTTGTATTTGAAGGTGTATACTTTAGTGGAAGTATTTATGAAGTACATTATTTGTCTCTTAAATGGTGTTTTGGACAATTTCGACAAGTAAATTTGTCTTCTCAAGGAGGTTTGAGCACAAATGGAATATAGTTCTCAAAGCAAGATGAACACAAGGATGTAACGAGGAAACCCTTAGAGTAATCGTCCAAGAGAAAAACCTCGGGAGGCCTTTGGAAAGCCTGCCTAAACCAAAGAAATTTTATTAAGTCTTTCGTGTTTCTGAGTACAAGTGCAGAGTAAAAGTGAGCAAAACTGTGTAACGTGTGTACAGGTGCGTTCTAGGTACAATATGACGGATTTCGGGAGGTTTTCTTTTTTGACTAGGATTTTAACCAAGAATTTGTTTCCAAAAAGGATTTTCACCAACTTCCTCCTATAAAAAGAACCCTAGACTAGTTTTTTGTATCATCTTTAATCTTTTGATCTTTTAATCTTTTGAATCTCTCATTCTTTCTCTATATTTTCTTTCTCCTAAACAAATATTTCAATTTATTTGTACAAGATTGAAGGTTTTAATTCAAGGTTTGGTTTATTTATTTTAATGGCCCTTCGAGGCTAAATTCTTTAGTTTGCGGATTGGTAGTAACACATATTAGATCTTTATGCTAGGGTTTTAATTCTTCCTATCTCTTTCTCGTTCTTGTTTTTCTCAAACATTCTTAATTATTATTCTTGAGATCAATTGTGTTGACCTTGCGGAATACCTTTGACCTCTTGAATTTATTTGAGTATGAATTATTGCACTTGCGTGGATGATTTATAATTTGACCATTGTTGAGAAGAATAGATTCAATTGAGGACCTTGCGGAAATCAAACGAATCTAGGTTCCATTGTTCTTAAGCTTTTAATTTAATTCTTGAATGTTTATATTGACCTTGCGGAATATATAAACAAGATAGAATTAGGAGGGTTTTAATGACTACTGCAAGGAGCATGGAATCAGGAGATAACTCACTGCTGCTTACACACCACAACAAAATGGTGTAGCAGAGCATAAGAATCGAACAGTTATGAATATGGTCAGATCGATGCTCATTTCAAGGAAGGTTCCAAAAAAATTCTGGCCTGAAGTAGTAAACTGGACGTATTACATTCTTAACAGGTGTCCTACGTTGGCAGTCAGGGACATTACTCCTCAAGAAGCATGGAATGGAGAAAAGCCATCCGTGGAGCATTTTCGTGTCTGGGGATGTCTAGCTCATGTTCATATTCTAGAGGCCAAAAGAGGTAAACTTGATGAAAGGAGTATTATTTGTGTTTTTTGGGTTTTAGTGAAGAGTCTAAGGCATATAGGCTTTTTGATCCAAAAACAAATAAGATAATTGTGAGTAAGGATGTTGAGTTTGAAGCAGATAAATTATGGGAATGGGGAGAGGATTATGCAGATCAAATAGGAGTTGCTTTAGTGTGGAGAGATGATGAAGATGAGGGAGATGATGTGAGTAACTTTGGAGATGGTGTAGAGGGGATTAGTTCAGGAGATGATGAAAATAATATAGGCAAAAATTCATCAAATGTAAATGAGACTAACATTGCAGGAGCAGCACATGGCAGAATTCGAAAACCTCCTGCTTATCTTAATGACTATGTCACTGGATATGAGATTTCAGAAGAAGAAGAAGATGATGAGACACACTTGGTTGAATTTGTTTCAAGTGACCCAGTAACATATGAGGAAGCAGTAACAAGCAAACATTGGAGACTGGCCATGGATGCAGAGATAGGTGCAATACAAAGAAATAAGACTTGGGAGTTGACAAGCCTGCCAAAAGGTGTTAAGTGCATTGGCGTTAAATGGAATTTACAAGACTAAATTTAATGAACTTGGAGAAGTTGATAAGCACAAGGCTCTTCTAGTATCAAAAGGATACTCTCAAAAGCATGGCGTGGACTACACAGAGGTATATGCACCTGTTGCAAGGATGGATATATACAATGGGAATGATAATTGCTTTAGCTGCTCAAAATGATTGGGAAATTCACCAGCAACGTGAAATCTGCATTTCGACATGGAGCACTACAGGAGGAAGTTTATGTGCAACAGCCAAAGGGATACGTGATCAAGGGGAGTGAGGATAAGGTTTATAAGCTTCACAAGGCACTTTATGGTTTGAAACAAGCGCCAAGGGCATGGTTCAGCCGTATCGAGTCATATTTTATCAAGAAAGGCTTTCAAAGGAGTAAGAATGAAGAAACAATGTTCCTGAAGAAGAACATAAATGGTAATATGCTCATTATTAGTGTTTATGTGGATGATCTTATATATACTGGTAATGATACTTTAATGATGCACGAGTTTAAGAGCTCTATGAAAAAGGAGTTTATATGACTGATCTTGGTAAAATGAGGTTCTTTCTTGGAATAGAAGTGATGCAAGTTTCAGATGGAATCCATATCTCACAATCAAAGTATGCAACAGAAGTTTTAAGGAGATTTGGGATGGAGAACTGCAATGCAGTAGGTAATCCTATTATTCCAGGCAACAAAATTGATCTTGACGAAAATGGAGAAAAGGCTGATGAAACTCTTTACAAGAAAATCATTGGTAGCCTGATGTATATTACCAACACACGTCCAGATTTGCAGTTCGTTGTAAGTTTGATAAGTCGTTACATGTGTAGACCCACTAAGTTTCATTTCCAAGCAGCAGAGGGTGTTGAGATACTTGAAAGGTACACTAGATTATGGTGTTTGGTACAAACGAAGAGGAGAAATTGATTTAAAGGTATTCACTGATAGTGATTACGCAGGAGATGTAAGTGGGAGGAGAAGTACATCAGGTTATGCATTTGTAATGAGTGGGGGAGCAGTGGCATGGTCCTCAAAGAAACAAGAAGTGGTCACCTTGTCAACCACAGAAGCAAAATTAATTGCAGCAGCTGCTTGTGCGTGCCAGGTGATTTGGATGAGAAGGGTTCTAGAGGAATTGGGATCTAAATTGGAAGGCAGCACAACCATTTTATGCGAAAACACCTCAACCATCAAGCTATCAAAGAACCAAGTTTTCCACAGAAGGTGCAAACACATTGATGTACGCTACCATTTCTTACGTGATCTTGTTAAAGATGGAGTTGTGAAGTTACATCATTGTGTTGTGAAATTGGGGGGATCACCACATCCACTAGCCCATACTAGCAGTCATCAACATGGAGAAAAATTAAATCAACACATGATAATATGAAAGAACAAGAACACCGATAATTTGTTAACCCGGTTCACCACCACCCGTGGCTACATCCGGAGGCACCAAGCCAGGATATCACTATAATAATATATGAAGGATTACAACTTTACATATGCACTCACACAGATCTAGCATAGTAACTCTCCATGAGCAATCTCTCATATACATTATCTCACCTCCCCTAGAACGCACAAATAACACGGTCATGGCCGGGTTGTAGGATCGCCCCCATGGCTCTCCTAGGCCCCCGACCTCCCTTCCTAGACACTATTTTGTGGCTCCCTTTGATATCCTAACTTTCTCCTCTTAGGTACAAATATTATGGTGGTAGTCACAATGTATTTATAGAGATACAAAACCTATTCCTAATCAAAACCTGATTTACCCGGAGTCCTTGACATGGAAGGAGTATCACATAAAATAGGAATACTAATTTGTTACCAAATTAATTCCTCTCCAAGATTCCTTGCACGCCTCTGCAGAGAAAACCGTCCGCCACAAGCTGTACTACTGGGCGGTCGCCCACCTCCTCTATGGGCTGTCGCCCACCTCGACAGTCCCTCCGATTTTCTGCTTCTCCATGGTTTTGATCCTCTCCTTGGTTTTGGCTTCAATCCCAACAATCTCCCACCTGGAGACATAAACCACCATTGTGACATGCTCCCATCATACTCCCACCTGAGAATGATCCACCAAATATTTTACACCACCATGTTGAGCCTCCACGCTCCTCCACCATGAGCCTCCACGCCCAAGTAATAAGGCGAGTTGAAACCAAGCGACGCTTCAACCTCTCCGTGTTAGATCCTTCTTGCCTCCCCAAATCAACTTCTACCTTGATTTATTTGCATGACTAACTTCGCCTTCTCTCTCCTAGATCCACCCCCCCTTGCAATGCTCCCCATGAAACTCGGACACACCTTGCTTCTTGCATTGTCTTCTTGTGGTCTTTTTTCCTCGCTCTCTATTAGGTACTTGTGACTGTCTCCTTGCTGGCCAGCTACACATTGTCACCTATCCACCCTAACACACCGTTTATTGATGTCTCTCCCCCTTTTACACCAACAGGCCGGTCTCCAAGCCTCTTGTTCCCACCCGGAACGAAATTGATGTTGTCGGTAGAGTACAACATCCTCCTTACTCCCATCCGTCGTTTGCGAGAAGTCCTCCTCTTCCCACGTGGTCTAACCGGCTTATACCACTCACCTTTGCAAGAAGAGATTGTATCAAAATAGGAAACAAAATCTGCTGCAGAAAATTCCTCCCCGAAACATGGACGGTCGCCCACCACGCCCATGGGCGGTCGTCCAAGATGGAATTTCCCCGAGCCATAACCTTCTGACCAAGTGGGCGGTCGCCCACCACCACCTGGGCGGTCGCCCAACACGACAGAAGCTCCTCCCGAATTTCCTTCTTGATCTCACCAACTCCTCCGACTTCGACTCCTTTTCTTTCATATTTTTCTCCAACCACCTTGACTGCCCCATAAACCCTTGAACATCTCCGATCTATCTTGATCTCTGCATCTCCAAAATTCCACCTCGAATTTCTGCAGATCTCAATAAGAAACAAACGAACTCTTCAGACTTACTGATCTTTCGCACGATCGTGGACCTATTTGGCACGTGTCTTGCTTCAACCATAAACCCTAGAAGCTCTCAAATCCCTGCACGTCTTCCACACGAAAAATCTGCACGAAAATCTGTTGTCTCTTTTCTTCACCTTGGATCTCTCCTAGATCTTGAACCAATGCTCTGATACCAGTTGTTGTGAAATTGGGGGGATCACCACATCCACTAGCCCATACTAGCAGTCATCAACATGGAGAAAAATTAAATCAACACATGATAATACGAAAGAACAAGAACACCGATAATTTGTTAACCCGGTTCACCACCACCCGTGGCTACATCCGGAGGCACCAAGCCAGGATATCACTATAATAATATATGAAGGATTACAACTTTACATATGCACTCACACAGATCTAGCATAGTAACTCTCCATGAGCAATCTCTCATATACATTATCTCACCTCCCCTAGAACGCACAAATAACACGGTCATGGCCGGGTTGTAGGATCGCCCCCATGGCTCTCCTAGGCCCCCCGACCTCCCTTCCTAGACACTATTTTGTGGCTCCCTTTGATATCCTAACTTTCTCCTCTTGGGTACAAATATTATGGTGGTAGTCACAATGTATTTATAGAGATACAAAACCTATTCCTAATCAAAACCTGATTTACCCGGAGTCCTTGACATGGAAGGAGTATCACATAAAATAGGAATACTAATTTGTTACCAAATTAATTCCTCTCCAAGATTCCTTGCACGCCTCTGCAGAGAAAACTGTCCGCCACAAGCTGTACTACTGGGCGGTCGCCCACCTCCTCTATGGGCGGTCGCCCACCTCGACAGTCCCTCCGATTTTCTGCTTCTCCATGGTTTTGATCCTCTCCTTGGTTTTGGCTCCAATCCCAACACATTGTGGTACACAACAACAACTGGCTGACATTCTAACAAAACCTTTGAAGAGGGACACATTTCAGAACCTTCGGGACCTACTAGGAGTCTGTTTTGCAGGAAGTAAACTAACTTACAAAAGTAAGGTTAGTTTAAGAGAGGGAATGAAAGAGTCTGCTCCTTAAGTTTAGGACTTAGAATTTACCAAGTCTTTTGTTTACCTAGTCTTTTTTTTCTGTTTGAATAATCCCTATTGTTTAGGGGTCATCTTATATTTCTGTTTGCTGGTACTAGTAATTAGGACTCTTGTTATTTGTAATGGCTATATAAGCCAAAGCTGCTACTGAATAAGGATCGACTCTTCTTAGTTGAAATACAATTGGTTTTGTCTAATCTCTTATTTACACTTTCAACCATTGTTTGGTTCTCTCCTTGATCCTAGCTTTATCACTCTCGAGCATCCATGTAACCGAGTCAACTCGCCTTCTTTTGCAAGCAACTCCTCTACCCACGACACCGTTGCCTAAAGTTGCATTACCTCCATTGCCCGCAAATCCAATCTTTTCCAAAGCCACATTGCGACCATTGCCTTCCACCACCGATCCTTTGCCTACTATTCCTCCATTTCCTAACCCGACGTTGCCAAATATCCCCAAAATGACCCTACCCGCTTTGCCATCTATTCCACTTCCAACCATCCCAACACCAATTCCTTCCCTTCCAAACTTCCCTACAACAATTCCATCAATCCCTTTCTTCTCACCACCACCATCCACCTAGATTATCCGCCCCCTTGAGTTGCGATTGTTGTATTTTTACTTGTGAGTTGTAACTAATGGGACTTGATATGGTTCCATTTATAGTTTGCATTTCATTTTGTATTTTTCCTGATCTTATAGTGTACTTTTTACCATGTTATCGTAATCTTGAGCACTTGATTGCTTCTATCAACAATATTCAATAGAATGCCATTTATTTACATAAAGTTTCACTTTTGTTTATTTTTCTTCCGTGGATCAACTTGACACTATCCTCTATTTTCATTCACTATAAGAATCTAACTTGCACCGATCATGCACAAGACTCTATTCTACTGTGAAGAATGAGTTCAGGACACCCAAAAATACTTGCATAAAAGAAATACTCCCTCCGTCCCTAAATGAATGTCGATAAAAGTTTCAAACTTGCATTTGATCAAGAGCAAAATTGAAATTATTTTCGACATTCATATAGGGATAAAGGGAGTATCACATACATTTCTAAACTCGGAGACTTGGGTATAAACCAAACTCGGAGACTTGGGTATAAACAGCTGACAGTATTTTAGTCAAATTGTAATCTGAACTTTTTTTGATGAAAATGGGGACTCCTGCAACACATGAAAATGATTCCTCCAATGCAATGCTATGCTATGCTAGATCACTTGATTTCCAATTAAAGGCTGCCTAAACATAGTTTATACTTATCCCACAACACGTACAAAATTAATTAGAGCCCAGGTCCGTTGGGCCTAAAGTACTGTGCCTTCTTGAGCTTCTAACTGCCTGTTACAGATCGTGTTCGTCAAGTTCATGCTTCATTACCCTAAACCTCCTCAAAACCATAGCAAAAAATAAATAATGAGACTAGGGAGTATTAAGAAAGTCAAAAGACTTATTTGAACAACTCCAACATGAATCCCATCCAAAAACGGAAGCATAACAAGCATATTTGAATGGATTGCTGTTTATCCAAATCCGAGTCAACCTAAGGTGGAATATACTGGGATAGTAATTAGCTAAAAATACTTCTGTAAGTCACGCACCTTATCATACAGTAGAAACATAAGCAAAGCAAAGCAAAAGCATGAAAAGCAAGCTTCTGGGCTGTGCTGGGATTTTACACATTCCGCGTAGGAAAATTGATGGTATCGTCCCTGGCCATGACTTGAGGCGGAAATATAGGATATTGATAAAGAACATGAACTGTCTGTGGCACTTGAATTAATACTTGTTGACTATATACACAACCATTATCCCAGCAATGTAAATTTGGCTCATAATAAGACAGACGGGAACTGACCATATTGTCTAAATCTTCACCATCTTTTCTTGTTCATTCAAATTATCCCAAGTCTCAAAACTACGCCATATGAGCTCTGATTTTTGTTGGGATTTGACACTCGGATATTTTGCATAAATTAACTGGTCATGTTTATAAATTTGGATCATCTCGGCCCTGTTTTTTGTTGGGATTTGGCACTTGCTCATTCTGCTGCTTAGAGAAATTGTCCCCATCATCTCTAGATGTTTTCTTGTAGATCTTGCACAAAACACACTCATCCAACTACAAAAATTTTACAAGCTAAAGTTAATTTCACTTAAAATAGATCTGGAACTATTGGTGCTGTAACCTATATCTAACTTTTCATACCTTCATGCCATTTGAATCTTTCTTGACGACTGGACTAACATTGTTGGCATTGTCATTTCTATTCACGTCCATAATCCAATCAGTCTTGTTATCACTATTTTCCTGAACTTTTTGTTAGAACATGGATTAATTAATACTACCCTCCGTCCCATTACAAACCGGAAAGTTGGTCAACTGTTGACCATCTTTGACCAATAATTTATGAATATCTAGATATTTTTTTGTAATTCTAAAAAAAGTTATTGATAGTATTTCTAATGGTGAAGCAATAACAATTTTTAAAATTACAAAAAAATATCTAGATATTCATAAATTATTGGTCAAAGATGGTCAACAGTTGACCAACTTTCCGGTTTGTAATGGGACGGAGGGTAGTATGTGTTATTTAATTCCATTTGTTATAGTCATTTAATAATGTTAAAGTATAGACAAAATGTGTAGAATTCCATTAGGTGTAAGTACCATTAAATGATGGGCATAATGGTAACTTCACACCATCATCTTTATGAAAGGGTATAGTCCCTAAATGAAGTGCCCCTTGGATTCCTATATAAAGGCCTATCCATCAAGCCTATGAATCTACTAGTTACATCATTTCTCATTCAGTCAAAACTCTTCCTAAGTAATTGAAGATCAAAGAGATTAAGGGCACTTATCATTTAGAAGATCTACTCTTCCCTACTTTCTCATTTATTCAAGAACAAGATCAAGAACACAATCATGGAATCACAAGGTACACGCTTCCGTATTATTATTCTTCTTCTTCTCCTTCTCTTCTTAATCTAGTTGTGAGTCGGTTCATGGTTAATGGATCGTTAATGTTCCAACAATTGGTATCAGAGCCTACTCATATACTAGATTGAGTTTGAAATTCTTATAAAGCCTTATGCTTTAATTCTTGTATGATTTCATTTAGTTTTTGTTCTTGTTCATAATACTCATCTTGTCTAAGAGTATTATATTCATAAACTTCATTCTATTTCTGATTTTGGTTTACACAAAGCTTTCAATTCTTAATGTAAGATTATCCTATTTTGGACATAGCCACCATCATTTGATGCGTTGTGAGTTTGTTCAAATGTATAGCCACACATTTAAAAATGTGATGCGAGTATAAGGATCTACTTGCTTTGGTTGAATAATTATTCACCATTAAGTTAAGAATTGATAGTCTAAAGGGTATTGGATGTTATGTCTCGTTGTCCTGGCAAAGGGCCCGGCGTCCTCCGAGGGCGCGGGCCTAGCCGACGTGTGACCGGCATCGGACCACAAGGGGGTGCGGGGGCGTAGGCCCCGCGTATGGTATGACTCTCTCTATTTGGTTCAAAACCTGCTCATAAAAGGGTTCAAAACCTGCTCATAAAAGGGTGTTAAAAATGGTGACTTTTCGTCAAATCTCGGGCACCGGGCACATGGCGGCCGCCCATCTTGATCCGGGCGGTCGCCCATGTGTACAGTAACTTCAATGCCTGTGAAATGCAGCTTGGGCGGTCGCCCATCTTGACCTGGGCGGTCGCCCATGTGTACAGCGACTTTAAAATTTGTGGAATTGAAGCTTGGGCGGTCGCCCACCTTGACCTGCGCGGCCGCCCATGTGTGCAGAAGCTTCAATGTTTATAGAACTGCAATTTTTTTGGTCATTCATACCCTTTTGGTCTTTTGTGAAAATTTGTTAGTAAATTATAGTATCTGGACACCAGTCGCGCTTCGGCGGTTCTTAGAGTTATCGAACTTTAAGAATGGACGGGTAGAACAAAAGGATACTATCTTTTAATGATAAATTTCACTTATTTATTTACCCTTTAAATTTTCAGAAATAACCTTAAGGCCTTTTGTTTTCGATTAATTATATCCTTAACATTTTTGGATATAATTAACATGCTTGTTTCCCAAAGGAGACCTTGTTGATTAAATTCAAACTTGTTAAAAGATGAATGTAAATATTGATATGTGATTACATGCTTGTTTCCCAAAGGAGACCTTGTTGTTGACTAAGTATTTACATTCATGGGGTAATAATTGAACTAAACTTTTGGTCATTTTAAATGCTGTGAACCATCCCAAAGGAAGGCGGGTGTTTAAAATGAATTGTTTATATTCTTTATTGCCGGGGAACAAGTACCTTAAACTTTAGGACACTTTTTGTACTTGATCCGGCCCAAAGGAAGGCAAGTATTTAAAGTGTGTTGTTTAAGCTATTTGTTTACCTTAAGATAAATCAAATTGTGAGTCAATTCGCAATCCAAAGATTAGTCTTGATGTCATGTTGATTATCTTTTATTTTTGATGGAATTCATTTGATATAATTAATCGTTATGTAGTTTCTTATATATGTTTTGTTTCATTCTTGTTCTTCTCCTTCAGATTTGATTAATGCTTCATCCGTAACTACTGCTATAAATGATGCACCTTTACTTACTGGGACTAAACTTAAAACTTGGAAAAATAATATAACGATGATCTTAGGCAATATGGACATCGATCACGCATTTGGGGAATCAAGTCCCGCTGCTCTCTCTAAAGGAAATACCGTTATAGAACGGAAAAATGTTGAGCAATGGGAACGGTCCAACCGCGTGAGTCTAATGATCATGGAAAATGCGCTCGTAGACATTTTTGGACAATGTCTCTGAGATCGAAAATGCTGAGATTTTTCTTGAATTCTTGTGGAAACTTGTTTCCATTCGGTACAAGGGTGACGAAAATCTTCGGGAGTACATTATCGAATTATTTCATCTTTCGATCAAACTAAAATCACTTAAGTTAGAGATTTCGGAAGATTTGCTCGTGCACTTAGTTTTGATCTATCTTCCTCCTCAATTTGGTCCTTTTGAAGTGACCTATAAATGTCAAAAGAAAAAGTGGAATATTAATGGATTACTTTCACATATGACATTAGAGGAAGATAGGATGAAATATCTCAAATTAGAAAGTACTCACTCATCATTTACTTCTTCTCGTGGGATTAAGAGAAGAGGGAAGGAAATTGCGGTTGCAAGTAAGAAGCATAAGGGATCATTTAAGGATCATAAAGTCAAGAAATGCTTCTTTTGCAAGGACCTTACTCGCATGAAGAACGACTACCATAAATATCGCGAATGGCGAATTCAGGATGGTATGTCATTTGGTCTTGTTTGTACTAAGGCAAATTTGGTTTCAATTCCTTAATATACATAGTGGTTGTATTTGGTGCAACAACTCACATTAGTTCATGTATGCGGTGTTGCTCGAATTACCGAATCCCCAGCCAAGATGAGAAATACATCTATATGGAAGTTGGAAATCTCTGTTGAAGTTGTAGGCATAGGGATTTTTGTTAAGTATCGGCTATTATTTTGTATTAAATAATACATTTATTGTATCGTCATTTAGGCGGAATTTGATATCGATCACGTATTAGATCGGGAAGGTTATTCCTGTTCATTTGGTAATAATAAATGTGATCTTATTTTCAATTCCGAGGTTGTCGGTATTAGTACTTTATCTTAACAATGACAATTTTATTTACTTCAAACACAATACTATTAATGAGTCCCATAATAATGAAACCAAAACTAAAGGCACTAAGCAAAAGTTATCAAGTGAAAATTCTTGTATTCTATGGCATAGGCGTTTGGGTCATATCTCCAAAGGAAGAATTGATAAAGCTTATGTCGGAGGGAATTCTAAAAAAACAACTTGATACTCCGGATAAAACTTTTGCATTAAAGTGTTTTAAAGAATAAATTTACAAACATTAAAGGAAATAGAATTTTGAGAGTATCAAACGTCTTGGAACTAATTCATATGGACATTTGTGGACCATTCATTAACCCTTCATGGAATGGTCAACAATATTTCATTACGTTCATGGATGATTACTCTCGTTATGGATACATTATTTTCTTCATGTAAAAGTTTCAATCATTGGTCGTTTTCAAGTCTTTTAAGGCATAAGAAAGACTATTAAGAACGTTAAATCCGATCATGGTAGTGAAAACTACGGATGGTATAACGTATTGGGTGAATAACGTCCGGGTCCTTTATATTCGCTATTTTGAAGAGTGTAGGATTGTCCCTCACTACACCATGTCGGGTAAATCTAGCATAGTATATTGGAGAGACATAAATCCTTAAGGATATGGTAAGAAGTACGTTTTCTTGTACTTCTTTACCTCACTCATTATGGGCGAAGCATTAAAAACCGCAGCTTATATTCTCAATAGAGCACCTTCAAAAGCTACCGACAAAACCCCTTATGAGTTATGGACGAATAAGAAACCGTCCTTAAATCATCTTCATGTATGGGGGTGTCCAGCAGAAGCTAGACCTTATAGGCCTAATGAGGGCAAACTGGACCTAAATACTGTTAGTAGATATTTTGTAGGGTATGCCGAGAGATCTAGGAAATATAAATTTTATGACCCGAAAACTAGAACATTTTTTTCGAGACTGACAATGTTAGGTTCCTTGAGAATGTTGAATTTAGTGGGAGAAATAGTAATGATTTTGAATTTGAAGAGTTAGAGGAACCACTCTTTATTCCTCAAACTTTAGTTCCTGTTGGAAATCAAGTAATTGTACCTGAAATTCAACAAAGAACATACAATTCAAAATAGAGACTCCCGTAAATAACGGACAACATGAAAATGTTGGACATAATGAAATTCAACAACCTCAAAATGAGGATGAACCGGTGCCCTTAAGGAGATCTACTAGAAAAAGAAGAAGTGTTATTTCGGATATTTATGATATGTATCTTGCGGAGAATTAGGACACCTTAGGTTTAGTGGGAGATGATCTAATCACCTTCCATGAAGCCGTTAATAGTCCTAATTCTCATAAGTGGATCAATGCCATCAATGAGAAGTTAAAATCAATGAAAGACAATGACATTTGGGATCTTGTCCCATTACCTGAAGGTGTAAAACCTATTGGTTATAAATTGATATTTAAAACCAAAAGGGATTAGCAAGGTAATATGGAAAGATATAAGACACGTCTTGTTACTAAATGATTTACTCAAAAGGAAGGCATTGATTATAAAGAAACATTTTTTCTGGTATCTTCTAAAACCTCTTTTATGATCATTATGGCATTAGTGACACATTATGATCTTAAGCTTCATCAAATGGATGTTAAGACAGCTTTTCTCAATGGCAACATTGAGGAAACTATCTATATGAAGAAACCAGAAATGGTGACTAATTCGGATCAAACTAGTCAACTGGTTTGTAAACTTAAGAAATCCATTTATGGGCTTAAGCAAGCATCTCGTCAATGGTAGTTAAAATTTAACCAAGTTATTCTTTCATTTGGCTTTGAAATGAATCTTGGTGAAGATTGTGTGTACCATAAGTTCAGTGGGAGTAGATTTATTATTTTGGTCTTATATGTGGATGATATTTGAATGATATTTTTCTTGCTAGTAATGATAAGGACCTTCTAAAAACTAAGAAATTTCTCAAACAAATTTGAGATGAAAGATCTTGGTAAAGCATCTTTTGTATTGGGAATCCAAATTCATCGTGATCATTCACGAGGTATTTTGGGATTATCACAAAAGAGCTAAATAGAGAAGGTATTACAAAGGTTTAGCATGAAAAATTGTAAACCACATGACACCCATGTCTCTAAGGGAGATAAATTGAGTTTAAAGTAAATGTCCTAAAGATTAATTTTAAATCCAAGTATACGGAAAATATCCCTTATGCACCGGTAGTAGGAAGCTTAATGTATGCGCAAGTCTGTACTCGTACAGACCTTGTATTTATTATTGGGATGCTTGGTCAATACCAAAGCAATTCGGAAAGAAGAACATTAAGTCGCATCCAAAAGAATGATGAAGTACCTATAAAACATTAAACTACATGCTTATGTATATAAAATCGGATCATTTTGAGATCATTAAGTATTCCGATTATGTTTTAGTGGATGCAAAGATGTCGAAAGACATTCTATGGTTATGTCTCTTGTTGAAGAGAAATAAGTATAAAATGAACAAATAGATATACAACTTATAGGATCAAACTCCATGTTATTGGATCCATTTTGTAAAGTGTAATCTCTTTTGATGTTTCACGAGCATACTTTTGCTTCATATGGGTGAAACAACTTTTGATAATGCTTAAATCAGTGGGAGTTTGTGTTGTTATCTATTTCTTTGTGTTGTTATTATTTATATTGATCTCATTTGGTTAAGTAGGACTAGTTGGAGAATATATATATATGCGTTCTTCATATATATTCATTAATATTCCATGCTACATATCTATACTTAATCTATGTCGTTTAGTTGGATATATATATGTGATTAATTTTGGTTTAGTTGCGAATCAATTACAACGATCGCCCCTTTAGTCCCTATACTTATAAGACTAATGGACGGGATTGTGTTGGATGACAATAAACGTGCACATAAGGGTTGTCATTCATGTTATAAATGATTAAGGAATTTATTTAGTAAAAGATACATATTAATATTAATCCAAGTGGGAGATTGTTAGAACATGGATTAATTAATATGTGTTATTTAATTCCATTTGTTATAGTCATTTAATAATGTTAAAGTATAGACAAAATGTGTAGAATTCCATTAGGTGTAAGTACCATTAAATGATGGGCATAATGGTAACTTCACACCATCATCTTTATGAAAGGGTGTAGTCCCTAAATGAAGTGCCCCTTGGATTCCTATATAAAGGCCTATCCATCAATCCTATGAATCTACTAGTTACATCATTTCTCATTCAGTCAAAACTCTTCCTAAGTAATTGAAGATCAAAGAGATTAAGGGCACTTATCATTTAGAAGATCTACTCTTCCCTACTTTCTCATTTATTCAAGAACAAGATCAAGAACACAATCATGGAATCACAAGGTACACGCTTCCGTATTATTATTCTTCTTCTTCTCCTTCTCTTCTTAATCTAGTTGTGAGTCGGTTCATGGTTAATGGATCGTTAATGTTCCAACACTTTTTCCTCTTAATAAACGAGACTCTTTTTCGTACCAATTATTATTCCTTGATCATCACGTATAACAACATCAGCTCCACTAGCCTTCCAGAATACTTAAGAATGTAAAAGCAAAAATGAAAATATTTAGAATTAGAAGATTACTTGTGAGTTGTTGAGGATGATAGTTGTAGATATTCATATCTCGAATCCTATTGAGCGGCATGTGCGAATTGGAGACCTTTCTATTCATGTAATCCCTTATCAGATCTTCTCCACCGGTGGGCACAAATCCATAACCTGGTGGCATCTTATCAACTTTTAATCAAGAAACTAGCAAAGTAGAATAATTAAAATAAATAAGAAACAGTTCATCATATAACATCATCAGGATTTGATAATTCCAATGAAGAAACTGATGCACACTCGTGCACGCATACAACAAACACACCCACCGGATAATGATGGATACCGAAGTTGAACCGTTGATTCAATGAATACCCGGTAAAACTTTTGAGAGAGAAAACCACTTCTCAATTTATTTGTCAAAATTTCTTCAAAACTGCCTCATTACAATTGCATTATAAGTCTATTTATACTTAACTTGGAACATCCCTCCAAGTCTAGGAATACTAAACTACTAAGTAGATAAACTATGAATTAATTATTTGATGATAGGATTGACTAGAAATATGAAAGATCTCCAGAAGATAATTCAGATTATTATTGCATCATTCTCCCCTGGTTGAGAAGAACTCGTCCTCGAGTTCTCGTTTTCGCTTCTTGAATCTCGGTAATCGGGCCGTCCACCATTTCCATATCATAACCTTATCACAATATTCTTGCAGAGGCTTCAGTGCATATAGTTCCAAATCTTCTGGCCTCATTGAATCTGAATTATTTTCCAAGCCCATCAAAGTTTGAGAATCCTCATTACCTAAAAAGTTTGGGCAGAATTCCTTTGTAGTGCAAACTTTTTGGAAACCCATTACGTCTTCTTCCCTCTCTTCCATAATTAGATACCCATTCTCATCGTACTCATCGTAGATCGGAGGTAGTTTCCAATCTACTTCGCATCCTTGAACAGTTAAACTCATAGTAGAGAATATGTCCTCAAACTTCATTGAAGTACCGTAGAATATTTTTTTATTTTCAACAGTAACATCAACAACTCTCTTGTTGCTGTGGCTAGTCCTCGGTCTTCCGTCCAAGTGCAACATATTATTTTGCACGGAGGAATCTCAGCAGGATCTACGGCTCTGATACCAACTGATGCACACTCGTGCACGCATACAACAAACACACCCACCGGATAATGATGGATACCGAAGTTGAACCGTTGATTCAATGAATACCCGGTAAAACTTTTGAGAGAGAAAACCACTTCTCAATTTATTTATCAAAACTTCTTCAAAACTGCCTAATTACAATTGCATTATAAGGCTATTTATACTTAACTTGGAACATCCCTCCAAGTCTAGGAATACTAAACTACTAAGTAGATAAACTATGAATTAATTATTTGATGATAGGATTGACTAGAAATATGAAAGATCTCCAGAAGATAATTCAGATTATTATTGCATCAGAAACAGTTCATCATATAACAACATCTAAGAAAACTAAAAGTATAACAATTAAAATAAATAAGAATTTGATCCAATAATGATGAAAATATATAGAAGAAGAATACTCGTGAATTGTTGAGGATGATAGTTGCGGATGTTGTATGAGAAAGGGTAAATCTGCCGGAGACATTGTTATTCAAGTAACAATCCCGTATGGAGGACTTCTTCTCCGGTGGCTGGGCACAAACCGAGATGAGATGATGGCATCGTATCAAAGTAGTCTCTATTAAGACTAGAGTGTTCTTCTAAATCTTGAGCTGCAATCACCAATGAGCATGCAAGAGGCTTCTCCCCAAGATAGAAATATGAAGAAGAAGAAGAACACCATAGTCTTAACAGATACTACGTTGATACGTCAAAAAGAAACGGAAGAGAGAGATGAGAGAGAGAGACTTTAGGAACAAACCCACGAAATTTCAAAAATCCCATAAATCCATCACTGGTATAAAAGTGGTCTCTATCATGGCTATAGTCTTCTTCGAACCGCAATCACCATTGAGGAAGAGGGCTCTCCCAAGATAGAAGAAGAAGATGAAGCAGACGATAGCCATGACAGATTCTACTTTGATACGTGAATAAGAAAACAAAGACAGAATAGAGTTACAGTTGGTGATATTATTTTTATGGGCATATTTACTTCCCTAATTTGAATACAATTAGAAGCCTATTTGTAAAAGGACTTCAAAAGATTTAGAATCCTATTTGGAAAACGATATTGTTAAATATGTACATAAAGCAGAATGAATCTCTCCCCCCAGAGTCATTCTGTCCAATTTGCAGCAGCCCACTTCTAAATTCTAACTATGCAGGTTCAAGTGGCGCTGAGAATGGTCAAACGACCCATGGAAGTTTCAGAGCTACGTGCTGCTCTAGTTGTCAGTTTCAGATACTTCCCAAGGAAACTACGTCCATGGAACAATTCTATTCACTTTTACCGCCACCGATCATTTCCCGAGGAAATGATGGAAGCCAATGCAACCAAAGATGGTTACGGTGAGACTAATTATATACCATTGCATTGTTAAGTAGCTCTATATTATCTACAACTCCCTATGGATTCCTTGGTTAAACATAAAAATTATGTCTCTTTTGTACCTAAGCTTTGTCATGTTTTGCCTTATTCTGAATATTTTTTGAAGAGAACAATTTTGTTTTGCTCCATAAAAGAATTATTTCCAATTCCATGTCTACGTACCTAAGGGATTAAAAATTTCAGTTCTGAAAGTTTCGTGTAGCTAGGAAACTTGGATCACGCAATAGGCAAAGGATGTGAGTACAGATGTGTCTCACAACTGTCCACACATCCACAGATAATGCAGCGGAATAAAGTAATTAAAAATAAATTAAAAGCAATAACTCAAGAGTTATATACGCTTACTGATCTGTGTGATCAGCAAACTAGGCTTACGCCCAAAAACCTTTCACTATAAAAACTTTTGTTTCTTACAAAAACAAATAAGTGAAAAACTAAAATATGAAAATACTAAACAAGTTCTAATCACCTTCTATGATATGAACAACTCCCCTTTCCCAAGTAGGACTTATTCAATCAGAAGTAAAACAAGAGAACTTTATAAAAACCTAGATGTGAGTTACGGATGTAAGCTCACAACCTAAAATTAACAAGGACGTATGCAATGAAGTATGTGTGTTTTTCTCTCTAAAAACCGTTGCTTCTCATGTGCTGAATGTCTTGTATTTATAGTGCACCATTGAGAAGATATTCATGCAATCGACCTCTTCCTTTGTGAGAATCCTTTTCCTATATGAAAACATAAAACACACTCACAAGGAAATCAAATATTAGTAGGTTAGTCCTAATATAAAACTATGTACATAAATAAAAGATATTTACTATATTTACAATTCCTAGTCAAAGTAGAATACTTATAAATCTCCATGAAAGTCTCAAAATCTTCTTACCATAATAGAAGTCAAATTAAATAAGGAAACAAGTAGTTCCCTAAAAGCTCACGCTTTCAATCTCCCCCTATTTTGGACTTTCTGGTCAAAACCAAAGATTTATAACAAACATAATTTATGACCACAGAATATAGAAAAAAAACATAACTCCCCTGAATGGATGTGTGTCCAGATGTGTATACACATCCACACATAAAAACTGCAAAACAAGAATTAGAACAGAAAACCAGCAGTTCATTAAGCAAAAGCAAAAACCATTCAGAAACATCCTAATTAAAGCTATTACAAACCATTGTTTTAAAAACTAAAAACTAAAGCAGAAAATTAAAAATTGTCTTTTAACAACCATCATAGCAAAACACAAAAAAAACTTTTCTCCCCCTAAATCACAGATCAAAATGTCTCCACTTAAAACCAGCCATAGCTTTAGAAGAAAGAAGCATTAACGAAAGATCCCAGACTTCACTTCCAGCAGCAGCAACATTAGAACTAGATTCTCCCCCTTTTTGACAAGAAAGTTTAGCATGCCATCTAAGGAGATTATCCCTAAGAGCTTTCAGATTATTGGCATGGGCAATGGAGGCTTGAGCTTGAGCTTCAGCTTCTACAATTGCAGCATCTAAGTCCTTCATCTGAGCAACAAAATTCTCTTCAGATGTGACACCAGATGTGTCCACATCTTCCATACCAATCTCAGGAACTGTACCCAAAGGAAGATCCACATGTCTTTGCTTAGGGTCAAGCAGGGTCTTGGATTCCTTAAATAGGGCAAAATTTTCAACAATTTCTTCTCCTTTTTCAGGTTTAACTCCATTGGCAATGAGGATTTGGGAAATCAAGGAAGGATAGGGTAAAGACCATTTCTTTGATGGAGACTCTCCATAATCACAAATCTTTCTAAATATAAAGTCCCCAAAATTAATGTGCTTTTTAATTCCCAATCTATAAAGAAGCAAGGCTTGCACCCTAGTAACTGAGGTTTTGTTATTGGAGGGGCAAAGATTGGCAACAAGGATGGAGTGAAGGAAACAGTAAAGGGAAGATAAAGATCCACTTCCTAAATCCTTAGGCTTCACAGGCCAAGAGGTTACTTTGCCATGTGTAATGGCAGACACAAGTTCATCATCCTCAATAGAAACCAATTCATCCAAAAAATCATTCAATCCAAGCAAATCATTGATGACAGAAGGGGTAAAAGGGAGAAACACTCCTCTAACATAGACAGTGGGAGGAGAGGAGTAGTTTTTATCTAATCCCTTAGGCAAATTGGCATAAAACTCATAAATCATTTTAGGATAGAAAGGAAGGGGGTGGTCCACAGTTAAGAATAATCCTCTTTCCTCAAAGAATTTGTCCATCCCAAGCTTAGCAAAAGATTCCCTATCCCTTTTCATCTCTATAACAAAGGCTTTGGAAGAAATTAAGGCAAACCTATCAGATGCCTTTTTGGTTAAAAACTTCTTGGAAAAGGGTTTAGGGGAAGAGATAACAGAGACAGTAGATGACATACCCTGATCAGCTTTCTTTCGAGTAGATGTGCGTCTAGATGTGGGCACATCCTTAGACACATCCTTCACAGGGAATGGAACATTGATGGGTTCAATCTCAGTGTCATCAGCATCAGAGGAGTCTAAATCTTGGTCCTCTTTTTCTTGATCAAACTCTTCTCTCCCTAGCTTGTAGTTCTCATCCGAAGCAGTATCATCACTATCTGAACTTGAACTAGATTCATCTTCAATTGGCTCTAAATCAGTCTCAGCCACCTTTTTCTTTCCCCTCAAATCCATTAGGATATTAGCTAAGGGTACTTCATCATCAAAAGAAATAAGATCCTCAACAGGACTAGCAACTACAGTGGCAGAGGAATCTATAACAGGGGCAGACAGATTATCCATGTGAGGTGGAACCTCAACACAAGGGGTGGTAACTGGGATAATGGGATCAGTTGATAATGAGGGAGAGGGTGATGGAACAAAAGGATCAACAGACTCTGCATGGGGAACAGTCTCAATAGAGATAAAAGGTTCAGCATGGGGAGTAGGAACAACAGATTCAACAGGGGGAACAACCTCAGCAGGTGTAACAACAGAGACATGATCAATAACAGAGGGAGGAGGAATAGATGATTTAGCCCTAGTCCTAACAAGAGGAATTATTACCTCTTCTTCTTCTTCTTCTTCTAGAACAATGGCTGATGAGGGTTTCCCGCCAGGTTTCTTTAGATTCTTGGCTTTGTCAGATTCTGACAGCTTGCGAACCCTACCAGAGCGACGAAGAGCACGATGGGGCACCGGCGTTGCAGTAGGCTTTGGGGCTTTGACTTGAGACAGCTTCCTCTTCTTAGTTGAAGATGGTTCTTCAGCGATGGTGACAGGAGCGACATCCGATGGTGGGATCACCGGAGAGGATGGAGCTTTAGGGTTTTCGGAGGAAGGATCCAATGTGGGGGATTTAGGAGCATTAGCTTCCATTGTAGGATCAGATGAAGGTGATGGAGATGAGAATTCTGCAAGAAACTTTGAAATTACAGGGTTTAGGAGAACGGAATCCTCGCCTTTAGCTATTGAAATTGGGGCGATATCAAGAATGTCTTCCTCTTGAATGTTTGAATGCTCGGCCATTTAACAGAGGAATTGGGGTTGGTTGAACTGTGCAAAGAGAAATTAATGCTATGGTTTGAGATTGTGTGCAAATAGAAGGAAGAACAAAGGGTTTTGTCAAGGTTTATGGGGGATGGGACGGATGTGAGGTATAATAAATACTCACAGCTCCCCCTTTCCAAATAGAATTAGGAATCCTTCTTCAAAAAGGTTTAACATACCTCAAAATCCTTAGGAGTCCTCCAACGGCTAGAAACCTTTGAGGTTGCCACACACAAGCACCTTCCAAGAAAATAGGGGATCAAAATAAATCAAGATTTTGTATGATTTTTATGAAAACAAAAATTACTTCGGCATATCTTTATTTAAAACAGAATCCCAAAAAAAATTTCAACCTTTTCAAACAAGGATTGATACACAACTTTTTCTTTCATGAAAGATATTGGAGATCAAAAACCTATATAATCAAAGAATGAACTAGGAAAGAAAATTAATTAACTAGTATATTTACAAAGCTCCTATATGTCCTAAAAATGCAATATGCCTAGCATGATGCAAACACACAGGTGATGGAAAAATTCTCAGCTTATGGATGTGGCATAGGATGTGAGTCACAAATGGGGACACATTTAGATCACAAAAAGTCAATGAGCAATAATCCAATCTGCACAGCCTCTAGGATGCATCCACCAATTTTTTGTTGTGGATTTTTGCAATGTGAGTAGCTTTCACTTTACTTGATCCCAAAGATAGCCCTTTTTCCCAATGATCTTATCAAGTTTGACTTCAAGTTTTCTTATGAAAATCACTTGATCACAATGGTATGGCTTCATACTAAGGGTGAAGCAGCTGTTTCTCACATAGATATATATATATTTTTTCTTTTAGCACCCACTGTGAGATACCTAGGAAGGTTATATCAAGTCACCAAAAGGTAACATGAACAGGAAGTGCTCACAATTAAGTGATCAAAAAATAGTGTCAAGATGAGGACTCACAAGTGACCACACTGAGAAATTTCGTGCTAATGCATGATATTTTTTGGATTTTTCTTTTTATGATTTTTTTTTTTCTCAGTTAAACTAATTTACAGATGTGTTAGAGGATGTGAGACACATCTGGTCTCACAGCCTTAGATATCACACAAGCCAAGAGACTTCCTCAAGGAGGAAAATCTCTCAAAATCTAATGCCTTTGTAAATATATCAGCCAATTGATTTTCAGTCCCAACAAATTCCAGACACACAGTTTTTTGCTCTACAAGATCTCTAATGAAATGATGTCTAATATCAATGTGCTTTGTTCTAGAATGTTGGACAGGATTTTTAGATATGTCCAAGGCACTTTTGTTATCACAAAAAGCAGTCAAAACTTTGCTATTTAATCCATAATCTTTTAGCATTTGATTCATCCAAAGTAATTGTGTGCAGCAACTCCCAAGGGCAACATATTCAGCCTCAGCAGTGGACAAGGACACACAATTTTGCTTTCTACTATACCAAGACACAAGGTTATTTCCTAGTTAGAAACATCCACCAGTGGTACTCTTTCTATCATCACTATTTCCAGCCCAATCAGAATCAGTGTACCCAACCAAATTGGTATTTGTTTCTTTAGAGTAATGCAGACCTAGGTTTACAGTCCCACTCACATATCTAATGATTCTTTTCAAGGCTTTAAGATGGGACACTTTAGGGTTGGCTTGGTATCTTGCACAGAGACACACACTGAACATAATGTCAGGTCTACTTGCAGTGAGGTAAAGCAGACTTCCTATCATGCTTCTATAAAGGGTTTGATCAACACTTTCACCATCAGAATCATGACTTAGCTTTTGGGAAGATCCCATTGGGGTTCTTTGATGTGAAGAGTGTTCAAGCTCAAACTTTTTCACAAGATTCTTGGCATACTTAGACTGTGAAATGAACATACCATCTTTGAATTGCTTAATCTGTAAGCCTAAGAAAAAGTTCAACTCACCTACCATACTCATCTCAAATGTGGAAGTCATGCTATCCACAAATTCAGCTAGCATTGGATCAGAATTTGATCCAAACACAATGTCATCTACATAGATTTGTGCCACAAGAATCTCCTTCTTATTTCTCCTCACAAACAAGGTTTTGTCAACCTCACCTCTCTTGAATCCTAGTTGAAGCAAATGGTCAGTCAACCTACCATACCAAGCTCTAGGGGCTTGCTTTAGCCCATACAGAGCTTTCTTCAGCTTATACACATGATTAGGATATTTGGAGTCCACAAAGCCTTTAGGTTGTTCAACATAGGCTTCCTCATTTAATATCCCATTTAGAAAAGCACTCTTAACATCCATTTGATGAAGAGTAATCTTGAGGTAACAAGCAATGGCTAACAGAAGCCTAATGGACTCAATTCTTGCAACAGGGGCAAAAGTCTCCTCAAAATCAATTCCCTCAATTTGAGTGTAACCTTGAGCAACTAACCTAGCTTTATTTCTAGTTATCACACCTTGCTCATCAGTTTTGTTCTTGAAAATCCATTTGGTTCCTATGACATTACCATGTGAGGGTCTAGGAACAAGAGTCCATACCTCATTCTTCTCAAATTGAATTAATTCATCTTGCATAGCCATAATCCAGTCAGCATCTTTCAATGCTTCAGCAACATTTTTAGGTTCAATTTTTGAAACAAAACAACAGAAACTTACCTGGGAGTATGCTGAGGAGCAACTCCATAAACCAGCCATTTTTCTATAATCAACTTTGTCCTTTTGTCTAGTTTTCACTTGAGCATGCACATCTCCCACAACTTGTGAAGTGGGGTGGTTTTTCTGGATTTTAGAAGGAATATCCTTTGACCTATCCACACACCCATTCACATTACCTTCTGGAGCATCATCCCGATCGTAATCGAGGAACTGTCCTCGGCCAGTGGAGTTTGAGTGGATGTGGGTGCGGATGTGGGTTCAGATGTGGAGGCGTATGTGTCCACATCCTTGGTTACATCCTTATCGGGTTCAACATTTTTATCAAGACTGGAAGCTTCTTTTGACTTTTCAAAGACTGTTTCTTCATCCTTCCAGTCCAGCAGCAACCCGAAACATCATCCTCGCTGATCTTGAGGTTAAGATCAAGTGAGTCATCAAATTTAACATTAGCGAGATTCCATAATGGTCTTAGTTTTGAGCTTGAAAACTCTGTAAGCTCTACTATTAGTGGAATAGCCCATGAAAATTGCTTTGTCACTTTTTGAATCAAACTTGGACAGGTATTCTCTATCATTGAGAATATAACAAACACATCCAAACACATGAAAATATTTCACAGTTGGTTTCTTTCCAAGGAGGATTTGATATGGGGTGACGGTGCTACCAATCCTTAGAAACACCCTATTGCCAATGTGGCAAGCAAGTGTTTAAAGCTTACGCCCAAAATTTCTTGGACAAGTTCTTAGAACTTAGCATGACCCTAGCCATTTCTTGCAAGGTTCTATTCTTTCTTTCGGCAATTCCATTTTGCCGTGGGGTGATTAGTGCGTAAAACTCATGAGTGATTCCCTTAGAATTGCAAAAATTGGTGAACATTTGATTCTCATATTCAGTGCCATGGTCAGACCTTATTCTTACAGTCTTAAGGCCATAAAGGTTTCTCACCCTTTTGTACCAATTCTTGAATTCTCCAATTGTTTCTGACTTTTCTCTTAAGAA
Organism: Adenophora triphylla var. japonica; assembly: GCA_022495995.1. Classification (NCBI taxonomy): domain Eukaryota; kingdom Viridiplantae; phylum Streptophyta; class Magnoliopsida; order Asterales; family Campanulaceae; genus Adenophora; species Adenophora triphylla. The sequence goes on from JAFEMH010004184.1 coordinate 79,821, forward strand.
CATTACCCAAGTGTACCTAGAATAATCATCAACACACACAAAGGCATACTTTTTCCTACCAAAGCTTTCTACTTCAATAGGTCCCATTAAATCAGTGTGAATCATCTCCAAACATCTAGTTGTGGAGCATTGTTGGACCTTTTTATGTGATGCTTTTGTTTGTTTTCCTTTTGACATGAACCACAGACATCAGGGTTCTTGAAGTTCAGTTTAGGGAGGTCTTTAATGGCTTCAAACCTTTGAAGTTCTTCCAGAGTTCTACAGCTAGCATGCCCTAATTTTTGGTGCCACAAATTGTGAAATTGTCACGGCTTGAATCACAAGTGATATCCAAGGTGATAACAGCACCAACGATAGCACTTGGGATGGCACACACACACACTTCGAAAAATAAAATAATTTTGTAAAAGAGTTTGCAAAGAATAAAAACACCAAAATTGTTTTCTCAAGTTATATAAATATAACTTGAGAGTGCCTCTTAGGCAAGACTTTATAATCACTATGAATGAATTTACAAAGCCGAAAGTTCCCTATAGCTATATCTATTTTGAGCTCTATGGAACAAGAGATAAAGAACGGAATCCTATCCTAGCCTTCACACACCTTGATACCAAAGTAATCAAGTGCGAAATTACAAGGGAGAAAGGATTTAAAAGAACCAAACAAAGAACTTTATCTCTAAGCTTTTCGAAGGTGTGAATGTGATGAAATAATTGGCATGTCTTCAAATAAACCTTCCAAGCTTATTTATAGTCTTCAAATACTTGAAGGCTACTTCCAATAACAGCCTTGGGGCTGGTCTTGCACGTGGAGGAAGTGTAGGGAGAGTGGGTTAATTTGTTTCCACAATTCTAGCTCCCACTTCCTATTTTGTAGCAACCGAGTTGTTGAATCCTCAAGCCATGCTTCCACGCCTTGTACTCCCTTGCTTTATCATCCTTGTACTTCTTCTATAACTCAGCAACAACCTTTGACAAAGTCTCCATACGTATTGTTGTTGTTTGCCAAAGTTACGAATTAATTCATAAAATGTATTAATTCTTTTCTTCCAATTTCCACACGTGTCTAGCTCCTTCTTTGATGCTATTGCACCCTGAAATATAACCATAAACCATAGACTATACAGACCATAGTAGCACGTTAGTCCATTAAATAACAAACAAGAAATATACAACTATATAATTTTCAGTCCAGGAAATCATCTCGTGATATCACCTGGACTTTTGGGAAATCATCTGCGATATCACCGCAGATTACACTAACAATCTCCCCTTAGTTGGATATTTCTTTCCAAACTCAATGTGTCGTCCCGTAGGATTAGTCTATATACAAATGTACAGAGCATAGAACATAGAATAATATCTCCACAAAAATTAACTCCCCTTAATCAAGGAGCTAATCCTAAACAATGATTTATCATAATAAACTAATTTATTTCAAACTTTAAAAAGTTTACGAAATAAACTAAGTAACCATTAAAAACCATAACCATTGTAGCAAAATATCATCCAAAACTAGCAAAAAAAAACAACGTAGCAGATTAAGTTATTTAACAAACCAACTAAAGTGTTTTAGCAAATGTAAACAAAATAAAAGTAAATTGTTTAGAGAACCACCACCATCACCAAAATAAAAACATTGTTTGTAGGACCACCACAAAAACAGTCACCCATATGATAGCGGCAACATCAACCTTCAGGTTTGTCAACCTTCATGTTCAGCTTTCTTCTTCTTCAAACTCCTCTTCTTCCTCCCGATCTCCTTCCCTATCACTTCCACCATCACTTGGGCCAAGATCGGTGGTAGCACTGCAAAGAGCACCACTCCAGTTCCAAGAAGAAGCAGATCCTCCCCCGTTTGGGAAGAAATTTCATCAATAAAAGCATCTGTTACCCGCTTAAGCTTAGCCCATCCCTCGGCAAGTTCTCCTATTGCACTTGACTCGTTTGTGCAGGAAGTTGAGAACTGTAGCCTTTGGGATTGATGGTCCAGAGTTGCCCAAAAGATTCATCATGTTGTTCGTAATACTTGCATCAGCTCCTGCAAAAGTATGAGGGGCAACACCTGGGAAGCACTTGGGGTATCACGTGAGATAGCACTGGAGGAGCAGGGGTTGTTTCATCAGATTTGTTCCAAGGAAGATCTTTTGTATACCTTTTACCCTTTTTCGCTTGTTGATCAACGGTATAGTACTCGGGTTCAAGTGGTAAAAACATCGGAGGCTTCAATGGGCAAGGATTGAAATACCAAAACTTTGAAGATTAGAGAAGGATAGGGGAAAAAGCTAATGTTCACTTCCTTTTTTCTACCCCATGAAGCTAAGTGTTTAAACACTAATCTTCCAAAGTTAATCCTTAAATTTTTACCCAATCTATACAACACATTCGCATGCTCCAAAGTCACAATAGGTTCATTAGTTGTAGGAAGCCAATTGAAGATGCACAGCTTGTGTAGTACGTAATAGAGAGAAGATAATCTAGAAGCATGAAGTTTCTCTTTCAAAGGCCAAGACTCCAGCTTTGTTGTGAGTGAGCAATTTTACCATTTCATCTCTATTGACCCTAATGCTCTCATCATCTACATTAGGGAGGCCTAAAACTTTGTTAATCGTAGGTGGAGTAAAAGAATAGACTCTTCCCCTAACAAACACTTTTCCATATTTAGCAGACCCTTCATCATCCAAATGAGCATGCAAATTGGCAAAGAAATTGCGAATAACACTCTCAACAAAATCGATGCATGATTATTAGCATTAATAAAATTCCCGTCCTTTAAAAACCGAACCACTCCTTCCTTTTCCAACCGACCCTCATCAATGTGCTTCTCTTTTTAAAATTCTCTTACTTAGACTATTCAACCAAAGTTCCATATTTTCCTTTTTATAATACTCCAAAGTAAGAAAAGGTTTTGGAAAAGCTTTATCCTCTTCGGTTTGAGTAACCTCATCACCGATTATCACTAGAGGAATGTTTAGGAACGTAAGAGGGGGCAAGTGTTACCTCGAGATGATATCCTCTTCTTGCTAGCACTTCGGTAGCACTCACGCTTGCCCTTGGCCTTCTTTTTCTCGATAATCTGAGAGGGTCTCCTCTTCATCACCATCTACCCAAGCATCAAATGAGTCCACAGAAGGCTCCTTTTCCTTGTTTGCTTCAAAGTTCTCATCACTCACATAGGGTGAAGACACATCAATAGAGCTTTCTGAGACTTCAACCGGATCAGAGGTGGTATTTGAAGTTGCCTTGGACCTGATTGATCTAATGCGGTTGGAAGATCTCCTTTTTGCAATTTGGGGAGACACTTGCGCTGGGGCTTTCCTCTTCCTTTTTGGCTCCGGCAGGATGAGAGTCACTTTAGGAATGCCTTGATCAAACGAGGCATTGGGGCCAGAGGTAGGAACAATTGCCATTGTTGGTGGAGAAGAGCTTGGAGTGATCATTGGGGAAGTTTCCATGGCCACGCGAGATGCCACGGAAGGAGCAATGCTAGGTGAGATGTCCATTTGGTCCGTGTGGGAAGGTTCGGTACTAGCTTTGGATGGAGATGCCATGGAGATATGAGGGAATTTTGGAACGAATTTTTTGACCTAGAATTTTTGGAAGAGACGAAGACGCTTGGAATGGGGGTTTAAAGAGGTAGAGGGAGTAACGGATAGAGAGAGATAATAGGAAGAGTTAGAGAAAATTTAGGAAATTAAGAGAGAGAGATAGGGAACAAAAAATTAAATTGATTTGACATTAAAAGTCCTATCTAAACTAAAACCCTATTAATACTCTAACTAATTCCTATCCACTCATTTTTAAAACAAACCTAACCACACAAAGTTTTATAAAACCCTAACCAACTTAAGGATAATAAACACGGTTGCAAAATTTTAAAAAATAAAGAAAATATTTTTTTTTTTTAAGTATAAACGTAAAAAAAAAAAAAAACAAAAAATAAGTAAACTAAATAATTTGTAACTCAAGCCCAAAACATTATAAGCAAAAAAATAAATAAATAAGGGTTAGTTACTTAATTAAGTTTACCAAAAATAAAGGAAACTTGTTGAAGATGTTTTCAAAATCGTAAACTCTTTAATTAAAAAGACTTTCGTATTTTGAGAAATTAATCAACAATATATCGAAAATAAGAAAATAAAAAACTAATATAGCACACACTAATGTGTTAAGGCAATGATGGCAACACGTAGGATAACACATATGATATAAAACCCCTTGATAAATATTTTTTTCAGTTTCAAACACTTGAGGCATAATAAGCTTAGCCTTTTTTTTTTTTTTTAGACACTTCAGGCATAACAAGCTGAGCATTTTTCATGCACTTTAGGCATTATATGCCTATATATAATTTTTTAAGTACATTGCTTGTTAAACACGTCTCAATACACTTCTTTAAACAAGAAAGCAACGTAGTAACGAGCTCCGTGCTTCAAGTTATATTTCAAGTGTAGAGACCAAGTGATCTATGCCTTTCAAGTAGGGTACATTGTAGTAGCGAACTCCATGTCCCTAATACTTAGCATAAATCACCTCATACCTTCTCATTGGCAAGAGTACATCGTTGCAGCGAACACCGTGCCCCGAGCTCGAGAGAATAGTATGGATAAATGCCTTTGTCTTTTATTTATCAAAAAGAAAATATTAGTGACTTTGTCACTTTAAGCATATGAAGGGGAATGATATCAGACGTGCTAACCTAAATAATAACCTACCATAACAAAAAGGTCAGCATGTGCCACAGCTAGAACTAAGCTAGCTAGAATAAACAAATAATAAAGTATATTTTTTTTTTTTTTTAAGTAAATAACCAAAGAAAAAAATACACTAATATATAAGTGTTACCCTGAGTGATAACATCACCTGGGGTAGCACAGACGAACAGACTCAGAGATTACAAAGACCAAGAGATCTTTTCAAACTAGAAAATCTCTCGTGGTCTAAGGCCTTGGTAAAGATGTCACCAGCTTGATACTTAGTATCAATATGATCAATATTAATTAGGCCTTTATCTACCATATCTCTAAGAAAATGATGACGTATGTCAATGTGTTTGGTACGGGAATGTTGAACTGGGTTTTTGAAATGTTGATAGCACTCGGGTTATCACAAGACATAGTCAAAGAATTACTCTCTAGGCCATAGTCATCTAACATATGTTTTAGCCAAATAAGTTGTGAACAACAACTACCAAATGCCACATACTCGGACTCACTGTGGAGAGAGAAACACAATTTTGTTTACGACTATACCATGAAACTAAATTGTTGCCCAAGTAAAAACACCCCCACTAGTACTCTTCCTATCATCCATATCCCCCGCCCAATCCGAGTCACTAAAGCCAACCAAATTGGTATTAGTATCCTTACTAAACCAAATCCCTAATTCACTTGTTCTGAAACATATTTAATTATCTTTTTGACAGAATTAAGGTGAGAGACTTTAGGATTGGCTTGATAACGTGCACAAACACACACGCTCGAACATGATATCGGTGACGACTAGAAGTGAGATAGAGAAGGCTACCTATCATTGAACGATAAAGAGTAGGATCAACATCCTCACCTACTTGATCTCTACCAAGTTTGAGAGAAGAACACATGGGAATTTTTGAACTTTTTGCTCCTTCCAACCCAAACCTTTTTACTAGGCTCTTTGCATACTTGCTTTGTGAAATGAATATTCCTTCATTTGATTGTTTCACCTGCAAGCCTAGAAAGAATGTTAACTCTCCAATCATGCTCATTTCAAATGTTGATGTCATAGCCTCTACAAAATCTTTTAAACACGTTTGAGAAATAGAGCCATATACTATGTCATCAACATAGATTTGAACAATGACTATTTCTTTGCCATGCCTTAGGATAAATAAGGTCCTATCTGCTTCACCTCTTGTGAATCCATATTCTAGTAAGAAAGAGGTTAAGCGACCATACCATGCACGTGGAGCTTGTTTCAAGCCATATAAAGCTTTATCAAGTCTATATACATGGTTTGGTAGATTAGGATCTTCAAATCCTTTTGGTTGTTCAACAAAAACTTCTTCTTTTAAATAACCATTTAAAAAGGCGGCTTTAACATCCATTTGAAACAAAGTAATTTTTAGAAAACAAGCTATAGCCAAGAGGAGTCTTATGGATTCTATTCTAGCAACGGGAGCAAAGGTCTCATCAAACTCAACACCTTCAATTTGGGTGTAACCTTGTGCTACGAGACGAGCTTTGTTCCTAACAATATTTCCTTGCTCATCTGATTTGTTTTTGAAAATCCATTTAGTACCAATAACATTTGTATTACTAGGACGTGGTACTAAACACCAAACTTCATTACGAGCAAATTGGTCAAGTTCCTCTTGCATGGCTTGTATCCAAAAATTATCTTTTAAAGCTTCGAAATATTTTTGGGTTCTAAAGAAGAAACAAAACGAGAATATTTTACCTTGTGGTATGTGGTGGACATACACACATACCTTGCCATTTCACGGTCACTAAAATGTCCTTTGTTCCTTGTTTGTACCCCTTCACTAGCTTCTCCAATAATTTGAGAGGAGGGATGGTCTCTTCGATCCTAGCGGTGGATCCCTTCTCAAGTCTTCATGCACATGATCATCATCTCGACTGTTCATCCTTTTCAATTCTTTGGATTGGTCTTGGGTGATACCGGAGATGCTATCCCATCGGTGGCAACACTTTGGCCAAAGACTGGGGTATCACTTATTTGATTTTGATTCTCCAGCTTCTTCCAATATTAATGGAGATTCTGTACTCCATCACCTGTAACACTTGCTAAATCATCAAAAACAACGTTAATTGATTCTGAATGGTTTTTAACCTAAGGTTATAAACCCTATATGCTCGACCGTCCCGAGCATACCCAAGAAATATAGCCTTATCACTTTTAGAGTCAAATTTAGCTAAGTAATCCCGATCATTTAGAACATAACACACACACCCAAATGTATGAAAATAATGAACCTTTGGTATCCTACCATTCAAAATTTCATAAGGTGTCATTCTAGTACCAGTCTTAGAAAAACCCTATTGGCCGTGTGACAAGCCGTGTTTATGGCCTCGGCCCAAAATCTTTTTGAAATTCTTTTTGAAAACAACATCACACGTGCCATCTCAAGTAAGGTCCTATTTTTCCTTTCACCACCCCATTTTGTTGAGGTGTTTTAGGAGCAGAAAACTCATGTTTAATTCCTTTTAATTCACAAAAAGTAAAGAACAATGAATTATCAAACTCCGTTCCATGATCGACCTTATTCGCATGATAAGAGCGAAAACATGTTTTTGATTTTAGCATGTAAGACTTTAAACTTTTCAAAAGTTTCGATTTTTCTTTAAAAAATATACCCAAGTAAATCTAGAAAAATCATCAACTATTACAAAAGTATATTTCTTACCTCCTAACCTGTCTACCTCAACTGGACCCATTAAATCCATATGCATTAATTGAAAACGGTGCGTTGTCCCGAATACTCCTCATTATGTTGGGTAGCACTATGGGTAGCACGTGTTTGTTTACCTTTTAAACAATCTTCACATATGATTTTTGTACTAATGTCCGTGACTAGGTATACCTCTTATAGCTTCGGCATTAATGAAGTTTCACAATGTTACGAAAATGGACATGACCCAACTTTTGATGCCATAAGGTAGCATCATCAACCCTCACCAATGACACACTTGTTTATCCTCAACAAGATAACAGCTTATTACTTGACCTAGTACCGGGTCCATAACACGCTTATTGGTACAATCAAAAACTTCACAAGTGTTTTTATTGAATTTTACTTCAAGGTTGTCATCACAAAGTTGGCTAATACTAATTAAATTAGTTACCGACCCATCAACATGCAAAACATTTTTCAAGGCGGTGAAATCCAGGTACATTTAATACGCCTTTTCCTACTATATTACTCTTGCCACCACCACCATATGTTACACTACCACCTTGAATAGGTTCATATTCCTTTAAAAATATTTTTGTTCCGGTCATATGACGAGAACAACCACTATCAAAATACCATGAACCTTCAACATTAGTTTTTAAGGCGGTGCATACAACATCACATATCAAGTTAGACTTAGGTTTTCACACTTTTCTACTTTGATAATTTTTCTTCGATCGACAAAGTGATATCTCGACATGCTAGGTAGCACTTCGGGTATCACACAGAACCGGACTGTTTCTTTAAGAGAGTTTTGCAATCATTTTTCAAATGTCCAAGAGAGTAACAAGAGTTACATATTTTTATCTTGTCAAGACTTATCGAAGATATTGGTTCAACATGATCTCTTTCTTTAACAAAAATTAACTTATCTTACGTATTAGACAAAGTAGATGTAATAGCATTTAAAGACTCTTGAAAACCCATACCGCCTTGAGTGGTTTGGACAACCCAAGAATTGCATCTAACTTGGTAGAACTCGTATTGAGTTTCTTGAATGTTGTCTCGGCAAGAGTAAGTTTGCTCTTGACTTTGTCCAGCTCCACATCCTTCTTTGTGAGTTGAACTTCCAATCTAGTCAAGCCATCAGTTAGGTCTTGAACCTCTTTGGACAGAGAGATCACCTTCTTGTTCTCTTTCTTCCATTCATCCACCAATTCTTTGCAAAGGTTCTTAAGACCACAAATGAGTTCATCCTTGCTGAACTCCTTCTCATCTTGTGAACAACCTGCATCCATGTTAACAGAACCCACAAAACAAACAGCATTTATCAAATTTAAATCTGTATACCTGTTGGATGATATCTCAGGTGCTATCCCATTTTGGATATCACCTGGGGTATCACTGACTGTGAATGTGTGCCCCAAAATTTTTGTTTATTGGAATTCACGCGAGTTTGAAGACATCCGAGTTATTTGAAAAACGGAGTCGCCACGCCATTTTGATTACCTCAAAACTTTGAAAAAAAAGGTTTTATGGGTTCGGAGGTTAAGTTACCCCTTGGGAAGAACGTTTGGCGTTCACCCAAAGTGCCTTGCCGGAGCAAGTCTCCCTAGATTTCATTAATCGTGTTTGCTTGCGTGCTTTCTTTGTGTGCATGTGTTTGAGAGTAAAAGGGGGAATGTCCCAAGTTATCTTCCGGACGTACAAACCATTTGTTGGTTGTCGCTCGGGATTTCTTGGAATTTATGTATTTGGGATTATGATCCCGTCCTCATCTTATGACTTGTGATCATCGCATTTTAACCTCGGGACCCTCGGGACTTGCGTGATCGAGAGAATGACTCTCTTTTGGTCAAAGATGAGGTTCCTTAGGAAGGAATGTCCTTAGCCCATCAATCCTACGCTTTAAGACGGTCGAGCTCGTATAGAGGCTTCATACTCATTCTTAAGCGATAATCGGAGATATAGGGTTCAAGGTTATCCTTTTCCTAAAGAAATCATGAACCTTTGATGGAAGGAACGATGCAAAGATGAGAACTTTTACACCGGTCCGTTCCAAGATTGGGGAAAAGGGGAAATGCATGTAAAAATGATACTTTAGTGAAAAGATGGCATTTTTGGAGTGTAAAGAATGTCTTTTGGTTGCAAGGGATGCCCTTTTGTGCAAAGAAAAGATTTTTATGTAAAGAATGTATTTTTATGTTGGAAAATAGCATTTAATGCACAAATGATGCATGAAAATGGCAAAGAATGATTTTTAATGCAAAGTATGCATTTTGAGTATGAAAATGAGTTTTAAATGCAAAAGATGCATCCTTAATGTGAAAAGGGGTTTTTGAGTGCAAAGGATGCACCATTAAAGCAAAGATGTCATTTTGGTGAAAAAGATATCCTTTTAATGCAAATGATCTTTGCTACTGTATGCAAATGTTTTAGTTTAAATGCGGATTGGTGCATTAGAAAAGGAAAACATCGGATTGCTGAAAAGATAAGGAGTGCATAGCGGCTATGTATGTCGCGCGACATAGGCTGCCTATGTCGCGTGACATAATAAGCCATTTTGCGAAGCCTAAACAAGCGAGATTTGCGAGGTAACAAGGCACCAAAATGGTCAAGTTACTTCACAAACAAATCTCGGAAGAGCATGTTTATTGATAATGAACACTTCAAGAGGGTGTGGATATGAGGGATCCACACTCATCTTGAGTGTTCATGCAAAACCAAGTCAAAACAGAGATTTTATATGAAATGTAATGAAATAAAATGTGGATCTGGGTAATATGAAGCTAAAGCATGCAACTTTAATCAGAATACTACATTATCAATGCATGTAACACATAGATTTCATATTCAAAGGAAAATAGAGAGTGGAAAAGGGGTAGAAACTCGTTACCCTTGAAGATCCACAACTCCTATATCAAGTTAGATATAGGAGCCTTCTAGCGTCCTCCTCCGGAGACTGAGTTCAGGCCTTGGATCCTTGAGAACCTCGAGTTCTTGATGTATAGGAAGTGTGTGTGTGTGTGGGAAGTGTGTGTGTGATTAGTTTGGTAGGATTGAGGTGATTTGGGGGGTATGTGAGGAGAGAGGAGGCTTCTGGAGCGTATTCCCTATAGAGGGGGACTGAGGGGTGGAGGAGGTGTGTTAAAATGAGAGGTGAAGGCCTCTATTTATAGGCTGCCTGCATGGGCTTGTTATGTCGCACGACATAACAAGCCATGACTGTATTCCTTCTAGAAACATGCAAGGTGGCATGGTTCTAGAACTTTTCCTGGCTGGTTATGTCGCACGACATAAGTAGCCACTTCTGGATTCTTCTAGAAACATGCAAGGTGGCAGGTTTCTAGAAGGTTTCTCTGGCTGATTATGTCGCACGACATAAGTAGCCAGATCTGGCTTCTTCTAGAAACGTGCAAGGTGGCAGCCTTCTAGAAGGGTTTTGGGATTTAAGAAAAACGTGTTTCTTAATCACCAAGCATTCCCTTCAGCCCTTAAAAGGCTTGAAGCAGTTCCGGAATTGTTCCGGAACTTTTAGGAAAATCCGGGGAATTACCGGAAAAATTACCGAAATTGCCGGGAAAATTAACCGGAAGGCATGAGCCAGATTTGGGTACTTACAGAAGCCCCTCGGCAACGTCACTTGCAGGGCGAGTGGGGTTGTCGATAGAAAAGGATCCAATCTGGCGAATGCCGAGATGGATTGGGTGACCAATGTGGTCGAGTGGCTGGACCTTTTATGAAAGGCTACCTACGTATCCCGGAGGAATCAAGCCAGGTCGTAGTTCGGGCATCACTAGATAGTTAGGAACGATGTCTAGGATCCTTGGGATTTTGACAATTCGGAGGCTGTCACCTGATTGACAATTACTGGAGGATGTCACCTAAAGAAGCTAGAGCTTAAGGCGCTATCTCTTTATGACGGAGATAGAGGTAACTTAAGTTGGGAAACTTGAGCGTACGTCACTATTCGCGGATAGTGGTAGCACAAGTTGGAATGACTTAGGCATGCGTCACTATTTGCGGATAGTGATAGCACAATTTGAAATGACTTAGGCATGCGTCACTATTCGCGGATAGTGATAGCACAATTTGAAATGACTTGGGCATTCGTCACTATTCGCGGATAGTGGTAGCACAAGTTGAAATGATTTAGGCATGCGTCACTATTCGCGGATAGTGATAGCACAATTTGAAATGACTTGGGCATTCGTCACTATTCGCGGATAGTGGTAGCACAAGTTGAAATGACTTGGGCATTCGTCACTATTCGCGGATAGTGGTAGCACAAGTTGAAATGATTTAGGCATGCGTCACTATTCGCGGATAGTGATAGCACAATTTGAAATGACTTGGGCATTCGTCACTATTCGCGGATAGTGGTAGCACAAGTTGAAATGACTTGGGCATTCGTCACTATTCGCGGATAGTGGTAGCACAAGTCGAAATGACTTGGGCATTCGTCACTATTCGCGGATAGTGGTAGCACAATTTGAAATGACTTGGGCATTCGTCACTATTCGCGGATAGTGGTAGCACAAGTTGAAATGACTTGGGCATTCGTCACTATTCGCGGATAGTGGTAGCACAAGTCGAAATGACTTGGGCATTCGTCACTATTCGCGGATAGTGGTAGCACAATTTGAAATGACTTGGGCATTCGTCACTATTCGCGGATAGTGGTAGCACAAGTTGAAATGACTTGGGCATTCGTCACTATTCGCGGATAGTGGTAGCACAAGTCGAAATGACTTGGGCATTCGTCACTATTCGCGGATAGTGGTAGCACAATTTGAAATGATTTAGGCATGCGTCACTATTCGCGGATAGTGATAGCACAATTTGAAATGACTTGGGCATTCGTCACTATTCGCGGATAGTGGTAGCACAAGTTTAAATGACTTAGGCATGCATCACTATTCGCGGATAGTGATAGCACAAGTTGAAATGACTTGGGCATTCGTCACTATTCGCGGATAGTGGTAGCACAAGTCGAAATGACTTGGGCATTCGTCACTATTCGCGGATAGTGGTAGCACAATTTGAAATGATTTAGGCATGCGTCACTATTCGCGGATAGTGATAGCACAATTTGAAATGACTTGGGCATTCGTCACTATTCGCGGATAGTGGTAGCACAAGTTTAAATGACTTAGGCATGCATCACTATTCGCGGATAGTGATAGCACAAGTTTAGAGTTCTGACAATTCGGAGATTGTCACCTAGTTTTGACAATTACTGGAGGCTGTCACCTAACGTTATCCCGTTATAACGGAATAACGGAGATTGCGAAAAAGGTTGGATTTTGTAGAGAAGTTGGAAGGAATCAATAGTTTTTGTAAAGAAAAGTGGGACGCACCCGAATAATTTTTTGTAAAGAAAACTGGGATGTACCCTGATTAAATAAAATTGAAAATGCCAAGGGAAAATAAAGGCGAATCACAGAGGTAAATTTGTAAAATAGGCCTCGGGGGCACTAGAGGGAAAACTGGATTGAAAGTGATTGAAAATGCCAGGGGCACAGAGGATAAAACAGGCCTACGGGGGACACAATTGTAAAATGGAGCCTTCGGGGGCAAAATGGTAAAAATCAGCCACAGGGGCTTAGTATGTCGCACGACATAACAGGCCACGTGGGACATTTATTAAAATACGCACGGTCGCCATTTGAAATTTACTTAGGCTTGAAATTGAGAGGGAGGCGACAGGTGAGAAGAGAGAGGGCGAACATCGAGAGGGGATTCGAAGGAAATCGAGAGAAATCCAACACTTCTTAGTCCGATTCAATTGAAGAATGCCTCCTAGGCTCTATCCAGGCAAGAGGGGTTCTCAACACGCCAATTTAGCTACTCGGAGAAAGGGGGTGCAAAGGAATCAACGGCCGTTTCTTGGGAAGCACCAAGGGGAGATTTTTACCCACGGCTCGATGAGCACACTTCGGATGTCACGAAGAAGGAAGAGGTAAGAAACCTAGGGTTTCTTGAAAAATTTTCAATTTGTGCGAAATTGATTTGAAGCGAGTTTTTCTTGATTTGCATTTGAACTTCATATGGATTGGCTGTGAACATGAATGAATCTAGGAAATGTAATGCGTAAATGCATGCCATACATTGATCCATTTTGTCCTACTTTTGCTTGAGATGATTTCAAGAAATAGCACGAAATATTAATATTTGTGCCATGTTTTCTTGCGGGGATTGCGCACCGTGGCTCCCCTGAGGTGATTGGCGAGGCTATGGGATAGCTTGCTTAGGGTAGCCGGAGCGGAGTGGACTCGCCTAAGGGCACGATTTCTGTTCTTTGGGCTAGGGCAATTTTTGAGATGGCGAAGGCCGTCGGGGCACTCAGGAGTGTGGATCTAGTGAGGGCATTCGAGAGTTACGGTGGGAGACCACTCACTCATTTCACTTCTCTTGGGGTGAGGCGACAGTCACTCCATTGGACTTTGCGGTCATCACGGGGGCGCCTTTTACGGATGAGCCGCTCTACATAGAGGAGCCTGTACAGGGAGTTGAGCCCCGGCTATTGCGATGATGATTTTATGGGCTTACTTGGTTTCGTTCCCGGATCAAGAAGGGGAATGGATATGAGTTGGGGGTGCTACATGGCACGATTGAGGGCGGAAGCGGGGACTACTGTGGTAGATGATCCTGTTGAAAGCGGTGAGAGCCGAGAGATTGGCTAGAGCTTTTGTATGGGTGGGCTTTTCCGACATGCTGTTCATTAGCAGCGCATCTCGCCTTGGTTTCACTATTGGAGCTTTTGAGAGCACGGGATGCGTCGGGAATCTGTCACGGGGGAGCGAGGCTTAGGCGAGATGTATTTGGCCCTAGATGACGTCGGTCGAGGAAGGCGAAGTACTTCACTGCTTTCATCTGGCTTTCGAGGTATTCTCTCACCTTGATCTCTTTTCCTTAGCGCATTTCATTATATCCCTTGTTTTCCCTGTTTTGACTTCTTCTTCTCCTTTTCGAGGCTTGGGCATACGAGTATTTTGGGGTTATGAGTGGCGGATCAAGGATGAGTTTCCTACCACCACTTTTCCTGCTCTTCGTCGGTGGACGAAGGATGCCAGAAACAGAACCGAGCAGCCGGAGGGCTCGAGGTGCGGGATTACGCTTCTTATCATGATACGTTGACATGCACGAGAGGGGTTCCACGAGAGGATGAGCTTGTTCCCTGGGTGGTCGTTATGCCGCTTTGGATTTAGATCACGCTGCGCACTTCACGAGTGTCGCAAGCTGCGGTGGGCTTGTCAGGAGACGCCTTGTACTTGGGAGAGAGGGTGTATAGACAGCATGGGCCGAATAAGCACGCTCGGATCCCTGATGATCCCCCAGCTAGGATGTGGCTGCCTCGCCAGTTGGCGAATGTAGATGCTTTGATCGTAGGCATGGCGGCACATCTTTACACACGGGAGGGGACTATACTATGTACGTGGCCATGCATCTTCGAGTCTCCACGAGACCGGGGTTGGTTATGGTGCTCATAGCGCGGGGCCTTCGGCCCGGCTACGTAGCTAGACCTCCTTTGCCCCGACTTTCATTGATTATCAGGGTGGCGGTCGCATGAGGCGAGCTCACATTGATATGTCCCAGACTCATCCTCATCTGGTGCTCCCGCGAGGTTCTAGATCTGTAAGTACTGTTCCTTACGCCTCTTTGGATTGCTTGCATCTCTTTTTTGTTATCAAGAATTGTATTTTGACACTTATTATGTCTGCTTGTAACAGGTGTCAGCTCAGGCTTACAGGCACTTGACCAGGGCATATATACAGGCGTGGGCATGATTGGCAAGCTTCAGAAAGGCATGAGTTTCTGGAAGAATCAGTGCCGGTCACAGGGTTCGATTGATATCTCTCCACCTGGTCAACCGAGAAGGAAGAAGAGCCGCTCTGATGACGTGGGCACCAGCGGGAGCACTAGAGGACCGACGCCTCGGACAAAGACTGCAAATGTGCCTCTTTACAGACCCATTGAGATTGACGATGATGATGAGGATGATGATGAGGATGGTGGAGCTGAGACGGCCACAGATTACGAGCTTGACTCTGTCGTCATCACGGAGCTTGACGACTACTATCGCACAGGGACCATAGCATACGAGGCACCTTCGGACGACCCTGATGATGAGCCAGAGGAGGCTGAGGATGATGACGAGGATGGAGATGAGGGAGAGGATGATGGAGATGGTGATGGAGAGGATTCAGAGTAGCCCCCTTCCCCCTTAGACATTTATAGGTTTTTGGTTATTGTACCCCCTTTGGGAAAAACACGTATTATTTTTGCACATTTCTTAGACTTGGTCTATTTTGGTTTGAATGTACATTGCTAGCCTTTTCTCCTTTGCACACATTTATGAAATGATGTACGATAAATGGCTAGAACTGAGTGACTTGGATGAATTTTTGGCTTGAATATGAATGCATGAGTGTATACGGGGTAAATGAACCATTCCCTATGCATTTGAGAGGTGAATGGATGGTATTTACAGCCATTGACAAGTCGGGGAGTGCCCTGGGGAAAGCAGGAAGTTGCTGATGTCTGATGTCTGATGTGGCTAGTTATGTCGCACGACATAAGTAGGGCCCAGCCGATTTTGTCGCGTGACATAAGTAGCCAAGACTGCATTTCTCTTACCTTTTGACCTTGAACTGGAATTGCCGACACAGGTTGGAATTGGGTGACCAAATAGGTCACAAACCTGGTCTCCTTAGGACAATGGCAAAGAGATATTGGTCCCTTAAGGATAGAAATGGGGTGACCTAGGAGGTCAAGCAACCAATCCTTCATAGGAATGTTCCAAATCAAGAGGGGTGACCTATATGGTCAGGAAATTGGACTCTCATGAAAGGCTTACGCACCATTGGAGAGTGGAGAAAGAAAAAGGTGACCAATGTGGTCGGATGGCTGGACCTTTTATGAAAGGCTACCTACGTATCCCGGAGGAATCAAGCCTTGATCGTAGTTCAAACTTTACCTAGACAGTTAGGAATGATGTCTAGGATTTTCGACGTTTTGACAATTAGGAAGCGTCGCCTAGAGTTACCTCGTTATAACGGAATGTATGAAGGCACTTTTGGGAGAAAATGTTATCATTAGCAATTGGCACGTTACTTGAGCCTAGGGATGATTTTTCTCTTGGAAACATGGTAGGGACTGGGCTGGATGCACATAGGGAATGTATTTGGAAATTGTTAAAGACGGGTTTCAAGCAAGTGGGATCGTATTCCTTGGGTGTGGACTGAACTGCTGCTTTTATTGAGATGTTGTCAACGTGGGCTAGAATTCCTCCTTGGGCTGAGACTGGGTTTAAACCTCGGGTCTTGATTAAGGTCCTTTTCTTAAACTCTGGCGCTTGAAGGCGATGCGACGAGGCTTTTATAACCAAAGCGAGATGTTGAAGTGACCAAACCTCTCTTCTAGGGATGGATGTGACTTATCGGAGCCCCGGTCTGAGGAAAAACTTTCTGCAAAGCCCCAATATCTTACTAAAGCAAGGAAAGATCCTTTCATTTGGCAAAGCCCCGGTTGAATGAACTGAGTAGGCAAAGTGACTTGGCGAAGCCCCTAGTCTGGTGACCTAGCAAAAATCCCAATATGGTATTGCGAACGTGATTTGAAAGTTGATCGACCAAGGCGAATCCATCTAGGGACCTAGTGAAGAACCCGATATGAACCCTAAACATGGCTAAAGAAGCCCCGGTTTAAAGGAATGACTTGGCAAAGCCCCATGGAAGAGTTTCGAGGCGGTCTAATGCGAATTGTAGCAGAAGAGGGAAAACCTATCCTTTTTCTTTTTTTTTTTTTTTTATTTCTATGTTTTTTAGTCAACCAGTCAACCTTAAGGAGACGCAGACAAAGAGAAGAATTTTAGGAAGATATGTACATGCAGGGGCATATTTTTTGGAAGGTGGGAATATATCCCGATTTTGTGTTATTTCGATGGCCTTATTCGATGTAGGCACAAAACTCGCTTTGGGTTTGACTCTTTTGAGAGAGTATAAGCGTAGAAAGGTTTGTAAAAGTGTATGGAAGCCCCTGCTGACAGAAAATCAGTGTTTAGCACTATTTTTCCTAAGATGTAGAAAAGGAAGACTTGTCAAGACATCTGAAAACTTGTTTTATTTACGATGATCACAAGATTGCTTAAAACCCTTTATTAATGTTCGGGTTATTCAACCACTAATCTCGATATGAAAAAACATTCTTATTAATCATGAGGAGAAAGTCAACCAATGTCGCGGATCAAGGTTGGCTGGGTGTGAAAGAAAGGTTTG
Organism: Adenophora triphylla var. japonica; assembly: GCA_022495995.1. Lineage (NCBI taxonomy): Eukaryota > Viridiplantae > Streptophyta > Magnoliopsida > Asterales > Campanulaceae > Adenophora > Adenophora triphylla. Next base: position 97,493 of record JAFEMH010004184.1, read on the forward strand.
TGTATAGGGAGGTCATTGATGAGACCGGGTTTTACGGAATCGGCGTGTCTATGGGAGAGGTCATTTGATGAGACCGGGTTTTCGGGAATTTGGATATGCTTATGACCCAGGACCATTGCTGGTTGCCTACGTTCCCCTCATTGTGAGGAGCTCGGGTCGCCGTAGTTCGGCCTTGGCGGACTGTTTTGGGAAATGGGATTTGTGGTTCCTTTAGTGAAAAGGCTAGGATGAGAAAGGCTGGATGATGAGGCATGGGCCTCGGGATGATTCCTTGACCAAGTCATTCTTGGACGGGCTTCAATTGCTTTCGATTCTCGTCTTTCATTGGGGAGAAAGGACTTGCATATGCCTAAAGGCTCATGAAATGCTTACGCTTTTGCTTGACCGCCCCATTGTTATCGACAACTTTCATTCTTTGAGCTTTGATTTTGCACTGTCCGTCAAGCTTTTGATGGGCGGTCTTGGGTCCTTGGCCTCATTTTCTTTTTCTTTTATTTTTATGTGCAACCACTTTGTTTTTGCCTAGACCGCCCTTTTTTGGGATTTTCGGCCTAGTGGGCATTACTCTTTTTGCACTAAGATTTTTTTTTTTTTTTTTTATGTGCAACCACATTTGTTTTTGCCTAGGCTTGCCATTTTTGGGATTTTCGGTCTAGTGGGTATTACTCTTTTTGCACTACACACATTTTTTCTTTTTCTCTTCTTTTTTTTTTATTTTCTAGAGCACCCAGGGACCAAGGCGAGCCTGGCTTGAACATTCTTGATACCCTTGAAGTCTAAGCCAAGCCCCTAGGTTGTTGTCGACACGGGGTCAATCTTTCGAAGGCTGAGTGGCCTTTTTGTCGTTCCTTGATGTTGTCGCCGTCGTTGACTTGGTCAAGATGAAGGTGGACATGGTTTGGGAAAGTGTATGGCTTTGATGAAGGCCTTTTGTGGGGTAAGGAAAGTGTATGGCTTGATGGCATTAGTTGACTTTCTCACACCGATTAATCAGAACGTTAATTATTTCGAGAGATTGTTCGTTGAGCAATGCAAGTGATCATATAAAATAAAACCATTTCATTAAATGTAATGTAGGTGTGCAAATAATGTCTTAAGTCTAGCAAGAAAAGAAGAAGACTCTTTTATAGAAAATTGAAGATTCAATACAATGTCCGTAGAGGACTTAATTGAAAGGAAAAAATACTAGGACCTACGAAGGTTGACTGAGAGACTATTTTTCTTTTTCTTCCTTTTAAGGATAGGTAAACCCTAGTCTAGCTACTCTTCACGGGTTGGGTGCCGGGGAGCTTGAGCTTTCCTTCGTAGATCGGCCATTTGAATTTCTTTCTTGACTCCACACACATGCATCACATGACCATAATGCTTGTGGTACTCACGGAACTTGGCCTGTCAACTCTACTTGGGTTTCTTGGCTTATGATTCTCGAGAGGTGTGAGAAGGCTTCGTTTCACCAAATCGTTGAAAACTTTGCTCATGGGCATCCCAAAATCATCGAGTGACGTTTCGACCTTGCACTTCTTGAATTGACCTCTTGTCATAACTTTCTGTCTTTGGCCCATGGAGGTTCTCAAGCTTCCCATCTTCTATCAACTTTTGGATCTCATGCCTCAAAGCGGTGCAATTGTCGGTGTTGTGCCCATGGTATTGATGGAAGCGGCAGTGTTTGGACTCGTCCATTCGAATCTTGGGGTTCTGGGCTTCCAATTCTCCGGTGGCTTTATCGGTTTTCTTTCACTAGCTCTTCCAGTAATCTTGCTTAAAGGCATCTCTGTATTGTTAAAGTGAAAGGAGCGAGGTTTTCAGGGGACCTTGTTATTCTCAAGACTCAGATTCCCATTGTCCAATTGGTTCCACTGTTGGATTTGGTGAAGGAAAGCTGTGACATTCTTTCCTTTGTGAGGTGCGGTCGAGCCGGATACGGTTCTTTGCTTGGTATTGGGTTATGCTCGGTGGAGTCATTTCCTGGCACAGTTCGACATCTTGGGTCAAGGGAGTATTGATACTCATCATGAGGTCAAGCTTCTCTTGCATCTGTTTCACTTGCTCCTATCAACATTGCCACATAGGGGTCAACGGGGACTCTTGGGCTACGGAGCGGCAAAGGACTTGTAGTAGCGAACGACGGCTGAATTCATTAAGTCCGGTAGGTAACGGTGAAGACTCGGTTCATCCTTTGGCAACTCATGATCGCATTCGGGCGGGTATAGGGGCTTGAACATAGCCACATATCTCAAACTGATTATGTGAGGTTGGAGCATAAGCGCGGTATTCTTGAGGCGAGGGATAAGTGGGGTGAAGTTCAATCCGTTACGAGGCGAGGCGATGGGGCCACGATGAGCTGGGATGTTGGAAAGGGCGAGGAGAAGTGGTCCTTGGCAAGGGATCATATGTGGATGGAGGAAGGTATTGGTTATAGGCTGGGAGGCTGAGATGGCTACTTACGGAGTCTCATCTTCGACCACTACCCGAAGAACCGATTGGACTCGGTGTTACTTGGACTCCATTGCGGTGAAGAGCACCGATAAGCAATGACAGCCTGTTCTTCATGAACCTTACGGGCATTTTCCAAAGCCGGGACTAACTCTTCCTTCCTAATCATCGATTTCCTACACCCTGTTTGTTTTACATCAAATCTGCCATTCGACTCTAGGCGATGAGCATCCGAACCTAAGGTTTTACGAAAAGCCGCGACCCAGTATTCTCGCTCACTTCTTTCTCGGCTGCGGGAAAGGGATAGGTAAGGTTTAGACTCGGGGATAGGTAAGGTTTAGACTCGAAGGTAAGTGTTTGGGCTGAAGGCTCAAGTAACATGCACTTATCGCTTTAACTTTTGTTCGAAACACATTTTCTCCTAATCCCAATTGATCGGAAAAGATGAGACCTTGAATGGTCAAGATTGAAAATAGAGATCGGACCGAAGGGGGTCACGATTAAGGATTTGACCATGAAAGGTCGAGTCGGGAAATCGGAGATCGGACCGAGGAGGTCTCGATTAAAGATTGACCATGAAAGGTCGGGACAAGAAAATAGGAAATCGGACCGAGGAGGTCTCGATTAGGGGTTTGACCATGAAAGGTAGGGATAAGGAAACGGAGATCGGACCGAAAAGATCTCGATTAGGGATTTGACCATGAAAGGTCGGGATGAGGAAAACGGAGATCGGACCAGAAAAGGTCTCGATTAGGGATTTCAGAGATAGGAACATGCAATTATGATTACACTAATTGTTCAAGTTTACTTAAAACAATGTCTTTTATTAATCTCTAATTGGTTGGAAAAGGGGTTCTGCCCTTCTTTTTCACAACTACTCTAGATCCTGGATCAGTGGGTTCCGTCACTACGTCTATAAGCCCCTCGTATTCCACCTATTTCGACCTCCCGGGGTGGGCGGCCCGGGCGAGGGTCCTATAGGGCACGCGGATCCCACCAACCGAGAGTAAAGAACGCTCCTAACGGGTCTAGCGGGTCATAGGACCTTTCAACGCACGAGCGATGCGGATTATAGTCAAGGCAATGCGGGAAAGTCTCGTCTCTCGCCTTGACGGATCTTTGACAGAGTTTCGCTTGAGCGAATGACGTTTTTTGACTTTCGGTAATGTCCGAGAATATAATAGGCATGGGTCGGGCGGCAAAAGCCGGATGACACAGTGTCACATTGAACTTCGTTGCATACGCAGTGCGTGAGTCGGAATCGAAGTCAATGCCGGTCAAGATCTTGCCAATTTTTCCTTGTCGGAATTTTGGCGAGCTTCACTTGAGCGAAAGATCTTTTGATTTTTGGCAAAGACATGGTCTGGACTCTTACGCATTCCGTGCGGGTCAAGGTCAATAGTCAATGTCGGAGTCAAGATCCCACCGATTTTTTCCTTGTCGGAATTTCGGCGAGAATTTCGCTTGAGCGAAAATCTTGGCTTCCGTTATGAGCTAAGGCTTGACCTTTACGTGGGTATGCAAGCTGGGCTATATGACACGGACTAGACCAAAAAACCAACCAAAAGTCACGGATTTTTGAAACGTGTGACACGGGTGTGCATTGGTCGACACTTTGTTTGCCATGGGGAGGTTGGGATGATTCCGTGCGCGCCGGGAGCATCGTAAAATTTGTCCGTGGACTGCAGTGGAACCACCCTCGGGTTTGAAGGACGTGCGTGCAAAGTGTACGGGATATATCGGGTGCGCGTAGTGTGCGGTCTCCTAAAAATGTTCCTTTTGAGTTAAAACAGAGATTTTCATAAATGTGTTTTAAAGGAATGATTTTCGGGACGGGGAAAATGCAACACGTAAGCACGTAAATTTTAAGGAGCCCCGGTCGGTCATGGAGCTGAGTAGCCCCAAGTGCTAGGCTGCCCGGATTAACCATGATTTTCTGGTGGAATTGCCACTGAGGTCGTATGGTCGAGAATCCAAGGAGGATTGAGCCGTACAACTGCATGGATCAATTTTCCAGGTTCCACTCCTTTTGCTATTTTTCGGGTTGTTTCCCGTTTCAAAGTATGCACAGATTCCAAGATGCAAATGATGCAATGCATGGTAAAGAAAGCAAGCACGATTAATGAAATCGGCGATGGGAGTCTAACCCGCTCAAAGGGAAAAGCTTTCTTCTATTTTTTTTCAAAATTATTTTTTTTTTTCAAAAAAAGGGGTACTGGTACGTGGGATTGTTAAACCACCTTGTTATCCCAAGCCCCGGGTTAGGGAGCGATACAGGAAGGGTAAGTGGGGTCCACCTATATACCAAGCATCAACTTTTGTTTTGAAAATAAAGCTTTTCTCCTTTGGGATGATCCCAGTAGTCGCAAGCTGTGAATGTGTGCCCCAAAATTTTTGTTTATTGGAATTCACGCGAGTTTGAAGACATCCGAGTTATTTGAAAAACGGAGTCGCCACGCCATTTTGATTACCTCAAAACTTTGAAAAAAAGGTTTTATGGGTTCGGAGGTTAAGTTACCCCTTGGGAAGAACGTTTGGCGTTCACCCAAAGTGCCTTGCCGGAGCAAGTCTCCCTAGATTTCATTAATCGTGTTTGCTTGCGTGCTTTCTTTGTGTGCATGTGTTTGAGAGTAAAAGGGGGAATGTCCCAAGTTATCTTCCGGACGTACAAACCATTTGTTGGTTGTCGCTCGGGATTTCTTGGAATTTATGTATTTGGGATTATGATCCCGTCCTCATCTTATGACTTGTGATCATCGCATTTTAACCTCGGGACCCTCGGGACTTGCGTGATCGAGAGAATGACTCTCTTTTGGTCAAAGATGAGGTTCCTTAGGAAGGAATGTCCTTAGCCCATCAATCCTACGCTTTAAGACGGTCGAGCTCGTATAGAGGCTTCATACTCATTCTTAAGCGATAATCGGAGATATAGGGTTCAAGGTTATCCTTTTCCTAAAGAAATCATGAACCTTTGATGGAAGGAACGATGCAAAGATGAGAACTTTTACACCGGTCCGTTCCAAGGTTGGGTAATGGGGACATGGGGAAATGCATGTAAAAATGATACTTTAGTGAAAAGATGGCATTTTTGGAGTGTAAAGAATGTCTTTTGGTTGCAAGAGATGCCCTTTTGTGCAAAGAAAAGATTTTTATGTAAAGAATGTATTTTTATGTTGGAAAATAGCATTTAATGCACAAATGATGCATGAAAATGGCAAAGAATGATTTTTAATGCAAAGTATGCATTTTGAGTATGAAAATGAGTTTTAAATGCAAAAGATGCATCCTTAATGTGAAAAGGGGTTTTTTTGAGTGCAAAGGATGCACCATTAAAGCAAAGATGTCATTTTGGTGAAAAAGATATCCTTTTAATGCAAATGATCTTTGCTGTATGCAAATGTTTTAGTTTAAATGCAGATTGGTGCATTAGAAAAGGAAAACATCAGATTGCGGTGAAAAGATAAGGAGTACGCAGCGGCTATGTATGTCGCGCGACATAGGGTTTGCCTATGTCGCGTGACATAATAGCCATTTTGCGAAGCCTAAACAAGCGAGATTTGCAGAGGTAACAAGGCACCAAAATGGTCAAGTTACTTCACAAACAAATCTCAGAGAGCATGTTTATTGATAATGAACACTTCAAGAGGGTGTGGATATGAGGGATCCACACTCATCTTGAAGTGTTCATTATCAATAACAAGTCAAAACGAGATTTGTATATGAAATGTAATGAAATAAAATGTGGATTCGCAAATTGTAATATGTCAAGCTAAAGCATGCAACTTTAATCGACATACTACATTATCAATGCATGTAACACATAGATTTCATATTCAAAGGAAAATAGAGAGTGGAAAAGGGGTAGAGCAAGATCATTTGCATTAAAGGATATCTTTTCACCAAATCCTATATCAAGTTTGCTTTAGGTGCATCTTGCGTCCTCCTCACATTAAGGATGCATCTTTTGCATTTAAAACTCATTTTCATATAGGAAGTGTGTGTGTGTGTGGGAAGTCATTGTGTGTGATTAGTTCATGGTAGGATTTGTGCATTTGGGGGTATGTGAGGAGAGAGGAGGCATTCTTTAGCATAAAAATCTTTCCCTTGCACAAAGGGGCATCCCTTGGAGGAGGTGTGTTTAAAATGAGAGGTGAATGCCATCTATTCACTAAAGTACATGGGCTTGTTATGTCGCACGGACATAACAAGCCATCATCTTATGCATCGTTCCTAGAAACATCAAAGGTTCATGATTTCTTTAGGAAAAGGATAACCTCAACCTTATATGATTATCGCTTAAGAATGAGTATGAAGCCTCTATACGAGCTCGACCTTCTAGAAAGCGTAGGATTGATGGGCTAAAGGACATGATCCTTCCTAAGGAACCTCATCTTTGACCAAAAGAGAGTCATTCTTCTCGATCACGCAAGTCCCGAGGGTCCCGAGGTTAAAATGCGATGATCACAAGTCATAAGACGAGGACGAGGATCATAATCCCAAATACATAAATTCCAAGAAATCCCGAGGCGACAACCCAACAAATGGCTCGACCGTTAAGATAACATGCACACAAAGGACACGAGAAGCAAACGTTGTGAAATCTAGGGAGACTTGCTCCCAAAGAAGGCACTTTGGGTGAGCAAACGTTCTTCCCAGAAAGTTCAACTTAACCTCCATCAAACCCATAAAACCTCAAAGTTTTGAGGTGTGAAATAAATGTCTTCAAATTTCACACCGATGTAATCCGAGTCACGGTTGTGACCACCATTGCCGTTTTGATCGAATCTTCATATTGATTGGTCTCCTGCATCCTCATTGTCACCGAGAGAAACCCATAGGTTCTTTCCCATCTCTCCTTAGAGTGTTAGCACACTCATTTGAGTAATGACCCCATCCGCAGCAAGCATGACATTGGATTGATTCAAGGTATTTTGGATCGTATCTGGATTGATCCGATGATGCTCTCCTTATGGGACCACCTTTCGAGTAGATGGAAATGTCCTCTTGGGCATTGAATTGTACACCTTGGCTTGTTGCTCTTTAGCCTTTACCTGCACATTTTCTTTGTTAAATTTTCTCACCATTGAGTTATATTTCCCGGTAAGTAAGGCAACACCGGCATCTTCACCTAATTCCTCAAAAATTTCGTCATCCTCATTAGTTGAACCACTAGAGGTTTGAACTTTTAAAGCAACACTCTTGCCCTTAGAAGCTTCACTTTGCTCGGCAAGGTTTGACTCAAAATTTTTAAAATGCTCATTAAGGAATTGATGTTCATAGTAGAAAGATTGTGAGCCTCTTCTATAGATGAAACCTTAATATTAAAACGCTCAGAGAGTTCTAATAGCCTTTGAAACCAATTGTTTGTTTGTAAAAGGTTCACCTAAAAGTTGACACTCATTAGCAATGTCAAACAATTTTTCAAAATAAGAGGAAATGGTATCACTTTCACCCATTCTCAACCTTTCAAATTTGCCGGTAAGACCTCTAAGTTTGTTTTCACGCACACTAGAATCACCTTCACTGAAAACCTTTGTAAAATATCCCAAGCTTCTTGAGTCATGGAACTATTTTGAATAAGTTTAAAAATATGCATGTCAACCCACTCAAAGATAGCATTAAGAGCTTTCTCATTATAGTTAGCTAGAGTGATCTTCTTCATTCGGTCCACTCACCTTCGGGTTTAACTCCGAACATCACCATCCTCATCGGGAGGTAAGAGTGGAAGAGAGTACCCATGAACTATAGATCGCCATGCTCGAAGATCAATTGATTTGATATGCGAGCGAAGGCTAATTTTCCAATATGCATAATTCGAACCATCTAAAACAGAAGACGTTTTTGGTTTGGATTTGCAGGATCAAAAGCCATGATAAAGAGGACCAAACACTTAGTATCGTCAAGTGAGAGGCTCTGATACCAATTGAAATTGTCACGGCTTGAATCACAAGTGATATCCGAGGTGATAACAAAGCACCAACGATAGCACTTGGGATGGCACACACACACACACTTCGAAAATAAAACAATTTTGTAAAAGAGTTTGCAGCGGAATAAAAACACCAAAATTGTTTTCTCAAGTTATATAAATATAACTTGAGAGTGCCTCTTAGGCAAGACTTTTATAATCACTATGAATGAAGTTACAAAGCTTCGAAAGTTCCCTATAGCTATATCTATTTTAAGCTCTATGGAACAAGAGATAAAGAACGGAATCCTATCCTAGCCTTCACACACCTTGATGCCAAGGTAATCAAGTGCGAAATTACAAGGGAGAAAGGATTAAAAAGAACCAAACAAAGAACTCTATCTCTAAGCTTTTCGAAGGTGTGAATGTGAAATAATTGGCATATCTTCAAAATAAACCTTCCAAGCTTATTTATAGTCTTCAAATACTTGAAGGCTACTCCAATAATGTACTTGGGGCTGGTCTTGCACGTGGAGTAAGTGTAGGGAGAGTGGGTGAAGTTGTTCCACATTTTTAGCTCCCACTTCCTATTTTGTAGCAAACTCAGGTTGTTGAATCCTCAAGCCATGCTTCCACGCCTTGTACTCCCTTGCTTTATCATCCTTGTACCTCTTCTATAACTTTCAAATGCAACAACCTTTGACAAAGTCCACATACATGTTGTTGTTGAATGCCAAAATACGAATTAATACATAAAATGTATTAATTCATTTCTTCCAATTTCCACATGTGTCTAGCTCCTTCTTTGATGCTATTGCACCCCGAAATACAACCATAAAACCATAGACTATACGTACCATATTAGCACGTTAGTCCATTAAATAACAAACAAGAAATATACAACTATATAATTTTCGGTCCGAGGATATCATCTGCGATATCACTTGGGAAATCATCTACGATATCACTGCTAGATTACACACTAACAAAGAATCTTGAGGTAACAAGCAATGGCTAACAAAAGCCTAATGGACTCAATTCTTGCAACGGGAAGCAAATGTCTCCTCAAAGTCAATTCCCTCAATTTGAGTATAACCTTGAGCAACTAACCTAGCTTTATTTCTAGTTATCACACCTTGCTCATCGGTTTTGTTCTTAAAAATCCATTTGGTTCCTATGACATTACCATGTGAGGGTCTAGGAACAAGAGTCCATACCTCATTCTTTTCAAATTGAATTAATTCATCTTGCATAGCCATAATCCGGTCGGCATCTTTCAATGCTTCGGTAACATTCTTAGGTTCAATTTTAGAGACAAAACAACGAAGCTTACAGGAGTATGCTTTGAGGAGCAACTCCATAAACCGGCCCATCTTTCTATAATCAACTTTGTCCTTTTGTCTAGTTCTCACTTGGGCATGCACATCTCCCACAACTTGTGAAGTGGGGTGGTTTTTCTGATTTTAGAAGGAGATATCTTTTGACCTATCCACACACCCATTCACATTACCTTACGGAGCATCATCCTGATCGTAATCGAGGAAGGCTGTCCTCGATTACGGGAGTTTGAGTGGATGTGGGTGCAGATGTGGGTTCGAATGTGGAGCGGATGTGTCCACATCCTTGGTTACATCCTTGTCGGGTTCATCATTTTTAACAAAGATTTGGAAGTTTCTTTTGCTTTTTCAAGATTTTGTTTCTTCATCCTTCCGAATTCCGACAAGCAGCACCTGAAACATCATCCTCGGCAGCCTTGAGGTTAAGATCAAGTGAGTCATCAAATTTAACATTAGCGATTCCATAATGGTCTTAGTTTTGAGATTGAAAACTACGTAAGCTCTCTTTTGTTGGTGGAATAGCCCATGAAAATTGCTTTGTCACTTTTGAATCAAACTTGGACGGGTATTCTCTATCATTGAGAATATAACAAACACAACCAAACACATGAAAATATTTTACGGTTGGTTTCTTTCCAAGGAGAATTTGATATGGGGTGACAGTTGTTACCAATTCTTAGGAACACCCTATTGCCAATGTGGCAAGCGGTGTTTAAAGCTTACGCCCAAAATTTTTTTGGACAAGTTCTTTGAACTTAGCATGACTCTAGCCATTTCTTGCAAGGTTCTATTCTTTCTTTCGGCAATTCCATTTCTTTGTGGGGTGATTGGTGCGAGAAAACTCATGAGTGATTCCCTTAGAATTGCAAAAATTGGTGAACATTTGATTCTCATATTCAGTACCATGGTGAGACCTAATCCTCACAGTCTTAAGACCATAAAGATTTCTAACTCTTTTGTACCAATTCTTGAATTCTCCAATTGTTTCGACTTTTCTCTTAAGAACATTACCCAAGTGTACCTAGAATAATCATCGGCACACACAAAGGCATACTTTTTTCCTACCAAAGCTTTCTACTTCAATAGGTCCCATTAAATCGGTGTGAATCATCTCCAAACATCTAGTTGTGGAGCATTGTTGGACCTTTTTATGTGATGCTTTTGTTTGTTTTCCCTTTTGACATGAACCACGAGACATCGGGGTTCTTGAAGTTCGGTTTAGGGAGGTCTTTAATGGCTTCAAACCTTTGAAGTTCTTCCCGAGTTCTACGGCTAGCATGCCCTAATTTTTGGTGCCACAGATTGACATCATTAGCTTTTGAGCTTAGGCAAGAAAGATTGTCACCAAATTGGTAACAATTATCGCGGATCTAGGACCGGTAAACACACATTTATTATCCTTATCAAATACTTCACACAAGTGCTTATCAAACTTCACAAATAGGTCATCATCACACGGTTGGTGATGCTTATTAGGTTGGCTTTCAAGCCTTCCACATGGTACACATTGTGCAATTTTGGGAGACCCTTGACATCTAGGGTTCCTTTCCCAACAATCTTTCCTTGAGCACCTCCACCAAAATTTACTTTCCCTCCATGTATTACTTCATAATCAAGAAGGACAGCTTGGTTTCCAGTCATGTGCCTAGAGCACCCACTATCAAAATACCAAGAGCCGAGAGACGGTACTCTTGAGGGAAGAGTAGACAACATTGCGGTGGTAATTGGTTTGGCTACCCATTTGTTTAACAGTTTTCTTTTGGAGTTGCAGAGGTCTCGGATTGATTTGGATGTGTGTTAGGATGTGCATACATCTTCTCACACATCCGAGGCCGTTTAAAACTACCGGATTTTTTATCGGCCTTGAGTTTGTAATGTAAGGGCCTAATGTGACCAGGAGCTAGGCAGTAATGGCAAATGTAATGCCTCTTCCTTGGTCTCTTCTCACTTAGAATGACTTTTTCTTTAAAAACTTGTTTTTTCACACTTTTAGAGGTAGAACCCTCATATCCCTCCTTTACAAAATTATTTTCAAAACCTATACCAATTTTGTCACGTTGACCCATGGAAAAAGCTTCTTCCATTTTCATTTTACTTTTGTTTAGCTTAGTAAAAGTATTATCAGCTTTTTCACATTCATTCTTGAATTTTTCAAGGTCAACTTCTCTTTTGGTCACAAGGACTTCTAGTCTTGCAATGGTATCCTTTTGAGCATCATTTTCTTTTGAAAGTACAGCTTTTTCATCTTCACAAGCAGCCAATTTATCAGAGAGAGATTTGTTTACCTTAACAAGTACCTCAATTTTGTCCAATCTGTATGCAGCTCCTTGTATGTGGCAAAGAGTTCCTCATAGGGAATGTCTCTTTCTTCATCTTCATCATCTGAATCTCCTTTTATAGAGAAACAGTTCAGCTCCAGTTCAGATGTGACACCAGATGTGTACACAACTGAGCCCACATCCAAGGGTTTTTCAGGAGTATATTCTTCTATATATGCAGAAAAAGCATTAAACACAGAATGGCAATTTAGGACAGACATGTTAGCCACTTCTTCTTCCTCATCCTCACTGTCACTAAGGGTAGCAGTTAAGCTCATTCCCTTCTTTTTAAGTGTATTAGCACACTCATTTGCATAATGACCAAAGCCACGACATGCCCTACATTGGACAAGATTCGGATGATTTATTTTCAAAACTTGGTTTCTTGAATCCGGTGTCGGTGCTAGGTTTTGGCTTTTCGGCGATCGAAGTAGGTCTATTGGGAATTTGCTTATCCTTCTATTTTTCAAGATAGAACTGAATTTCTTTGAAATAAAAGCTACATCCTCATCTTCAAGATTAGACTTGTCAATCTCGGAGGATAATTCCACAAGCTCCTTTGGTAGAGCGACGGCACTTTTAAGGGCAAGGCGTGTGTTTTGTTTTCTTCGAGCCTCGAGGTTAAGCTCAAACACGGTCGAAGATTCCTATGATGGTGTCGAGACCTACAAAGATTTGTGGTCCTTTTGTTTCTTCAATCACGGCTACTTTAATGTTAAACCTCTCAGGCAAGGTCCTTAGAATCTTACTAACAAGTCTTGCATTGGAGATAGATTCTCCTAGACTTGTGCATTCATTTGAAATCTCATGAATCTTAGCAGCATATGACACAATATCCTCAGTTTCTTCCATTCGAAGTAACTCAAACATATCCATTAAAATTCTAAGCCTGGTAGCCTTCACACTTGGTGCCCTCACATTGAGTTTGCAAAATATCCCAAGCAGTTTTGGCTATACTCTCATTTGTTATAAGCTTGTACATATTCCCAGAAACATGGCTGGAAATAGCACCCATGGCTTTTGAATTGTAATTTGCAGCTTGTATTTCATCAAGAGTCCATTGTTCTTCAGGTTTTCTTTCAAAGAAGGACTCACCAACACCGTAAGATGGCTTTTTCTCCACAGTAGGAGGTTGCCATGCAACAAGAATGCACATCCAAGCTCTTTCATCAATACTTTTGATGTAATTTCGCATCTTAGACTTCCAAAGAGAATAATTTGTGCCATCCAAGACAGGAGGCCTATTTTGGTGATTTTGGCATTCCATAATGACTACACTTTCTGGATCAACACTCGGTAATATTTCGAGAGTTGGCTCGATACCAATTGAAAGTTTCGTGTAGCTAGGAAACTTGGATCACCTTGAAATAGGCAAAGGATGTGAGTACGAGATGTGTCTCACAACCGTCCACACATCCACGTATAATGCAGCGGAATAAAACAATTAAATGTAAATAAAATGAAATAACTCAAGAGTTATATACGCTTCCGATACGTGTGATCGGCAAACTAGGCTTACGCCCAAAAAACCTTTCACTATAAAAACTTTTGTTTCTTACAAAAACAAATAAGTGAAAAACTAAAATATGAAAATACTAAACAAGTTCTAATCACCTTCTATGATATGAACAACTCCCCTTTCCCAAGTAGGACTTATTCAATCAGAAGTAAAACAAGAGAACTTTATGAAAACCTAGATGTGAGTTACGGATGTAAGCTCACAACCTAAACATAACTCAATCGAAAGCTATGAAGTATGTATGTTTTTCTCTCTAAAAACCGTAGCGTCTCTTTGTGCTGAATTCCTTGTATTTATAATGCACCATTGAGAAGATCTTCATGCAATCGACCTCTTCCTTTGTGAGATTCCTTTTCCTATATGAAAACATATAACACACTCACAAGGAAATCAAATATTAGTAGGTTAGTCCTAATATAAAACTATGTACATAAATAAAAGATATTTACATAATTACAATCTCTTAATAAAAGTAAGATACTTATAAATCTCCATGAAAGTCCCAAAATCTTCTTACCATATAGAAGTCTTTTGAAATAAGGAAACATAATTATGTTCCCATAAAACTCACGTTTTCAATCTCCCCCTATTTTGGACTTTCTGGTCAAAACCAAAGATTTATAACAAACATAATATTATGACCACAGGATATAAAAAACATAACTCCCCCTGAATGGATGTGTGTCCAGATGTGTATACACATCCACACATAAAAACTGCAAAACAGAATTAGAACAGAATACTAGCAGTTCATTAAGCAAAAGCAAAAACCATTCAGAAATATCCTAATTAAAGCTATTACAAACCATTGTTTTAAAAACTAACAAACTAAAACAGAAAATTAAAATTGTCTTTAAAAACTATCAATTCAAAAAACTTTTCTCCCCCTAAGTTAAAGTTCCCAGCCCCTCCAACTAGTAGCAGACACAGCAGTGTTCCAAACTTTATCTCCTCCAAAAGCAGCAGCAGCAGCATCTCCCCCTTTTTGAGCAGAAAGTGAAGCATGCCACAAAAAAATTTTTCTCCACAAAAAACTTTATCCCTAAGTTTTGAATATATTTATACTCTTATGATTTAATATATTTACAAAAAAATAATTCATTATAGAGTTAATTACAAATTAGGGCCTGAAGTTTCACATGAGATCCCTAAGAGGGGCCTGACTTTTTTTTTTAGTGATTTAGGGCCTGATTTCACATTTTTTTGATCAAATCATAGTTTTTTGACGAATTTCATCCAAATAATCCGTTAAGTTAAAGAAAAGTTAACGAAGGGACTAGTTTGTAATGATTATTAGTTTTAAGGGGTCAAATGCAAAGTTTAAATATAAAGTGTTCAAAATTTATTTTTTTTTCAAAATAATTAATAATATCTTAATTCTAAAATAATTAATATTCGAAATAAATATATGTTTTTTAATTTTTATATTAAAAAAATAAAAATATTTTTTTTTACTTTTTATGCCACAAAATAATTAATGTTCGTAACATATAATGTATTAAAAAAATGAAAATTTTAATTATTCAATACAATGTTAATATATTACGAACATTAACTATTTTTTAACATAATAATAAAAAAATAAATTAATTTTTTTTGTGACATAAAATGTGAAAAAATATTGTTTTTCAAAACTATAAATTATTTAATATAATGTTAATATATTATGAACATTAACTATTTTTTAACATAATAATAATAAATAAATAAATTTTTTTGTGACATAAATAGTAAAAAAAATATTCCAAAAGCAGCAGCAGCAGCATCTCCCCCTTTTCAATCTCTTAATGTGTGTGTGTGTGTGTTTTCATTTTGGTTGTTGTAGGAAAAGAATGTACTCCCACAAGACAAGAAGGATGATCAGAAATCAGTTGATGCAACATTGATAAAGTCAATTGAGAGTGTTCCGGACCTGAAAACTTACTTGGGAGCTCGATTTTCACTAAAGGCGGGAATGAAGCCTCATGAGCTTGTCTTTTAGACCGAAAGTTTTATTAGAATGGATTTTGTTTTCTTACGCCTATTTCATTCGAACCTTGGATTTGTTAGCTGTATGATGTCGGATTTTGTTTGTGATCAATATATGAATTCATATTTGGAAGGAGTACAATATGAATGAGTTGTCTAATTTTTCATTTTTGGTCTTATTTAGGTCTTAACCTTTTTGTTATCTTACTAGTCTAATGTTCAATGATAAATTTAGCTTTCTAATTCCTATTTTGAGTTTACAGGTTTGTGTACATTGAACGATTCCTTGTTTATGTGTGGGTTCTTTTCTAAATTGTCTTGTATTTGTAGGTGAAATCCAAAAAAAATAAAGAAATGTGTACAAAATGTGGTTTCTTTTCTAACTTGTTTGTTGTATTTTCTTTTTAGAAATGACACTTATTTTGGGACCCAAAAAAAGAAGAAGATAAATGTCACATTTTATAAGTTGAACAGTAAACAAGTAAATACTCCCTCCATCCCAAACCTACGTGCACGTTTGGTGTTTTGCGCGTAGATTAAGGAAAGTGGGTAATGGAGAAAGTGCTGTGAGTGTAATAGTAAATTAGGAGAGAGAATGAGTGGAGGGAAGTATAAAAGTAAAATAGGAGAGAGAATGAGTGGAGGGAATAGTAAAGATTCTTGCCATTTTAGGAAATGTGCACGTAGGTTTGAGACGCCCAAAATGGCAAAATGTGCACTTAGATTTGAGACGGAGGGAGTACTTGACTAATATAATGGGATGAAGGTATTATCTTCCTAACAATAATAAAAGAATTATTTTTATTTTTATTTTTTTAAACATTGAATGTAAAAAATAGATAGTTAATAGAGTTTCAAAGTTTATTAGATTTGTAAATTCATTTAAAAAATAGATTTTATAAGGAAATGTTAATTTTTAACTCGATCAGTTTTTTTTTTTAATGAATTCGGTTAATTTTTTAACGAATTTAGTTAGTTTATTAATTAAGTAATAACTAAACAAACGTTTTTAGAAATAAAACTAGCCTTCCACAGTTCTAGATACCCGGTTCCGGTTCTCGGTTTCAGAAAAAGCTAGAACCATATTTGAACCGTGAAACCGCCGGTTACAATTCTCACGATTTCCGATTCTTCCACGAGTACACGAGTCTAACAATCCCGAATCCCCATTTTTAGTGTTGGTTTTTTCGGTTTGTTTGAGCATGTCCAGGTATACACCTTATTTACATTAAACAACAAGGGCATGGGAATAAACATTATTTGCATTAAAACCCAAATCCATTATGCACATTTTATTTACATTAAAATAAAACCCAATCAATCCTAAACAACTTATACATTCTAAAAAAGAATGGTTCTTCAGGAAATTAAGATTGAAAGGTGTTACCAAATTTAGCAAACTGGTGTTAGCCTGCTCAATGGAACCTTCTCTCTCACCGGAGGTCCGGCGATACCGTTCGTCATACTCCTGATAATCTTCTTAAACGCAAAATGCAAACAATTCGAAAAAACAATCCAACACAACACCTCATAAACAATATCAAAAGCCCGATCGGCCGGTGAAGCAGACGATGATTCATCCCAATTAAATCCATAATTATCACCACCGTTTCCACCCCAACCGCCACCGCCACCGCCGGTTCCACCGTACGGACCATCTCCACCTATGAATCCGTCGTATATCACATCATCAGGACCACCGGCCTCTGTTCTGGACAACCGTTTAGTACGACGGCGTTTGGTCAGTACACCTCTGCGAGCTGTTTTGACGTTGTGTGATCTGTCGGGGGGTTTGGAGACGGCCTCCACGGGGCGGTTTACGGCGGTGATGTGGAATGGTTGGCGATCGGGGAGAAACTTAGCGGCGGATTGAGATTTAATTTTTGCTATAGATGAGACTCGATCGGAGATTACGGAGACTTCCATTGTTGAGAATTGAAATTGATGATCGGGTTAGGGTTTGATGGATTGAGGAGGGAAATTATATTTCTGGGGAAACCTAAATGGGAACGGAAATTGATTTGTGCGGGTGCACAAGTTTGGACGGAAAGATCTTTCACCTTTATAAATTTACAATAACATACCTTAGGGTTTTGAAGTTAGCATGTACTCACCTTATTGTTTTAGAAAATGTATGACCTTCCATTATTTTAGAATGGCAACGGGGCAGGTTCGGAGTGAGTTTGATTTTTAACAAGGTCAACCCTCGTGCACACCCAACACTTTGAACCCGCTGTCTCCCCCATATAAGCAAACTTGAACCCCTACCCTCCTTGCCTTGAAAGCTAAGAAATTCTCAAATCAACTAAACTTTTATAGACACGAAGCTTCATGACGTTCTGATAATTGTAATCAAATTAAAAATTTGACGGTTTTACATCCCAAGTCTCTCTCTCACACACATTGTCTACATCTCTTTACTACTTTTGCATTTTGCAACGTTGGAGTACAAATTGAATGACCTACAAAATTTGAACCATATTTTATAATTACCATTAAAAATAGTTATTTTTACGATGATTCTCGGACCATTGTGTAGTACTATCTTCTTAAACTTTATTAATGCAATTAGTGTTTTATTTGCTTTTAAAAAAATAAAAAAATAGCGCGTGTGTGTTTATTCAATATTTGAAATTGGTCAAATAATTGTGAGGAAAAAGCAACCATGACAATTTTGACTATTGTTACTTTTTTTTGCCGAATTTCATCATGTTTTATTAACCAAGTTTGCTAGGCAAAACATGAGTGGGCGTGCTTGTGTAATTTTAGAATCTGTATGGAAGCTATCTGGTATTGGAAAATACTTGAGGGGTTGTTACTATAATTTGTTCCCTTGATTCTGCGGATAGGACTTAACCAAAAATTTGTCCTTCTTGGCCAAAATACGGAAACGTGTATTCCATTCCATGTCAACAATCAAGTGAAAAATAGAATAAAAAATCAAATATATTTATTTATCTTTTTCTTTTTCTAGTTTTCCCCGAAAGGCATTTTCTTGTTCTTGCTGAATTTTTTATGTCCCTTGGAAAATAAATCCTTATTATATAACTTTGGGTGAAAACTGGAAAAATGAATTTTTTCAAATGATTAGGAAATATTGATGGAGAAAAATTTCACTGTGTAATAAAAACCTTGCAAGTGTACAAGTTACCGTAGTAGCAACGTACAAAAATAAGGGTCGAACCACAGAGACTCGTGTGTTTAACAAGTAAATTTAATTGATACTAAAAGTAACTAGAAAAGGGATTTTGGTTTTGATTTATTAAAAACTAATTACTAAAGAAAATTTAAATAACTAAAGTAACAAATGAGCAAATTCGCAAAAGTAATTCAAGGATTAGACAACTAGTCCACGGATTGGGTTCACCACATATTTTCTCTTTATGCTATTGACTAATAGAAATATTAATTGCGTTTTCGAGTTTCTTCGCTTTTGTAAGAATTGGGACGGTTAGATGGCCGGGTTGCAATTCTATTATTGAGTAATTATCAATTATCACGCAAGATCAAATTAACAAAAGCTCAATTCATTAAGAACCAAAGAATTGATGAAACCTAGACTCAATCAATTCACGCAAGATCGTCAATCGAGTCCAATCACCCTAATAGTGTTCATGCACAATTCTCCACGCAAGTGCAAGAATCGTACCAAATATAAATTAAAAATATTAGGATGAACAAAAACCACAATTAAAAGAAGATTAAAGATTTAGCATAAAGATCAAATACGGGCTACACCAATCCGTGAACTACAAAGAACTTAGCTACTCATATTCAGGATTGACATCACAAAATATGAATAGCATTAATACATCAAACCTGAGGAAAATTGCAAAACCTTGGAAAATACCAAAATCCTTCAATGCTTCCAAAACCTAGGCAAGAGAATAAAATAAAAGGTGTCTAATAATAATCCTAAAGGGAGTATATATACTCCTTAATTCAGTCCTACTCTAATTAGGAAACCAAAATCAATTAAACCATGGAAATCTGCTCACAAATCCGTGCTGACATCAAAAAACGCGTCCTGGCACGAGTCGTGCTAATTAGCACGAGTCGTGCCCTTCAGTCCCAGTCGTGAGAACGAGTCGTGCTAGACCCCTCCACTCGTTCTGATCAACTCTCTTGAAATTGCCTTGGTTGCCACTCGTGCTCACGAGTCGTGCCTAAAGGCCCAACTCGTTTTGATTAGCCACGCTTGGTCCATGCCTAGATTCCACTCGTTCCCAAGTCGTGCTCTGTGCTTCTTCAGTCGTGCTCCACTCGTGCCATATGCAGAATTGCCCAACTTTGACTCAGCTTTGACCTGGCCTTCTTCCCTTGACTTTGTTTGACCCCGAGCTTGAACCTTGACCAATTTGTTGCCCTTTTTCATTGACAAATAACTTGCACTCTTCAGTTCCATGATCAATTACAAAGAAACAGACAAAAATACCCTCAAAGTGCATTGTTTTTCTCATAACCTCACATTACAGAATATCTCTCAAATGACATCAAAACTAATCTAAATACATCAAAAATCATTATAAAGCATCCGGAAACATAGGTAAAAGATATGTATCAATTCCACTCATCAAATTCCCTCACACTTAGACCATTACTCGTCCCTGAGTAATATCCTAACTCCAATCTAAAATTGGTCTAAAGCAGATGTGTGGAGGAAAATGATACCTAGCCTCCTCTATCCACCAATACAAATCGATCAAAATGTGATACCGGAGTGTACAAAACTCCGTCTCCATACAACTCCCCAAAAGAACAATCAATGGCCCTAGCTTGACATCAAACTCCATAATAAAATGATCGTCCAAACTAGGGCCCTCACAATGATAGTGGGGGGAAACTAGCATGTCCTAAATTTTTCTCCACACTTGCTCACACTACGTAATTGAAATTACCCGGATCCGAGAGGCAGCGCGATCGCGCCCCGGCATCTGGCATCTTTCGCGTTGGAGCGGTTGTCTTGCCGTTTTTGTTTTCGCAATTCGTAGAGTCGCCACGCCGTTTTTATTAAGCCCAAAACATTGAAAAAGGGCATCAGTTTAAAGATAATTTTAAACTGTTTTTGTGTGATGAGATTTTGAGTTCGGAGGTCAGATGACTCCTCGGGAAGAGAATATTAGAATATTAGAGCTCACCCGAGTCGCCTCGTAAAACGAGTCTTTCGGATACCCCTAATATCCTTTAAATGTTGTGTGTGTGTGTGTGTGCTTTTAAAAATGCATGTCAGATCGGATGTCTACATTGTATACTATGTATTGAAATGTATTGAAATAGTAATGGAAGGAAGCCTTACCAATGTTGGTTCGTGTCCTGTCTTCCGGCGAGGAATAGTGTTTGAGGTCGGAGTAGCGTTCGGTACGGATCGGGATTGCTTCGGGAGGGACCGGTTGTACGCGGACGGAGTTTCGGCGTGAGTTGATGTTGCGAGGCTGCGTTCGGGCGAGGTTCGGCGTGCGTGGGGATCGTTGAGATCACTCGGGCAGAGGTTCGGCGTGCGTTGGGGTGGCAGGAGTCACTCGGAAAGAACCGGGATGCCTCGGGAAAGACCAGGCAAGGCCTCGGAGTACCACGAGGGGCCTCAGAGTACCTCGAGAGTGCCTCGGGACAGCGCGGGAGCGTCGCGGGAGCGCTCGGGGAGGCTTCGGAGCACCACAAGGGAGCTCGGAAGGCCTCGGAAGGATCCGAAAGGGGCGGGAATGCCTCGGAAGGACTTAGAGGGGAAGCCGAAGGCTAGGGAGGAAGAGAGAAGTGGGAGGTGTGTGAAAATGAGGAGGAGCCCTCTATTTATAGTGCCAAATTTGGTGCAAAGAGGTCCGTACGGACCTCCCCGGTAATCCGAGACTTTTGGTTTTCCTCGATTTAAGGGAATGCGTGATGATGGTGAATATTTGAAATCATGATGTCCCACGAGCAATAAGGTCCGTACGGACCATCTTGACATGCAAAGAGGTCCGTACGGACCAACTAAGCAAGAGGGTAATCATTTTTCCCGAGATTTGAGGGAATATTGTGGACTTTAAGAGGATTCAGTAATTATTAAAGCAAAGAGGTCCGTACGGACCATTATTGCTTTTCCAATTTCTGAAAATTCCCAAAAGGTCCTTTTGTCCCTTTTATCCCGAGAAAGGCTCCTCCCTTGGTTTGGTGGGGGTTTTGAGAGGGTTTTGAGTGCCGAGGTCGTCGAGGCTGCGTTGATGAGTCTGCGGTGTTTCCCGTGTGCTTGAAAGGGGTGATCCATATTGGGGTACTTACAGAAGCCCTCGACGACGTCACTTATGAAAGAAGTGGGGTCGCCGATAAGATAAGTGGTCCTAATCTGGACCGCGTCTTTGGGAGATAAAGTGGCCAGGGAGGTCGGTGTGAGGACGTGGTGGTGTCCTATTGTGTGACCAGTTTAGGTCGGTAAGGCTGGACCCTGTGATAGGATTCCTACGTATCCCTGGCGGGAATCAAGCCTGGTCGTAGTTCGGGTGTGGGGTGAGTGTTTTGTGAATGCGGGCGTGGTGGTGCCCTGAAGTGTCGTGTGACCGCCGAGGTCGGTGGTAAGGACGTGGTGGTGTCCTGGGTGACCGCATAGGTCGATGGCTGGACCCTGTGATAGGATTCCTACGTATCCCTGGCGGGAATCAAGCCTGGTCGTAGTTCAGAGGTGGTAAAATTGTGAGTTCGGGCGTGGTGGTGCCCTGAAGTGTTGTGTGACCGCCGAGGTCAGTGGTAAGGACGTGGTGGTGTCCTGGGTCAAATTGTGAGGACGTGGTGGTGTCCTGGGATGGAAATTTTACGATTTTCCTAATCGGGTGGTTTAAGGCCTTCCGGGCCGGAGATAGTGATTTGGGAGATTTATACGGTCTTCCGGACCGAGTGGTTTAAAGCCTTCCGGGCTGGGGATAGCGTGAGGACTTGAATCGTCTTCTGAATATGGTTGCGCCACGCGTGAGGACTTTGAATCGTCTTCTGGCGGCGGTTGGTGCCACGCTGGAGGACTTTGAATCGTCTTCTGGCGGCGGTTGGTGCCACGCGGGAGGACTTTGAATCGTCTTCTGGCGGCGGTTGGTGCCACGCGGGAGGACTTTGAATCGTCTTACGGCGGCGGTTGGTGCCACGCGGGAGGACTTTGAATCGTCTTACGCGGCGGTTGGTGCCACGCTGGAGGACTTTGAATCGTCTTCGGCGGCGGTTGGTGCCACGGGAGGACTTTGAATCGTCTTCTGGCGGCGGTTGGTGCCACGCGGGAGGACTTTGAATCGTCTTCTGGCGGCGGTTGGTGCCACGCTGGAGGACTTTGAATCGTCTTCTGGCGGCGGTGGTGGAGGCATGGCTGCCTTGAGCTTCGAGAGGTTTAGATGTCTCGTGCTTTGTCAGTTGGGGAGAAGGTTGGACTTACGATGGCTGCCGGTGTTCATCCGTTGGGAATTTATTGTGGCCTTATAGGGGCTTGCAAGGATTCCCTTTTTGACTTGCTGGGGAAGGAGCTCGGGCTTACTTTGATGGCCGGTGCTTGTGTTGTTGATGAGTGGGCAATGATGATGGCCGGTGATTGCTTCACCATTTGGCATTTTGGAGGCGTTTCGTGCCTTGGGATTTGTATTCGGAGGTGTTGGCTCCTTCTTGCGCTTGTTTTGCCGTTGAGTGGGCAAAGTTCGGGCTTACATTGACGGCCGGTGCTGGGGATAAGTAGTCTTGTACGATTTCCCTTTGACTTGTTGGGAAAGGAGCTCGGGCTTACTTTGATGGCCGGTGCTTGAGTTGCCGTTGAGCGTTTTGGAGGCGTCTCGTGCCTTGATATTCGTGCTGGGAGGTTTTGGCTCCTTCTTGAATTGCCGTTGAGTGGGCGAGGACCGGTCTTACATTGACGGCCGGTTCTTGAATTGCCGTTGGAGTGGGCGAGGTTCGGGCTTACACTGACTGCCGGTGGTTGAATTGGGCTGGAGCGGGCGAGGTTCGGTCTTATACCGACTGCCATGGTTGAATTGCCGTTGGAGTGGGCGAGGTTCGGGCTTACACGGCTCGCCGGTGCTTGCGTTGCCGTTGAGTGGGCGAGGTTCGGGCTTACACCGGCTGCCGTGCTTGCGTTGCCATTGGAGTGGCGAGGTTCGGCTTACACCGCCGGTGCTTGCGTTGCCGTTGGAGTGGGCGAGGTTCGGGCTTACACTGACTGCCGGTGGTTGAATTGTCATTGGAGTGGGCGAGGTTCGGTCTTACACTGACTGCCGGTGGTTGAATTTCCGTTGGAGTGGGCGAGGACCGGTCTTACACTGACGGCCGGTGGTTGCGTTGCCGTTGGAGTGGGCGAGGACCGGTCTTACACTGACGGCCGGTGGTTGAATTGCCGTTGGAGTGGGCGAGGATCGGTCTTACACTCACGGCCGGTGGTTGAATTGCCGTTGGAGTGGGCGAGGTTCGGGCTTACATTGACTGCCGGTGGTTGAATTGCCGTTGGAGTGGGCGAGGACCGGTCTTACACTGACGGCCGGTGGTTGAATTGCCGTTGGAGTGGGCGAGGACCGGTCTTACACTGACGGCCGGTGGTTGAATTGAAGGGTTAGGGACCATTCTGCACTTGGATTTGCTGAAAAAAAAGCCTTAGGACAGCCAGGGGCAAAGATTATAAGGGCAGGAAAGTAATTTGGCCCTCCCTTGCAAGAAGGTCCGTACGGACCAACCTGGATGCAAAGAGGTCCGTACGGACCACTTTGATTTTTTACAGTTCCCAGGTTTTGACCGGGTTAAAAAGCCGAGGCATCCCCTTCATTTCCCATTCCCAGTTTCACGAATCAGCCGAGAGAGAGAGAGAGAGAGAGAGAGAGAGAGAGAGAGGAAGAAACCTCCATTGTTAACCAAAATCTTCCATTTTTCGCTTGAATCGCTTGCAATGGCGGAAGGATCCCGAAGGAATCGTCGTCAACGCAGTCAAGAAGTGGTCGAGCAACGGATGGAGCTCCAAAGAAATTGGATCTCGTTTGTTCCATCTTCGAAGAACCCGGATGTCTTGTATCCAAATCCGGAGGTGCACAATCGTCGTTCTAGGAACGTCGGGGAGGTGAGAAATCCGTTCCGTTTTGATTCCCTGCTCGAATTTTTTGAATGCTAGAACTAGTTTTTAGTTTTTCGCATTTTTGAATTTTTGTTATTTTTTTATGCCTTTTGTGAAATTTTTGATGAATTGTTGAAAATGGACATGTAAAAATTGTGGGTATGTGTATTTTGTGCAGAAATGTGTAGATTAGCTTTTATTTGTGAAAATAAAGTGCCTCTCTTTGGTGTTTTGTACCGTATGCTATTTATGTATGTACATTATGAGAAAAATTTGTCGTGTAGTGACAAATTTTGTGAAAAAAATGTGACATGTGCCGTGTATTGTGACGGGTTTTGTCTGAAAGTGAGTGCCGTGCAGGGACGAATTTTTTGAAAATGTTTTATGCAGTGTGTGCCGTGTTCTTGGGTGACGGACTTTGTGGGGAAAATATGTGCAATATGTGCCGTGTTTTTGTGACGGGTTATATGTGCTTTTGCCGTGTTGGGACGGACTTTTTTTTTTTTTTTGAAAATGTGTCGTGTAGGGCTTAATCCCTCTTTTGAGAAAATGTGTACAGTGTGTGCCGTGTTTTTGTGACGGACTGCATGGGAAAAATTATATGTATAATGTATGTGAAAATTATGTGCAACATGTGCCGTGTTTTGTGACGGGATATTTTCATGGTTTTCCGTGTTGGGACGGACTTTTGTGCCTTTTGTTTTATATTAAGTACTGTGATTGACGTACCTTTGCTGTGTTTACCTGCAGGATGTGGGGGTTATGGCTGGAAAGGCCAAGAGGATGAAGACTCGGGGATCGCTCGAGGCTGTTGTTGAGTTGTGGCAACAGATGCCCGATATTTCGTGGATGGTAGGCCGAGTCCCGTGAGGCCGGTCTACGCTTCGGCTTGGGTGTGTTCGTAGAGAACACGGCCGGATCTCTGACACGAGGAAGAAAAAGAGCGTCTTCCTTGGCCTTTCTGAGTATTGGTGGGATACCACCCACACCTTCCATCTGAGCTGGGGAGAGGTGACGGTGACGCCTACCGACTTTGCTGCGATTACCGGGCTTTCCTTCAAAGGAGGGCCAGTGCGGTGGAGAAATATGATCTCCGATGCTGTGTTGACCGAGCTGCTGGGCTTTGAGCCTCGTCCTCGCAGGGGCCTGGGGATGCTATATAGCGATGTGGAGCTGAGGATCACGGCCAGTATCGGGGCCTATTGTGATGATGTGCATCCGAAAATTTTCCCATTTTTATTTGAAAAAATCAACGAAACGGAGTCGCCACGCCATTTTTATTTTGAGGGCCAAAACTTTGAAAAAAGTCCGAGATCAGAGATTTAGGTTCGGAGGTCATGTTACGCGTCGGGAAGGACGTTAGTGTGCACCCGACGCGCCTCGCAAAACGAGTCTTCCAAACATTTGAAATCCTTTTGTTGTGTGTGTGTGTGTGTGTGTGTGTGTGTGTGTGTGTGTGTTTTGACCAAAATAATTTGAAACTGAAAAAAAGTAAAAAATTGGGATCTCTTTTTAAGACTTTAAACTGATCCCATGATTTTTTGGAGGATTTTTGGTTTGAGATTTGGTACTCAAAAGACCTTTTGAAGTTGGAAAACATTTCTGTCAGAATGAAAAAGGCAGTGTACCTTTGATTTTGAAATATATTCAAGGGCCTTAAAACTTCGTAATATGGATAAACTCAGAGAATGAAAGTTTTTCTAGACTCCTTAAATAAGCTTTGTGTGAAGGAATTTTCTATTTTGGAGAAGATTTGAGGGGTCAAAACCTTCTGGGAATCTCAGATATGAAATCTGGATTTCCAGAAGCTGATGAACTAGTCTCTAAAAGAAAATTTGTAAAACGGAGTTTTACTCACCCAAAAAATAAAATAAAAATATGTATGGAAAGGTATGGATGTTGGCTACAAAAAGTGTTTTTTAGTCAACACCAAATTCCACATTTATCTGCGTCCAAAAAATTAGACCATGGACTGAGGTCTGAGAAAATTGCTACTGGACAGCAACTTCTCAAGAAAGAAAACATGATTTTAAAGGGGGTTTTGCATCCATGCTTGTCCCCATTTCCCTAGGTTTTGGTTAGTGATCACTTGACATTTTAGTGGTGAATCAACTATACCAAACCATCCTTGGGGTACATTAGGACTAAACACTTCATTTGCTTGGGAAGGAGAATTTCATCCTTTGAAAGAAAGATTTTGTGTATGAAAATGATTTTTGGAAAACACTTTTTAGTGAATGATCTTTAGAAAAAACACTTTTAAGTGAATAAGAAAATGATTTAGGCCTTTTAAATGGTCATCCATTGGAAATTTATTCCAAGGTGACTACATTTTTAGGTCAAGCAAAGATGAACAAATTGATGAACAAATTACATCTTCAAAGTTTGAGATGCATGCATTGATGAAAGAAATTTAGGGTAGGGAGAGGGAGGTTATACCTATCTTCCCTTGTGTATGAGCTTGACTTGAGGAGTATCAAGATTTGAATGTGTTTAGGGTTGGTGATTAGAGTTGGTTAAAGAGAAAACAAGTAGATAACAATGAAGTCCTCTATGTTTTCTCTCTAATCCTCCTCCTAAAGGGTGATTTGAGCTTGAGTTAGTGTATGTATGAGAGTATGTATGAGAGTGATTTGAAAGTATTTTGAGTGAGTGGGATTTGGGAAAGATTGGAGAGAAAATGGTGGCAATTCAAGGGAATTCCCACTGTTTTCTCTCTATATTTCGCCAGAATTTCGTTGCTGTGATCAAATTGTGTTGTTTAGACTGAGAGAGGAGGGTTCAATTTATAGGCCACTGGGAGATGCAATCACATTCGCGCGGAGGGTCCTGTTGGCGTGCACTGTTCATCTGCTACAGTGCTGGCTTTTGGACAGGAGGAATAATCTTTTTAAAATTCAAACTGGAACTGTTTTTCAACTTACCAATTCGGGTTTTTTCCATTTCTTTTGCTTTTTAGGATTCCTTTCCTTGTTTTTCTTTAAATGGCAATGCCCACTTTACCCTTTCTTTGTTAGAAAGGTTAGGATTTGTTAGAAATGTTAGAAATGTTAAAACTCTCGTTAATTTTCTAACGAAAGTACTAACGGCTCAAATTGGAGCACTTACACCTATGTTCGGGGTACCGGCCAGGTTACGGCGGAGCAGCTGGTGCGCTCCTTTTTGTGGTTTGCACTGTCCGAGACTTTATTCTCGAACCACGCGACTGCGGCTCCCTTTGCTCTGTTGGAGAGCTTGATTGATCTGGAGAGGGTTTGTGACATTGCTTGGGGCGAGGCAGGCTTGGCCGAGCTCTACTTTTCTTTGGACCGGTTTAGCCGGGGTGTGGCAGTTCGTTGGCACATTTTGACTTTGCTTTGGAGGTATGCGTTTATTGCTGTTTTTGATTTAGCAACTTGTCGTTTCTCCGTTTTCTTTTGCACTGAGCCTTTTCTGTTTTTTTTTTGTCACAGGTGTGGTTCTACGAGATTTTTCAGTGCTTCCCGTGGGATAGAGATCCGGGGGCTGTTGCTGCGTATCCTGCTATCTTTGAGTGCAGGCTCGTACAGCGAGGAAGAGGAGGAGCAGCAGGGGGAAGCTCACCATCGCCTACGGGGATGTGCATGAGCGTCTGGAGAGGGGTAGCCCGGAGGGGTTTATTTTGTTCCCGTGGGCTCGGTATGAGGCTGATGAGTTCGAGGGGGCTCAGGGTGACGGCAAGCGACGGAAGATGCCGCGGGACCCGACTCGCGACGTCATGTACCCTGGGGAGCGGGTCTTACGCGGCAAAGATGGCCCAGTGTGCTTCCCGTGGCTCCGAGGGACCCTCCTTTTGGGATGCTTGATTCCCGGGACATGGATGTGCTTGATTTTGAGAGGTACCTTGGCGGTGTGGGCGCCGAGGAGTTTATTTTGTATGGAGAGGAGTATGGGGCCTTCGTGAGGAGGAAGCTGAGGACGCCGCAGTGCGACGAGGGAGAGAGGCCGGCCCGCGGGTTCCCCAGAGGTTCCGATGCCGGGGCCGGATTTCACGTATGTCCGTGGGGACGGATCGAGGAGGAGGTGTACTGTCATGCCCGTTTACGAGCAGGCTCCCGTCGCATACTAAGTGGATCCCGATAGATCGGTGAGTGTGCCGACTCTTTTCCATCTTGGCATCTTTTACGTATTTTTCTCTTTTGTTGTTGAGTATAACCGTATTGCCGAGCGTTTCCTTAGGCTTGCTTGTGCGGAGTCCCGGGAGAGCCTATGATATGCCGACTCGCCGTTATGTGGCGACGAGGTCGTTTGCGAAGAAGATGGCGTCGAAGATGTCTTGCCGGTCTTCGCGCGACGCGTGCCGCAAGATACCACTCTATGCCTTCGAGGCATTCTCAGACGTTCCTCCACCGAGAGCCGAGCCGGAGCCACAACAGAGGGACCTTCGAGGGCGGCATAGCATGGATGCGGGACGTCTTCGGGAGCTCCGAGGTAGCGGCCCTTTATCGCTCTTCCCTCCGCAGACGCACGGGGTGAGGGATCCTCGAGCCTTCTTTCTTTGATCCTTTCGTCGGATTTGATCCTTCGGATTACTTTGAGTGGCAGCCTCCGGCGGCGGGCTCGATATTCGACGATGAGGACGTGACGGCGAGTTCACCAGGATGCCCGACTTCTCTCTGGAGGACCTTGGCGAGGATGATGATGCTGAGGAGTCTGATTAGTATTCATTTGCTTTCCCTCTTTTCATATCTTCTATCCCTTTTTTTTGTTTAGCAACAGACATTTGATGTACCTGTAATAAAACACTCGTATTTGCACGGCAAACAGCCTTTTATTTTAAGATGTAATGTCATTTTGTGATTCCCGGGAATTGTCCTAGAAATTGTTGCTAGTATTTTTTTTTATTTTCAGTGCATGCCACGTGAGCCGAGAGTGCGTTTGTGGGTAGTGTATGTTTGCGGGAATGGCTTTGGCCGGTGTTTGGGCGATTTGGAGCAAGGTCCTGCTGAGGACGGTGGTTGTTGTACTTGTTTCTTTGGGAAATGGGTTCTGTTTGCAAGGAGGTCCGTACGGACATACTTAGCATGCAAAGAGGTCCGTACGGACCAACCTTGCTTTTGGGAAGGAGATAAATGCTTTCCAGTGTCTGGTTCTTCCCCATTTCCCCATTTGCAGCCATTTTCGAGCTTTCTTCTCCATTTTCTCTAGGAACCTCCATTTTTGCCATGGATTTTTCGTACGTCCCTAGAATTTTGCCGAGGCTTTCATAGGAGAGGCAAGCACACTTCCTGGAGCAGCTGAAAACGTGGATGCGGCGCCGTATGAGGCATCAGAGACGGGCTTTCGAGGTAAGGTTTCGTCTTTGCTCGATTTGGTCTTTTAAGGAGTTGGTTCCTGATTGGGATTTGTTGCGGGCTGCCGCGAAGTTCTGGGATGTTAGGAGGCATGTGTATTGCTTCTCCTACAATGAAATGGTGCCTACTTTTGAGGATTTTCGGGCTTTGATTGGAGGACCGGAGGTGGAGGCCATCTCGCTTCCTTTGATTGGTGGTGCTGCTGTGAGCGTGAAGCTTGCAGGCTTTCTTCGGACTTCGTTAGGAGAAGTGCAGGGCATGATCCTTGATTCGGGTCATATCGACATTTCTGAGCTACCAGAGCGGTTCATGGCTGATGATGAGAGTGATGTCTCTTGGGACGCATTTGCCTTGTGCGTGATGGCGACGCTCTTCATGGTCAGCTCCCTTGGCATTTGCGATGGCGCTTTGCTAGATGTGGTAGGGCGCGGGCTGGAGAGGATATTGTCCCGTTGGTCTTTGGGGAGACTCTTCATGGTATCGACCGTCGCGGCGGGGATCGTTTTATGAGAGGGGAAGCCCCTCTTTGCTCACCTTGTGGCTGCGAGAGAGACTTCAGGCCATGCCCGAGGCTCCGACGTCGTTTAGTCCGTGGTCATTTGCTCAGCGACCTCTTGTGTTGGATATGGATCGGTCACTTTGGGAGAGATGGATGGCACGGCTTGGTACGCATCGGATCCATTTGGTGGGTTCCTCACTGGAGGATTGAGACTAGGAGGGTCTTCTTGGAAGGGTCCTACGTTGTCGAGTTCCAGGTTTGTCTTGGTCTTCCTTCTATATTCCGTCGCTTGTTTCCGGCGGTTTGGGATGAAGCAGAGCCTTTGTTGGGCTGGGATGACCTTGCTACTGCGGAGGTAGTTCCTCTTTGTATGGCGACTTCAGTGCCTTCTTGTATTTTACGAGGTATGGAAGTATTCCGCTTTCCCTCTGTGGTACTCCTTAGACGTCGTGGGAGTGTTGTATTGACGACTCGCATGCAGGCACGGTATGAGCGGCGTGTTGGGCGGTCCCAAGTGGCCTTGGAGAGCAGGCGTGTAGCGATTACAGGACCCGGTTGCCGTAGTAGCTATTGCCTTAGGAGTGCCGAAGCACAGTCCGACCCTTTGGATGTGACGGGAGACACTTTGTTTGACTACGAGACTAGAGTTGACCGACCGACGGGGAGAGGTCCTCTTTTTGCGGGCTCGCGGGGAGGAGATCCGAGCCGAAGCACGGGCGAATGAAGCCCCGAGAGCTGCTGGATTGTTTGACTCTACGTGGAGGACCCCAGATCTCGGACTGAGAGACGCAGAGTTGATTCACGTGGAGCGAAAGAAGACTCGCCGGGGACGAGGGAAGAAAGGAAAGAATGGCGAGGGGACAAGCGCAGATGGCGCGGAATGACCTCCTAGGTATCCATTCATTGCATATGCAAACACATTATTTGTTAAATGTATTAAGCTGTCTTTTAGCATGTTGTGAACTTGAGAGTAGACCGTGCTTGAACTCATCAAGAAATGTTGTAACCGTTAGTGATTTGTGATTTACTTTTAAAGCTTTGTCGAGACGCAAGATCTCTTGTTTGCCTTTGTTTCTTTTGTGCACTTTGTCGGCGTCCATCTTTGGACTTTTCTGTTGCATTTGCGGATTGAAGCAGTCTGGGCCATGGCGGCAATCCCTTTTGCTTAGGATTTTTGCTTGACTGAGAGGTTGAATGATCCCTTGACAAGTCGTTTTGACGGTCTTTTTCGCAGCTTCCTTGCCTCTTGTCGGCGTCGGGCTCTTGACCTCTTTTGGTAGCTTCTGCTTGAGCTTCTTTTGTTTTTTTTTTTTTGTGAGCCCCTTGCTCGAGCTCCTTTTTTTTTTGTGAGCCCTTGCTCGAGCTCTTTTTTGTTTTTTTTTGTGAGCCCTTGCTCGAGCTCTCTTTTTGTTTTGAAGCGCGTGAAGGCAAAGACAAGCCCACAGCTTGGAGCGGCATGAGTCGGTCGTTTGATGCTTTGAGTGACCCTCGATGTCCTTTGATGTTGCCGCCGTCGTTTGACTTGGTCAAGGTGATTTGTTGGGCGTGTTCTTGAAAAGTGCGTAGCTTGATGGAGGTCTTGATTGACATTCAAACTTTTGACTTTTTGTGTATTTTTAGACCGGACCAATTAAGGTTGCCTACGTTCCCCGGACTAGAGGGCTCAGTCTGCGTAGTTCGACACTACATGGAGTGCCAAGAGATGCACAGTTTGTTCTTCTTTAGGCGAAGTATCTGCGAAGTTTGCCTCCGTTATTTGGATTCAAGAAGGGATTGCCGTCTAGGTCCGCGCCTTCATGGCGCCTCCGAGAAGATCTTTTGAACCACGAAAGGGCCGATCCATGTTGGTTCCCATTTTCCCGGTGGGTTGGTTCGAGTGGGAGGCTTTTCTTTGAGTACAAGGTCGCCTTCCACGATGTCTTGGGATTTGACTTTCTTGTCGAAAGCTCTAGCCATCCCGCTTTGATAGGCTCGGACGTGTTCCATGGCCTTTAGTCGTCGCTCGTCTAGCGAGCCAATTCGTCGTGTCGGCTTCGAGCCATTCGACTTCGTTGATGTCATTTTCCAGCTGGCTCGGAGTGAGGGAATTTCCACTCGATGGGAAGGACTGCTTCCATCCCGTATGTCGGGGCAAATGGGGTTTCTCCCGTGGTCGCCTGACCGTGTGCGGTAGCCCCAAAGTGCAAGGTGCGGCTTCTCGGGCCAATCTCGTCCTCGGGTGGTCATTTTTCGGATGATCCATTCGAGGGTTTTGTTTCTTTGCTTCCACGGCGCCGTTTGTTTGTGGCCGGTAGGGAGAAGATTTGTGGCGTGTGATCTTGAATTCAGCCCGGCGATGCGTCGAATTCCCCTTCGAAGTGTGAACCATTGTCCGATATGACCTCATTTGGGATGCCGTATCGGCAGATGATGTTTTCCTTGAGGAAATGCGCGACCTTCTTGGAGGTGAGTACCTTGTAGGACTTGGCTTCGACCCATTTGGTGAAGTAGTCGATGGCTACTAAGATGAACTCGTGACCGTTCTTTGCTGGCGGAGCGATTTTCCCGATGACGTCAATTCCCCAAGTGGCAAATGGCCGGGTGTAGTCATGCGGTAGAGATCGTGGGGCGGCGAGATGATTGAGGTTGGAGAACCGTTGACACTTGTCGCGGCTTCGGACAAAGTGGATGCAATCTGCCTCCATGGAGATCCAAAAGAGTAGCCCATCCTGAGAATGATTTGCATCGGGGCTCGCGTTCATGTGGGGACCGCAAGCCCCATTGTGGACTTCGTTCATGAACTTGTTTGCTTCTTCTGGGCGATGCGGCGTAGGAGTGGTCCACGGTAACGTTTTTGTACAAAGATGTCCCCGAGGATGACGAAGTGAGAGGCGAGGCGTTTTAGGGCCATGATGCTCTTGGTTTTGACCCCTTCGTGTGTGGGTCTTCCTTGTTCATGAAGGTGATTTCCCCGTTCTTGAGGTATTGGAAGATCCGGTTATACCATGGCTCATTGATGGGCTTAGGTTACGGTTCGATCTCACAACAAGAGGCGAGGAATTTCCTTTCGCCCGACTTTGAAGGGTTTGATCGCTTTTCCTTCGGGGATTTCCACAAGGGAAGCCAAGGTGGCTAAGGCATCTGCAAACTGTTTCGGTCTCTTGGCAAGTAGTGGAAGGTGACCTCTTCTAATTGTGTGATGAGGTCCTCCCGTACGGGCATGGTATTTTTGCAAGCACAGGTCTATGGTTTTCCACTTGTTGGAGACTTAGTTGATGATCAAGGCCGAGTCCCCATAAACTTCGAGTTTGGACATTCCTCTCGAGTGCGGCTTGTAGTCCAGCAACGCAGCTTCATATTCGGCGGCATTGTTGGTTACCTCGAAATTGAGCTTTATAGCAATTGGGGTGTGCTCGTCCTTGGGATCTACCAAGAGCATACCGATGCCGTTTCCCTTTTTGTTGGCGCTCCGTCGAAGAACGGTTGCCATTGATTTTTGCCTTCGATTGCGAAGATTCCCTCGTCTGGAAATTGTGGTTCGGGGCCTCGAGCCTCGTCGGATGGGAAATCGGCCCGGTTGTTCGGCCATGGCCCGTCCCTTGATTGACTTTTGGTTCATGTACTTGATGTCAAATTCCGCTAGGAAGAAAGACCATTTGGAGAGCCTCATTGACAGAGATGGTTTGTCGAAGAGGTACTTGGCCCGGGTCCATTTTGGAAACCAAGTGTACCGTGTGCGACCGCATGTAGTGCCGTAGTTTCCCGACAACCCATACCGTAGCTGCGCGAGGTTTTCTCGAGTCTTTGAGTAATTGAGTTATTGCCTTGAAATTTTCGGCGACGAAGTAGATGGCGTTTCGACTCGTGACTCCTTCTTTTCTTGACAGAGCATGGCTCCAATGCGGTGTCGGTCACGGTTAGGTATGGCAACGGTGGCTTTTCCTCGTGGGGAGGACGAGAGAATCGGAGGACTCACAAGGTATGCTTTTATTTTCTCAAAGGCATCTTGGCATTCCGAGTTCCATTCAATGTCGGCGTTCTTCTTCATCAGTTTGAAGATTGGCTCGCACATGGAGGTCAATTAGTTGGTTACGGGCGATATCTTGTAGGCGGCCCATGAAGCTTTTCTCCTCTGTTTGAGTTTGCGGTGGTCTCATTTCGGTGATAGCCTTGATCTTTTGAGGATCAACCTCGATGCCTCTCTCGGTGACCATGTATCCCAAAACCTTGCCTCGGCTAACCCCAAATGTGCATTTGGCAGGGTTAAGCCTCATTGAGTGTTTTCGGAGGCGATTGAAGAATTTTCTCAGGTGCGAGGTGTTGTCCGTCGATCCCTTTGATTGGATGATCATGTCATCGACGTACACTTCGATCTCTTTGTGGATCATATCGTGGAAGAGGGCGGTTCTTGCCCGTTGGTAGGTAGCCCCGGCGTTCTTTAGTCCGAACGGCATTGCGTATGTGATAGGTTCCCCGGGGTTGTGAAAAGCCGTCTTTTCTTGGTTTTCTTCGGCCATCTTGATCGATTGTAGCCGGCAAAACCGTCCACGAAGGACTTGACTTCGAAATTGGGCTGTAGTGTCTACCAACATGTCGATGTTGGGTAGTGGAAAATCGTCCTTGGGACTTGCTTTGTTGAGATCTCGGAAGTCCACGCAACGCGTACTTTTCCATTGGCCTTGTGTAACCGTGACGATATTGGAGAGCCATGTGGGGTACTCGATCACCCACGATGAAGCCAACGGAGCATTTTTTCGATCTCCTCTTTGACTTGTAAAGACCATTCTGCTCTGTGCGGTGAAGAAACTTCCGATTTGCGTCTCTTTTGGCTCCCAAATTCACTTTGGTTAAAACCTCCTCGCGGCTTAGGCCCGGTTTTTCTCTCGTTTGACAACATGCTTAAAGATGTGCTTAATGTATTGTTCGTTTAATGTGTATGCGCTTCTTTATCAAGTGAATCGTTATTAACTTGTTTGTGTGTTAGTTAATTTATCGGTTGTTAAAGATGCAATGAGAGGATACTCGGAAAGATCGAAGCATTCATTAAGAGCATACGGGAATACATTATTGGCAATGAGTTCGTAATCTTCGGCGTGAGGCCATCGGATGACTCGAGAGACTCAAATTCAAATATAATGGACTCGGGATGAGTTTTGACACTAGACTCTAGGACTCGAGGGGTCGAGACCAAGTTGTTCGATCATGTCCTTTTTCTTTGGCGGTGGAGTCCGGAGAAGGTGGCCCAGGTTATTGAGTGGCAATGAGCTTGATAGGAGATGGGGCTTGAAGGGCTTTATGTCACCGTTCCCGATCATTGCTATCACAGAAGTTATCGAAACAAAATCGATTAGATCCGGCATCTCGATTTCTTCTTTGAAGAGCAGGTGGAGCAGTCGCTCGTCCCAAGCATCATCTGCAGAGTCTTTTGCTTTTGTCTTGGGTATTACTAGCTCGAATGCAAACTCGTCCCGCTTGTTGAAGGCAGAAGTATTGACAGAGAGTTTTTCGAGTTCTTCTGCCAAAGAGGGAGTTTTTCCAAACCAAAATTCATTGTGAATAGTGGTGGTTGTGGATCCCGGCAGAGGCGGTGTGTCGAGAAATGCTCTTCGGACGGGATTTGGCTTAAGGCCTCTGAATTTTGTCAGGTTCTGCTGGAGCTTGTCCATGGTTGTCGGCCAGCTTTGTTCGGCGCTGATCAGCTCTGTTCCCTTTTCTGGATCTTCTTCCAAGTTGCCGGCCTTCTTTGTGAAGTACTTGGTCATATCGAAGCTGTAAGGACGAAGATCGGAGATTGCGTGCACGCCTCTTTTGTTATCTGTGGAGCGTTTTCGTGCAGCTCGCTTGTCCTCCGCAATGTGTTCGGGAGTAGGAGAGTATCCCAGGCCGTGCGAGGTACATTCTTTGATATTGATGATACATTGGGTGCCACGATGGCGTTTTCCCAAACCGAGCCCCGGGATGTAGTTCATGTGCTTCATCATTTTCATCGGGGGAGGGATCTTGTCCCAAATCAAAGGCAGGTCTATGTGGCACACTTGGGCCTTTGGGCTTTCGATGGTGAACCCTGTTAGCATCATGCCATCATCGTCGGGTTTGATCTCTAAAACCGGGACGCCGTTGGTGTCGGTCCTTTCAGTGACTATGCTATCTCCGTAGATGATGGTTAGATCTGTTCCTTGGACGAACTTTACGCATTGATGGAGAGTGGATGCCACCCCATTGATCTGGTGTAGCCAAGGGCGTCCCAAAATGGCAGTGAATGTGATCGGGATGTCAATGACTTGGAAATCCGTTGGGACCATTTGTTTTCCGAACCACAAGTTCAAGGTGGCTATTCCCAATACTGGGCGGGACGTTGAGTCGTATGCCTTGATTGCCTGAGTCGAGGGCTTTAGATCAGCTGCTTTGATCCCTAGCAAATTCATCATTTTGGCTGGAAGGACGTTCATGGATGATTCCCCATCTACCAAAACCCGTGGAAGACGACGCTCGTCCAGTTGAACTGTTATGTAGAGAGGCTCATTGTGGTCAGCCCCAAATTTTGGAAGGTCGAGCTCTGTGAAAGTGATGATATTGTTGTAATTAACGTTGCCGATCATCGAACCGCTTCATCGGGTGTCACCGTGATGGGAACCATGGTGCAGGCTAGGCTTTCTTCCAACTTGAGCTTGTGCGGGTAAGATGAAGTGAGTAGGGACCAGAGTGAGATGTTAGCTTTGAGTGCGCTTGAGGCCGTGTTAAGACGAGGATCTTCACCTTTGGGTCCAAGGTTTCGGCTTCTTTGGCGTAGGGCCCCTTTTCAATTCGTGGCTCGGGTATGGCTGGCCTTTTGTCTGTCCGTGGAGGATTCACTGGGATTTGACCAGGAACGTGTCGAAACATTCACCTCTGGACTTATGTTTTTGCTTGTCTCTCCCATTTTACGTAGTGGGAGGAGCACGATTGGCGTAAGGCCGGCTGCGCATTTCAATTCGTTCACCGTCATGGCTTTTGCGAAGCATCAATAGTGGCTTTGAGATCTTCCCAAGACGGGGTTGGATTATCTGGACCTTCGGGCCTTCGGTGGCGGTGCGAAGCTTCATCCCGGTGATCATGGAGCGAGACATTGCCATGGCCTAATGCGAGCTAGGCTTCTTTGGAGTAGATGACATAGTAGTCAAACTTTCTGAGGGTTCTCCAAGGGTTCCGGCGTGGGATCACTTAGGATTCATACCTCTTCTTCAGCTTTTGTTGAGAAGATAGCTTCTTCTTTCTTCGAGGACGGCCCTCATTCATTTCATCACGGAATTCCATTTCCAGACAAGCACCGCAATGTCGTGAGCGTCCCACGAGATGTGTTCGTTGTTCGGTGGTGGTACCGGGACCTCGGGAGGCTGGATGGGCGAGGCTTTCCTCTGGAAGGTCTTGTGGCCTTACGTCATAACCGCATGGCTCGTATGAGGGTAACGAGGTTGACTTACGGGAAACAATGAGAGACGTTAGAGGCTGTAGGAGCGATCATGACTTGGGAAGCCCCGGGTAGTTGGGTGGCTAATGTTTCAAAGTGGTGCATGGCACCTTCGATCGAGCTTGTTGCTCACCTTGACGTTTCTCAATAGCCATGAGGACACCGCCGAACTTCTTCCAATGTTGGGAAATTTCTTGGGGGTAAGGTCCCGTTTTCATCGTTGTTATCCACCGATTTGGCCGTAGGGGGTTGTGGTGTCTGGTGACAGAGCTGGGAAGGAGGTAGGACCTTCTTGTTTTGACAGCGGGAGACGGGTTCCGGGTACTCTCGACCACTCTCTGTTAGCCGGAGGGTGATGGGCAAGGTTTAGACACAGGAATGGCCTAACGGGATAAAAAGGGGGGAAAGCTCACGTGGCATGCGGTTTCCGTTTCTTTTATTTATGATTTTTTTTGTTGTTTTAATTTACTTAAAACATATTTTCTCAGAGTCATAGGTAGATTGGAAAAGATTGCTCTTCTTTTTCGCAACTATGCTAGATCCCGGGTCGAGTGGAGACCATACGTGCGGCTATAAGCCCCTCGTTTTGCACCTGTATTTCGACATCCCGGGGTGGACGGCCCCGAGCGAGGGTCCTATAGTGCAAGTGGTTTCCACCGGCCTAAAAGAAAATCGAACCTAAGGACCGAGCTGTCATGTTCGTTTTGATGCATTAGCCATGTGAATAGTGAACCGAGCCGGCCACTAAGTCAAGATCGTGTCAAGAAGTTCGGCATGACCTCTCTTTACCTTGCTTGCGCAAGGGATCTGTGACGTTAGGCGTTAGGTAGGTCATATTGTCATGGGCGACGTATCAAAGGCGTGATGACATGGTGTCACGTGAGCATGGATGTATATCGGGACGGAACATCGTGCAGGTGTAGCCGGAAATCAAGATTAGGTCAAGATTTTAGCATGACCTTTCATCGCTTTGCTTGCGCATGAGGATCTTGAGTTCCGAGCCTTGACTCGAAAAATGGCCGGCATGGTATATGTATCCAGTGTATGACACGGGGGTAAAAAACCAACCGAGTCCGGGACAGAGTGTGACTCAAGAATCAAACGTGCGGGGTTGACGCTTGGCTAGGATGGGATGTTTGGAATGATCCCGTGCGCGTCCAAGAGGCCTAGGAAGACCAAACGGACTGGCAACCGAGACCACTCCGGGTTGAGGGTTGTAGTGTGCGGTGTATCCGAGGCGGCGGTGCGCGTAGCGTGCGGTGTAACCGAGGCAAGGTGTGAGTAGTGTGCGGTGTAACCGAGGCGACGGTGCGCGTAGTGTGCGGTCTCTAAAATTCTTTTTACGAGTAAAATGTAGTTTTTTTTTTTTTTTAGAATTTTAAATGTATGCACGAGATGTATATTGATGCATTTTTTTGTATTTTTATTTTTTTGTAAAATAAAAACGAAGCACGTGCACACACACACAACATTAAAGAAGGGGTAAAATGAAAGTTTGACCCTCATCATCGTTTTAAAAATCTTTTGTTTTGTTTAAAAGTTTTTAAAACAAAAAGTCCCAATGAGTCGCCAACCGAAATTACCCGGATCCGAGAGGCGACGCGATCGCGCCCCGCATCCGGCATCTTTCGCGTTGGAGCGGTTGTCTCGCCGTTTTGTTTTCGCACTCGTAGAGTCGCCACGCCGTTTTTATTAAGCCCCAAAACATTGAAAAAGGGCATCGGTTTAAAGATAATTTTAAACTGTTTTTGTGTGATGAGATTTTGAGTTCGGAGGTCAGATGACTCCTCGGGAAGAGAATATTAGAATATTAGAGCTCACCCGAGTCGCCTCGTAAAACGAGTCTTTCGGATACCCCTAATATCCTTTAAATGTTGTGTGTGTGTGTGTGTGCTTTTAAAAATGCATGCTGTATCGGATGTCTACATTGTATACTATGTATTGAAATGTATTGAAATAGTAATGGAAGGAAGCCTTACCAATGTTGGTTCGTGTCTGTCTTCCGCTGAGGAATAGTGTTTGAGGTCGGAGTAGCATTCCGGTACGGATCGGGATTGCTTCGGGAGGGACCGGTTGTCTGCGGACAGAGTTTCGGCGTGAGTTGATGTTGCAGGCTGCGTTCGGGCAGAGGTTCGGCGTGCGTGGGGATCGTTGAGATCACTCGGGCAGAGGTTCGGCGTGCGTTGGGGTGGCAGGAGTCACTCGGAAAGAACCGGGATGCCTCGGGAAAGACCAGGCAAGGCCTCGGAGTACCACGAGGGGCCTCAGAGTACCTCGAGAGTGCCTCGGGGCAGCGCGGGAGCGTCGCGGGAGCGCTCGGGGAGGCTTCGGAGCACCACAAGGGAGCTCGGAAGGCCTCGGAAGGATCCGAAAGGGGCCGGGAATGCCTCGGAAGGACTTAGAGGGGAAGCCAGAAGGCCTAGGGAGGAAGAGAGAAGTGGGAGGTGTGTCAAAATGAGGAGGGGGAGCCCTCTATTTATAGTGCCAGATTTGGTGCAAAGAGGTCCGTACGGACCTCCCTGGTAATCCAGACTTTTGGTTTTACTCGATTTGAGGGAATCTGTGATGATGGTGAATATTCTGAAATCATGATGTTCCCTGAGCAATAAGGTCCGTACGGACCATCTTGACATGCAAAGAGGTCCGTACGGACCAACTAAGCAAGAGGGTAATCATTTTTCCCGGGATTTGAGGGAATATTGTGGACTTTAAAAGGATTCAGTAATTATTAAAGCAAAGAGGTCCGTACGGACCATTATTGCTTTTCCAATTTCCTGAAAATTCCCAAAAGGTCCTTTTGTCCCTTTTTATCCCAGAAAGGCTCCTCCCTTGGTTTGGCTGGGGGTTTTGAGAGGGTTTTGAGTGCCAGAGGTCGTCGAGACTGCGTTGATGAGTCTGCGGTGTTTCCCGTGTGCTTGAAAGGGGGTGATCCAGATTGGGGTACTTACAGTAATGTACACCCTCAATCAAAAGTTAATGTTAAGAAAAGGGAATGCTCAACAAAAACTTACCTCGTGCTATTCTCCAACTCCCCTTATTACTCCAAGGTGCACGAGGATTTCTATCCTAACGCCTCTAACACAAACCTCCATCACCAAAGATGATCCTACCCGAACTCCTAACTCCCTGAAATTACCCGATCTTTTCGCGCGCGGGCGGGGGGCGCGGAAAAGGCGGTTGTCTTTCGCGGAGGGGTTGGTGTCTGAGACCTCGCTTCATGGGAAGGAACAAAATGAGGAGTCGCCACTCGGTTTTTGTATTTTGAGCCCAAACGTTGAGAAACGGCTATTGAAAATGGTGTCGTTTTTATTGGTAGCAAAAACTTAGGAAAAGACTTTTGAAAACGGGGATCATTTTTATTGGCAGCAAAAACGAGTAAAAAACTTTTAGTACCAGAGATTGTTAGGTTCGGAGGTCAAGTTACGTTTCGGGTAGAGTATTACGAGATCGCCCGAAACGCCTCGCATGACGAGTCTTTCTACCTTTCTCGAAATCGTGTGTGTGTGTCTTTTGAAATGGGGGCTTGAATGACAAGCTTAATCTTGGTTTGAATGACAAACGTTGATTAGGTGACTTTTGAAAAGACGAGCGTTTGAATGACAAACGTTGGTTTTGAGTTGAAAAGAGCGTTTGCGTGGCAAACGTCGATTTTGAGTTTGAAATGAGCGTTTGCGTGGCAAACGTCGATTTTGAGTTTGAAATGAGCG
The DNA here is from genome assembly GCA_022495995.1 of Adenophora triphylla var. japonica. Taxonomy (NCBI): domain Eukaryota; kingdom Viridiplantae; phylum Streptophyta; class Magnoliopsida; order Asterales; family Campanulaceae; genus Adenophora; species Adenophora triphylla. The sequence goes on from JAFEMH010004184.1 coordinate 138,957, forward strand.
TTTGCGTGGCAAACGTCGATTTTGAGTTTGAAATGAGCGTTTGCGTGACAAACGTCGATTTTGAACCGTGCGAGTCATTGTTAACGATTTTTACGGGAAAAATGCGTATTAAATGATTTTAAGTGTCAAATGGCGGCTTTGAGTTTGAAGATGAGCGTTCGGAGGCCGAACGTCATTTCGCGCGTTTTGAAAGAGAGTTCGACGGACGAACTCCGGTTTTGAACCGGGCATTACATTGTTAACGATTTTGCGGGAAAATGCGTATTAAATGACATGCGATCAACGAATCGGGTTGCGACTCGGACTTTGAAAAGTAAATACTATCACGATCCAAACGGATCGGACTTTGTAAATGACAGTATTTAAAGTGCGGTATCAACGGAATCAAACGATCCGGATTCGTAAATGACGATCAACGAGGCCAAACGGCTCGGAATTGTAAATGACGATCAACGAGGCCAAACGGCTCGGAATTGTAAATGACGATCAACGAGGCCAAACGGCTCGGAATTGTAAATGACGATCAACGAGGCCAAACGGCTCGGAATTGTAAATGACGATCAACGAGGCCAAACGGCTCGGAATTGTAAATGACGATCAACGGATCGATCGATCCGGAATGGTAAATGACATAAAAAGTAAACGGAACGGGGTCGGAACGCCGTTTTAACCCGTGATTACTTCTCTTACGGAAAGAGAAGAGGATCGAGGGGCTAAAACGTATCGGACCCCGTTAGACGGAGGCGTCTACATTTCGATAACGACGTTCGAAACGGTTATAGAGACTGGCGCGTAAACCGAGACGGAACGGGAGATTTAGAGAGAGGGAGTTATACCTATGGCTAGGGTCGACTCCTTTGGCTCGGGAGGTGTGTACGGGACACGGAAAGTGATTCGAAAGGTTGTTTCGAAGTTGTAAGGGGCGTATTTGACCGAAATACGAAGGTTTCACGCGAATCGAGACAGAATGGGAGCTCGGAAGGGGTGTAAACCAGTTTGGGCCGTGGGGTATGTGAAATTTTGGGGTAAAAATTCTGTTTTTTTTTTTGCCTTTGACAGCAACTTCTATTTATAGGTGAAATTTGCAGTAGGAGTCCGGACGGACTTGGCCTGAATCCAGGGGGTTTTGTGGTATTTTGAGAATTTGAAGGACTTGCTGGCAATTTCAGAAAATGTGCACAGTGAGTCCGGCCGGACTTGGCTTGCAAACCAGGGGCATTTTGGTCTTTTCCCTTTGAATTTGATTGAAGGGTGACTAGAGGGAGGTGGCATGGCTGCCACGTGCCCCTCTGAGTCACCAGCCATGTGGGATTTTGTCCCCCGGTCCCGGTTTTGTCCGTTTTTAAAATAACGGTCAGGAAATGTCCGAAACGCCCGGAAAGTGCGGGAAAATGCGTTTTTCGGGAAAGCCGTGCTTTTACGTGAGATGACACGTGCTAAGTACGGTTTGACGTCGGGATGCAGGGCGATCCGGGACGTCTCGTTGGCACGGCAACGGGGAGTTTAACGAGTTCCGGTTAACCTGGAGCGGGCCAGTTAACGGATTTCGGTTAACTTTCTGACGGATTTGGACGATCCGGATTTGGGTACTTACACTCCCCCTTATGTCTCCACGCCGGTGAATAAAGGATGTTATCACTCAAATTCTCACCTTTTGCCTAAGTGCCCTTTCGGGTTTTCACTTAGCCACTCTATTTTATATATATATATATATATATATATATATATATATATATATATATATATATATATATATATATATATATATATATATATATATATATATATACAATACAAGGCACCGCCCTTCCCCCACACTTAAACTACACAGTGTCCTCAATGTGTGCACAAAAATAAAACAGGACAGCTTAAATGTAAAAAGGGAAGGGTGTAAGAAAAGGTACCCTCAATATCTCGGGCCGAAGCCCCCATCCGGAAACTGGGCTTCATGGGCCAACTGCCGCTGTCTACGCCTATCTGCTCTCCTCATCATCTCCACAAAGTGCTCGTCTGGGACCGACTCGTAATGTCTCGGCTCGGGCTGCTGCATCCAAAGTTCCTGCTGATATACCATTCTATTCGTAGTCTCTAGCCTGTCCTCCAAAGCCTCCAATCTATCGTCCTGAGCGTCCCAACGCCTATCCACATAATCAAACCGAGTGCGCCACATCAAATTCTGCGCCTCCCTGGCTTCACACTCCTCTCTATATCTTCTCTCCCTCTCATCCACATCTCTCTGGTATTGAGCATCCAAATATGCTCTCATATCACCCCAATTACCAAACGCTCCTGCCATATTAGACTGGCCCTGACCATGGCCTGCATAGCCTCCACTCGTCCCGGCCTGAAACTGATCTCTCATCTGATGATCCTCACCACCCTGCTGCTCATCACCCTGCTGCTCATGCTGCTCCTCCTCTTCGTCACTCACTCTCTCACCCATATCTCTCTTCAAGTCACGCAATGTCATATCTGCAACATACGACATCCTCCAATCCCGCGCATATGGACCATAGGGAAAGACCACCCCCTGCGCACACCTGAAACTCCTATCACCACCATAATTAAAAGTCAATGCTTCATTCTGCCCTGTGATCCGCACGAAGGTGTCATATCGGTATAGAAAGAACCGATCATAAAATAGGGGCCCATTTGCATTTCCTACCGATCTAGGGTGATTACGAACAAAATTTTCCACCAATAAAGTCACTATGCCACCCACCGGAATGTTTCCATTCCCATTGACTCCCAAAGCTTCACATCTCCTGAAAAATAAGTCAACCCAATCCGGAATAACTGTGTTGGAGGATAAGGCACACTCCATTGTCGACAACTGTAAGGCATTCATCTGTGCCGGCTCCCCGTTCGCATAAAACGTCATCGATAGCCCCCTATAAAGCAATTTCCACGCCGGATGAGAAAGAGACTTCATCACCACATAGGGCTTTTGCATATACTTGCCCGTCAACTCAAAGAAGAACGTCTCCACAGTTCTATCCCTCTCAGGCCCCTCTCCTCTGGGCTCACTCACTCCCAAGTATTCCCTAGCTGCAGCATACGACAATGTTCTCGTGGCATCATTTATATTAAAACGAACACTCCTCACTCCATTCTCCTCTCTCCTTTCCAAGGTGGCCAAAAATTCAAGCGTCACCCGCTTGTATACCCCTGCACTTTTGCCCAAGAACGCTCCTAATCCGATGTTATTCAACAAACCCCCAACCAAATCACACAGACCCAACTTCTGCAATGTTTCCACACACAAAAATCTTGTGACTTGAACATCCCTTCCGTTAGCTAAATTTCTCCATTTATTCTTTTGAGCTTCTGACAATTTAGTCAAGCCCATGAAATCGTCGGGAACTCGAGGGGGCTCCTCAATAACAATGTTTCTCTTTTTTCTAGGAGGAGCATCAACTCCTTTACCCCTTTTATCTTTTGTTCTTCCCATATTTCAATCAATAATAATCAACCCAACGTTTTCAAACAACAATAACAATCAACCAAACAACCCAACCTTCCACCAAGTACACGAATCAACACCCCAAAGAATCTTAATATTAAGGAGAGTTAGAAACTAATTTTACCTTTTAGGTCACCGGAAAATTGGCCGGAAAATCACCGGAGTATGAGAAGAAGGTCGGAAAAGATGGAGAAGATCAATGTAGCTCCACAACCGCAAAGAATTTTGCCGCAAACTACTCCACACTCCAAGTAATCAACAACCCACCAAAACCTTCAAGTTTCAAAGTTTCTTCAAGAAATCACTGCAAAGGAAAGATTTTGGGGAAGATTTTTGGTTTAGGGTAGGCTAAATATGGTGGGGAAGGGATTTTTGTGGGTTAGGAATGGAAGATTTAGGGGATTAATGAAGGATTTTAGAGAGAGAAAGAAGGATTTTGAAATTGGGTAGAAAGAGGTTGAGGGCGGCGGTTGTTTTTGAGGGAGAGAGAAAATGACTGAAAGGGTTTTTGGGGAACTGATGAGTTTTAAATTTCACTTGGCACGAGTCGTGCTGTTTGGCACGAGTCGTGCTCCCTTGCCCATTCGTTCTCACGACTCGTGCCCACTCCCCCAAGTCGTTCTGATCACAATTGAGCCTCTCACTTTCACTCGTGCTACCATTCGTGCTCAGGAGCACGAGTCGTGCTCTGCCTGGGCCAAATTTTCAATTTTTTTTTTAGGGCCCAGGACTTTTGCTCCTTCCATGCCGCGCTTTCCTGCACATCAATAAACAAAAAAAATACCTTTCAGTAGCACCAGTTTAATAAACATTACAAATACAAATCCGGGTTGTCTCCCGGTGATCCGCCCTTTTTTAATGTCTTTGGCTAGACCATTTGCATGCCAAGATTGACACATATTTTAACCGCACTTTCGTTGCCTACGTCCCCATTAATGTGGGCGGACTACCCACAAGAATAGGCTCAGGTCACCGTAGTTCGACACGTTTACGAAATAAAAGACCAATTTTTTTTTTATAATTACCACCACCCCCACACTTAAACCATGCTATGTCCTCATGACATAAACCACGAAAACACAACACAATCCAACTGCAACGATGATAATAACGGGAAAGAAAATTCGGAAAGCAGTAAATATTACCTACATTGGGTTGCCTCCCAATTAGCGCTTTGGTTATAGTCGTTAAGCTCGACGTTATGCCCCAACGGAATTAGGTGGCCGCCTCCGGGTCCACCAACTCAATCACGTCAATCTCATTGATGTCTTCCAAAATTGACACCCCTTCGTAATATGGTTTCACTCGATGCCCATTCACTTTAAAGACATTCCCATCTTTTGGATTTTTGAGTTCAACTGCTCCGTGCGGATACACACGCACCACATCATAAGGGCCTGACCATCTAGAACTCAACTTGCCCGGAAAGAGCTTCAACCGAGAATTAAAGAGGAGGACTTTCATACCCGGTCTTATGAACTTGGGCTTCAAATTTTTGTCATGGTATCGTTTGGTCCTCTCTTTATACAATTTTGCGCTCTCATAACTATCTTGTCGGAGCTCCTCAATCTCATCAAGTGCAAGCAATCTCTTTTCTCCCGCGGCATTCAAGTCCATGTTCAATTCCCTCACAGCCCAATACGACTTGTGTTCCAACTCCACCGGGAGGTGACATTCTTTCCCATACACTATCCTCTACGGACTCATTCCAATGGGCGTTTTGTATGCCGTTCTGTATGCCCACAATGCATCCCCCAACTTTAATGCCCAATCTTTTCTGTTGGGACGCACTGTTTTCTCAAGAACACCCTTTATCTGTCTATTACTCACCTCCACCTGTCCCGAAGTTTGAGGATGGTATCTTTGTAGCAAGCTTATGCACCACCCCATACTTTTTCAAAACTGTATTGAACCTCTTGTTGGTAAAGTGGGTCCCTTGATCACTGATAATTGCTCGCGGCACTCCATACCTGCTGAAAATGTTATCAACCACAAACTTGGAAACAACATTAGCATCGTTAGTTCGGGTGGCAATTGCCTCCACCCACTTTGAAACATAATCAACAGCAACAAGTATGTACAAGTAACCATGGGATGGGGGAAAAGGGCCCATAAAATCAATGCCCCACACATCAAATATATCAACAATAAGATTACGTTGCAAGGGCATCTCATCTCTCTTTCCTATGTTCCCGGACCATTGACACCTATCACACCTACGGCAAAAATCTTGAGCATCTTTAAACAGAGTAGGCCAATAAAGACCCGATTGAAGCACTTTCCTAGCGGTCTTTTGGCCACTAAAATGACCCCCACATTGGAGTTCATGACAAAATCTCAACACACTACTTTGCTCGTGGTCCGGGACACATCTCCTCACAATTTTGTCCGGGCAAATTTTCCACAAATAAGGATCATCCCAAATATAGTGTTTCACATCGGACCTAAACTTACGTTTTTGGTCATAGGTGAACTGTGGTGGGATCATATTGGACACCAAGTAATTGACAAAATCTGCATACCACGGCTCTTGGACATGTATGGCAAGAAGTTGTTCATCCGGAAAATTTTTATTAACCAGAATCACACTCTCCTCGATATTAAGATACAAATAGTCCTCCAGCCTCGATAAATGATCCACTACCACATTCTCAGTCCCCTTTTTGTCTCGGATCTCAACATCAAATTCTTGCAACAATAACATCCACCTCAACAAACGAGGTTTAGCATCCTTTTTATTCAATAAATGTTTCAATGCAGCATGGTCAGAATAAATTATCACCTTTGACCCAAGCAAGTACGAACGAAACTTTTCCAATGCAAACACAACAACTAGAAATTCTTTTTCAGTTGTGGTAAAATTCAGTTGCGCATCATTAAGTGTTCTACTTGCATAATGGATCACGAAAGGTAATTTGTCTACCCTTTGTCCCAAAACAGCCCCAATAGCAAAGTCCGAGGCATCACACATGATCTCAAAAGGGTGAGACCAATTGGGACTAGAAAGAATGGGGGCACACGTCAACTTTTTCTTAAGCAAATTGAAAGCATCAACACACTCTTGGTCAAAAATGAACTCCGTATCCTTGGCAAGCAGATTACATAAAGGCTTACAAATTTTTGAAATTTTTTTTATAAATCGCCTATAGAAACCCGCATGCCCTAGGAAACTTCACACACCCTTGACTGAATTCGGGGGAGGTAATTTAGCAATCACATCAATTTTAGCCCTATCGACCTCAATCCACTTACTTGACACAATGTGACCCAAAACAATCCCATATTTTACTAGAAAATGGCACTTTTCCCAACTTAACGTCAGGTTGGTTTCACAACATCTTTTCAAAACAGATGCCAAATTCTTTAAACAATCATCAAAACTATCTCCTACCACAGAAAAATCATCCATAAAGACCTCGACACTCCTTTCAATCATATCAGAAAAAATGGAGGTCATACACCTTTGAAATGTCACAGGTGCATTGCAAAGCCCGAAGGGCATCCTCCTAAATGCGTATGTGCCAAAAGGGCATGTGAAGGTGGTCTTGGACTGGTCTTCTGGGGCTATGGCAATCTGATTATACCCCGAAAAGCCATCAAGAAAACAATAGTAAGAATGACCGGCCAACCTCTCTAGCATTTGATCAATAAAAGGTAAAGGAAAATGATCTTTCTTAGTTGCAGCATTTAGTTTTCTCAAGTCAATACACATCCTAAGACCGGTCACTTCTCTCATGGGCACATCCTCTCCTTTCTCATTCTGAACTACAGTGATGCCCGATCTTTTTGGTACAACTTGTACCGGGCTTACCCATTCGCTTTCAGCCACCGGGTAAATAATACCCGCATCTAGCAATTTAAGGACCTCTTTTCTCACGGCTTCCTCCATGTGAGGATTCAGCCTCTTTTGTCTCTCCCTAGACGGTTTAGCACCATCCAAGAGATGAATTCTGTGCATGCACATCGTGAGACTAATTCCCTTAATGTCCTTTAATGTCCACCCAATGGCCTCTTTATATTCACACAAAACAGCAATCAATTGGGCCTCTGGTCCGTGGACAAATCAGATGCAATTATGACAGGTAAAGTCTCTCCCTCTCCTAAAAATGCATATTTTAAATTTGACGGGAGAATTTTCAACTCAAGGACTGGGGGAATCACAATAGAAGGCGCCAACTTCTCATTGAAGTGGCCTAGGGGGTGAAACGGGCCATCACTAGGATGGTGCTCGTCGGCCTTATCCACAGCCATCAGTTGAGCATCCGCATTATCCCTAGGTTTCTCACCGCCCATTGAAATTAATGACTCTAACTCCTCACAATCTCTCTCATGCCATGACATTTCACGCACACAATCATCAACCTCATCAAAATCATCTACAAACATGCAAGACTCATCATGACCTACCGCATTTTTCATTACCTCAAAAACATTTATTTCAATTTTTTCATTTGCGACAGTCATGGAGAGAGTGCCACTAGCAACATTGATTACGGTGTTGGTCGTTGCCATGAATGGTTTCCCAAGAAAAATGGGTGAATCACGGCGACTACCCTCATCGCGAGGCATCTCTAAAACCACAAAATCCACAGGAATGATCAATGACCCGACCTGAACTAAAACATCCTCTACGATGCCCAATGGTCTTTTGATGGACCGATCGGCAAGTTGTAGGGCCATCATAGTGGGTTTTAGCTCAGGTAAACCCAACTCAAGATACATGTAATAAGGCAACAGATTAATGCTTGCCCCAAGATCAAGCATAGCTCTCACCGTGTGAGAATCCCCCAAAGTAATGGAAATTAGGAAACTCCCGGGGTCTTTCATTTTCGGTGGAAGACTATGTTTGACTACAGCGCTCGCATTCTCACCCAACACCAATTTATCATCTTTCCCATACTGAATTTTCTTGGAATTAATTTCCTTGAAGAATTTGACATACGCAGGAACATTCTTGATCACATTTAACAAAGGCAAATTAATATTAACTTTTGAAAACATGTCAATCAATTCTTTCATTTGGTGATCAAGTTTGTTCCTCAAAAATCTACCAGGAAAAGGAACAGGGGGCACATATGACTTGGGGTTGGACTTTTCTACATTCACATTTTGCCCCAATCCATTAGGGTTTTTCACATTCGGGTTTTTCACAACAGAAGAGTCAACGACAGGGGGTGTAGGATGAAAAGAAGGAGAAGCTACCTGATTGTCTACCTGTTTGCCACCACGTAGGGTGAAGATGGCCTTGACTTGCTCCCCTTGGCTAGGGAACGTACCCGGTTGTCGTCCCTGTAATGCCTCCGCCAATTGACCCATTTGGGTCTCCAACTTTTTCATTGCAGCAGCTTGATTGTTGTTTGCTTGCTGCTGTTCTGCCCTTGCTTGGAGTTGCTCCGCTCTCATCCGATCCATCGCCTCTTCCCAAGGCTCTCTTTTCCTTTCATAAGGCCCCTGTGGTGGTGGTTGGGGGTGGAGAGGTTTATTCGGTTGTTGGTTTCCTCCCCAAGAAAAATTAGGGTGCTTTCTCCACCCAGGATTGTATGTCTGTGAAAATGGATTGTTCTGCGGGAACCTCTGCATATATGCTTGCATCGCTTGTACCTGCTCATGATTATGTAAATGGGGACTAGTGGAGGGGCAAACTTCATAAGAATGAGTGTTAGATCCACAAGTTACACAACTATCATGCATGACATTACCAACAGATGACACATTGGAAGCATAATTGGAAGTACTACTCATGGCCAACGTATCAAATCTTTGATTTAAAAGTGCAATTTGTTTAGCAAGCTCATCATTCATTCCTATTCCATTCACACTATTGGTTTTACCCCTTGAACCCTTTTGTTACGAATTAGATGCTAATCTCTCAAAAAGATCTTGGGTCTCTTCCGCAGTTTTGGCTCCTAAAGAGCCTCCGGCTGCGTTATTAACCATAGCCTGATCGGCTTGTGTCAACCCCCCATAGAACGTTTGATGCAATAAAGGCAAAGGAAAATTATGGTGGGGACATTGCACCAAAAGCATCTTAAATCTGTCCCATGCTTCATGAAATGCCTCAAAAGAGTCTTGTGTGAACCCTATAATTTTCTGTCTAAAAGTGGCTAACGTAGCTTGTGGGAAGTATTTTCTCAAAAATATGTCATGTAATTCATCCCAAGTATTATTGCTCCTAGGTGGGAGCAACATGAGCCACTTCTTAGCATTATCCCTCAAAGCAAAGGGAAAACATTTCAATCTTAAGTGCTCATCAGTCACACCCTCTCTCAATGGAAAACTCGACACAATCATCATATATTCCCTCAAGAAATTCAAAGAATCTTCAGAGGGGAGGCCATGAAATTGAGGGATCATGTTAAACAGATGGCCTTTTACCTCGTAACTTTTTGTTGCATCATTTAACACAATGCATGACACAGACGTGTTCACCCGCGGCCTAGAGAAGGCATCCATAGTAGGCGCCTGCAAAGCCATATCAAATGCAAATTCTTCTCCCTCGGTGGAAGTAGTTTCTAATTCACTTAAAGTTACCTTTGTCTCGGTGACAGAAGTTTCAGAATCAGTCTCGCTCACTTGAGTAGAGGGAATGCCTCTCTCAACTTTGTCTATATCGTCGTTCAAAGGAACTAAATTAGGATCCAATGACCGGCGACCAAACATGCACCGATTAAATAAACTTGTTAAAAAACACAACAAGTCCCCGGCAACGGCGCCAAAAACTTGATGGAAAAAAATTCCACTGTGTACTAAAAACCTTGCAAGTGTACAAGTTACCGTAGTAGCAACGTACAAAAGTAAGGGTCGAACCACAGAGACTCGTGTGTTTAACAAGTAAATTTAATTGATACTAAAAGTAACTAGAAAAGGGATTTTGGTTTTGATTTATTAAAAACTAATTACTAAAGGAAATTTAAATAACTAAAGTAACAAATGAGCAAATTCGCAAAAGTAATTCAAGGATTAGACAACTAGTCCACGGATTGGGTTCACCATATATTTTCTCTTTATGCTATTGACTAATAGAAATATTAATTGCGTTTTCGAGTTTCTTAGCTTTTGTAAGAATTGGGACGGTTAGATGGCCGGGTTGCAATTCTATTATTGAGTAATTATCAATTATCACGCAAGATCAAATTAACAAAAGCTCAATTCATTAAGAACCAAAGAATTGATGAAACCTAGACTCAATCAATTCACGCAAGATCGTCAATCGAGTCCAATCACCCTAATAATGTTCATGCACAATTCTCCACGCAAGTGCAAGAATCGTACCAAATATAAATTAAAAATATTAGGATGAACAAAAACCACAATTAAAAGAAGATTAAAGATTTAGCATAAAGATCAAATACGGGCTACACCAATCCGTGAACTACAAAGAACTTAGCTACTCATATTCAGGATTGACATCACAAAATATGAATAGCAACAATACATCAAACCTGAGGAAAATTGCAAAACCTTGGAAAATACCAAAATCCTTCAATGCTTCCAAAACCTAGGCAAGAAAATAAAATAAAAGGTGTCTAATAATAATCCTAAAGGGAGTATATATACTCCTTAATTTAGTCCTACTCTAATTAGGAAACCAAAATCAATTAAACCATGGAAATCTGCTCACAAATCCGTGCTGACATCACAAAACGCGTCCTGGCACGAGTCGTGCTAATTAGCACGAGTCGTGCCCTTCAGTCCCAGTCGTGAGAACGAGTCGTGCTAGACCCCTCCACTCGTTCTGATCAACTCTCTTGAAATTGCCTTGGTTGCCACTCGTGCTCACGAGTCGTGCCTAAAGGCCCAACTCGTTCTGATTAGCCACGCTTGGTCCATGCCTAGATTCCACTCATTCCCAAGTCGTGCTCTGTGCCTCTTCAGTCGTGCTCCACTCGTGCCATATGCAGAATTGAACAACTTTGACTCAGCTTTGACCTGGCCTTCTTCCCTTGACTTTGTTTGACCCCGAGCTTGAACCTTAACCAATTTGTTGCCCTTTTTCATTGACAAATGACTTGCACTCTTCGGTTCCATGATCAATTACAAAGAAACTGACAAAAATACCCTCAAAGTGCATTGTTTTTCTCACAACCTCACATTACAGAATATCTCTCAAATGACATCAAAAATCATTATAAAGCATCCGGAAACATAGGTAAAAGATATGTATCAATTCCACTCATCAAATATGTATTTTTTTTTCAAATGCGCGGTAACATTTTTAAATAGCTGAAACTTTTTAAAAAAATACGTGGTGGCATTTTTGAAAAAAAAATTACACTTTTTTTTTAAATGCACGCGGTGGCATTTTTTAAATAACTGAAACTTAGTAACACAATCTGACACTCTTTAACACCAAAACTGACACTATTAACAATAACACTTAGACTTTTTTATATAATGATCGACACTCTTTAACACATGGACTAGCGCGAACAAAGCAAATTCCTTGACACTCTTTAACACTATTACTCTTTTAATACTGCCACTTACAAAAACTTCAGGGGAGCGTTTGAAGGTATAAACGATATATTTTGTGTTTTTTAAACACCGTAGCAAGAGGCATAACCTTATGACTATTGTATATCTCGAAATTTCCTTTGATTTGATAGGCATCGGGGTGTGTGGTTCATCCGTGATCAAAATTTATGATTATTGTCGCGTATGAGCTCAATAAAACAATCCTGACACTAACACTCTTTATAACTCACACTAACATTACTAGTTTAGTGTCAGCGGTAATACTTTTAGTACATGCAATTGCACTCTTTGTGACTCATATTTGGTAGTACTAGTTAGTGCCCGCGGTGGTGTTTCTTAGTGCCCACAAGAGTGTTTATTGAGAGTCGTTATATTGTTTTTGAGTGCTAGTCATAGTGCTTTTGAGTGTCGTTGATATTGTTTTTTAGTGTCAGTAATGGTGATTTTGAGTGTCCGGCGCATACGGAGTTTCAATTATTTACAAAATGACATTGCACATTTGAAAAACACGCTTTCTTAATCACTTGAAAAAACACGCTTTTCATGAGACCAATTCCTCCCACTTAACCAAATAATTTTTTGACAAGTTTGTGATATTTATCATGAAAAAATAAAGTAATTCATGAATATATGTATTTATTGATCGTAAGATGTTATTAACTTCATCGCATAATAAATGTCACACTTTTTTAACTGTTTCTAAAACAATATTGTTTTTTAAATAAAAAAAGATTATTAGTACCATTTTACCAATATATACAAGCAATACATAAACGTATAAAACACATTTTTTTTGTAAATGTTGATTAGTCAAATACAATATTTATTATGAGGTAGAGAGTAAGCAATTTTACTTTTAACTATTTTGAAGTGAGGATGCATAGGCTATCCTCATTAGTGACTCTCGTGAGAGGGTCACCATGGGTCACAAAAAACACAAAAAAAAAGTCACAAAAATGCCATGACCTGGGCGGCCAGCCAATCCAGGTTGGCCCAAGTTGGGTCACCAAAATATGGACACATGTCACCCAATGATTGGGTGACTTGTATTTATATAAATATATATTTAAAACTAATATATTTTATATAATTATATAAAATAAAAATATATCGAAAAATTCATATTTTTTTTATAATTGTATGTGTAATTATTTTTAATAATTGTACGGGTAATTTTATAAATATTACTACTAATACATTATTTAAAAAATAAAATAATAAGTATTTTAGGTAAGTTGAAGTAAAGAAAAATAAAAATTTTATTAAAATGTTGGGTTTGGTTGAGTTACTGATGGGAGTATATATTATATAAAATTAGGAGTGGTGCATATGAAAGTGAGAAAAATTAATATTTTATTTGAGATTGAATTGGGTTGAGATCACTAGTCTTAGGGTGTTCTCAAAATAATAACGTGATGGTAAAAATCGATGGTAAAAACCAAGTCTCACCTTTTGTGAGATCTAGGATTCGATCCATCTTCTAAAACCTTGTCTTTTGGTTGGGACATCATAAGAAAATGTTGCTTAGAATATCTCAACCGACAAATGTAGATGTTGTCAATTAAGGGTTTAAAGTTTGGGCAAATTGCATTTTAGTTACCTGAGTTTATCGAGATGTTTCAATTGGTTATTGAATTTACATTTGTAACAAGTTGGTTATTGAGTTTATCATTTTGTCGCAGTTAGGTATATTTTTAGATGCCCAGTTAAAAATCTAACGAAAAACATAACATCTGAGTTACTTAGGGATATTTGGTCATTCTCAATAAATTTTTAATTAACTTTAATTTATCATTCTCTTCAATATTATATTTTCAATATATAAGCATTATTAATACGAAAAGTAAAATAACAATTATTATGTAAAATAATAAATTCATTTATGAAATAAATATACCAACAATATAATATATATATATATATATATATATATATATATATATATATATATATATATATATATATATATATAAATATATATATATATATATATATATATATATATATATATATATATATATATATATCTCCCACACACACAGACACACACCCCCTCCCCCCGTCTCTCTACCTTCCCAAAACTCTGGCGACCGTCTCCCTCCCCCTACTCCGGCGACTGTCTCTCCCTACTTCGGCGACCACTTCCCCTCTTCCCCTCTTCCTCTCTTTCTCTCTCTCCTTTCTCTCTAATATACTTCCACTTTTTCATTTTTCGGCCAGATCTACCGCCTCGTTCTCATTTTCGAAGATTCGCCGATTTATAGGCTTCGTTTCCTCGTCCGCCATAGCCGCCTCCCAACATCAGATCTCTTTCTCTCTCTCAAGATTTTGATTTTGATTTTGATTTTGATTTTTGTGTGCATCGTCCGCCATAGCCGCCTCCCAACATCAGATCTCTTCCTCGTCCGCCATAGCTGCCTCGTTCTCTTTTTATTCTTTGGGATGTGTTTAGGCAGTGTGGTGGTGATTACTAGATCGGCGGTGGCTAGAGGGAGGTGGCAGCATGGAGGTGGTGGTTTTGAGTGGTGGAGATTAGTGGAGGTGGGTGATGAAGAGAGAATTGTTATTCATCCGTTTTTATGTTTTTATGTTTTTTTTTTTAATTGAGATTTTGACATAAATTATTGAGAAATATATTTATTAAGAGAAGGGGGTAAATTTAAAAATATATTTGAAGGGGTATTTTGATCTTTTTCATGCAAATTCCATTGAGAATGACCAAAATACCCTTAAGTAACTCAGATATTATGTTTTTCGTTAGATTTTTAATTGGGCATCCAAAAATATATCTAATTGCGACAAAATAACAAACTCAATAACCAACTTGTTACAAATGCAAATTTAATAACCAATTGAAACATCTCGACAAATTCATATAACTAAAATGCAATTTGCCCTTTAAAATTTAGTGGATATTAAAAAATGAAGGTTCAATGTTTAGGGGGTACATGCCAATCGAGATATAATTTAACGATTTTTTCTAATATTTCAGTCAAAAATTTTCTAACCGGACAAATGTTGTTAATTTTAAACCTAAACTCACAAAAATTGAAATGTCAAACCTCGATTAATGCACACCCCACATTTTAACCCCAAATTACGATGTGCCCTATAAAGGTAATTAATACTACATATTTACAAGAAAATAACTCCAACCTTGTTGGACTTTCAAAAGAAAATGAATAAAATAAAATTGAATAGGCCGTCCGTGTCTGTCTTTCAACTATTTAAATAAAGAATATTCAAATACTCCTTTCATCTCTAAATGTTTGTCCCATTTAACATTTTTGTTGAACTTTGATCACAAATTTATGAGAGATTAATCATATTCATGAAATTCTAAAAATTGTTGTTGATAATATTATTAATGTTGAATCAATAGAAATTTTTAGAATTTCATAAAAATAATTAAATTGTCATATATTTATGGTCAAAGTTCAACTAAAAAGTCAAATGGGACAAACATTTAGGAACGGAGGGAGTATTTAATACTCTGTAATAGAGATTAACTTGAAAGAAGCATGGATCAATGGATTTAAATCCGTTGCTACATGTTGATACCTGTTATTTCATTTTTATTTATTTTTTCAATAATATTCTCTCCTTTTGTTTAGAGCTTGTGTTATCTCTGATTGTAAAAGGCTTTTAGTTTTGTGTTTTTTTTTGTGTTTATAGATGACCAATTTTTTAATTTTACATTGGTGTCTGATGATGATGATGATGATAAGGATAACTAAGTGGTCACGCATCCGGTGTTCACTTCTTCGGTTAAGCATGCCTTATTTCTTGTCGGTAATAGATGAATTTGAGCAACAATTTGTCGACATTTAATCGAATTGATCAATCATTATAGAGAAGGCAAGAAACGATGTGGAGGGCAATGGTTAGGAGGAAGGCAGTGGCCGGAAGATCGTCGCATGTTGTCGTATTCTTCATCATCTTTTACCTCTGCGTTGTCATTCAAATACGAGTTGCGTCGAGATGGGAAAGAGAAGAGGTAAATAGACCGCTATTTCCTTTGAAAGTCAAAATTCGTTTTTTCAATTGTTAAGAAAAAATACGTTTTTTGTGAGATTTTGGCTATACGTGCTTATTTAAATATTTATAAATTCAAATATCTACTCCCTCCGTTCCATACCTACGTGCACACTTTCCATTTTGGGCGTCCCAAACCTACGTGCACATTTTCTAAAATGGAAAGGAATCTTTACTATTCCCTCTACTCATTCTCTCTCCTACATTATTTTAATACTCACAACACCATTATAATTTACTATTCCCTCCACTCATTCTCTCTCCTATTTTATTTTCACACTCACAACACTTTCAATATAATACTCTCTCCTTAATTTACGTGAAAAGTCAAACTAGGCATGTAGGTCCGGGACGGAGGGAGTATATTACAATAGACAATGGAGGTAACTGCTGAGACAAAGAGCGAATGAGATTGAATCTCAACAAATGATCTGACGGCATGAATTCCCCCTCCCCTTAACCGTTTTTAACTTTCCACTTCCCCATAACCGATGTCCAAGTAAATAAGAGATTAAGGATCATTTGTTTTATCATTTTGAAGTTTGAAGTTTTTGTTTACATGTTTGAATAATATTTTTTTCTATTGTTTTTCATATCTATATAATGCGCAAATACGTTTCAGTCGATAATGTGCTTATTTAATCATTTATTGGGACATAATATTTTTTTTTACTAGCACGACAATTTTTATAAAATAAGGGAAAAATAAATTTAATAAAAACGCAATTGAATAAGCATCACTCTGTGCCTTTGACACACACGGGAGTTAAGTTAGTACTAGTATTGTAACAATAACTAACTACGAAAGAGATGTATTTTAAAATAAAAAACATTTTTTCCTTAACGGTAGAAAAAACAAAAACGCTTTAATCACAAGATTTAATCTTAATTTTCTATTAATTTTTTTTTTATTATTATTTAGCAATGTAACCCATTTCCCCTCGTTCGGGCTTTCCACCTTCCCCCATTGAAACATTCAGACAGAATTGCAAAATCAAAAACCAATTCCTTCCTCCACTCTCTCTCTCTCTCTCTCCATAGATCTAACAGAGCGCGCACACACACACACAAACACAAACATACGGAGTATAACTTATTCATATATACTCACACGAATTGCGAATTACGAATTACTCCGGTCATCATTTTTTTATCAAATTGATTGAAATTTACAGTGATAATTGAATTTAATGGCATCTGATCAGTTGATGACCGGCGGCGATGGCCCACGGTACGTTCAAATGCAATCGGAGACGTTGCCGTCGATGATGTCGTCGTTTTTTTCGTTTCATCAGACGCCGGAGTCGACTCGGATATTTGATGAGCTGCCCAAGGCTACAATTATACAAGTGTCTCGTCCCGATGCCGGAGACTTTAGCCCCGCGCTTCTAACCTATACCATTGAGTTTCAATACAAACAGGTATGTTTGATTTCTTTCTTTCTATCTTTCATTCATTTTGTTTGTGCTTTGTATAAAGTGTTGATGTTGTGAATTATCAGCTGCTTTGGATTATTTTGAACATGGATCAAATTTGGACTTTTCAAAGTTAACTTGATCATTCTCTAGTGTTTGTGATCATTTGAATTTGATTAGCATGGAGCCAGAAATTTTTATAAAAGGGCACAAGATTATTTTGACTATGAAAGTATGAAATATTATAATCTAATAACTAAATTTAGTTTAAAGGGGGCAAAAATTTAATATAGTGCTATTTATTCTTAGTACAAAGGGGGGGGGACATTAATTTTAAAAGTAAAAAGAAATATACAGTATTAAAAATTGTCTAATGCTAAATTTGTGCATTTTAATCAGTGTTCTAAAAGACCCCGCCTAAGGGCGCCTAGGCCCCGCCTAGGCGCTAGGCCCCTCTCCAACGCCTAGTTCTAAGCCCCGCCTAGGTCCCAACTAATCCCGACTAGTCCCCGACTAGTCCCCGCCTAGGCGCTAGGCCCGACTTCGCCGCCTAGCATCCGCCTAGCGCTTTTTAGAACCTTGATTTTAATTAACAACCGGGGGAGTTTGCCCCTGTATCTCTTGCTGTGCCTCTGCCAGTGTTATAGTATGTTGCAGAGTCAATTTGGATAGTAAAGATTGCACTGGGATGAGACAAATGATTAACAAACTGAAAAAAAAATGTTGGAAATTTGAAGCTTTGAGGAATGAGTTGGAAGAAAGTTTTGATCTTCATTGGATTCCTTTAGGAGTCTAATTCTAAATTAAAGCTTGCAATCAACTTTCCAAGTACGGGGTCATTGTTATTTCTTACAGAAGAGATGTAACTGGAGAGATGTAAGGTGGAAGCCAGAACGCATCAAACATTGTTGGTCTGTTCTGTTGATACATTGGTGGATTACGATGTCTGATTTTTTTATTTTATTTTTCTAATTAGGTTGTAGTGTTGTACTCAGTGTCACAGTGTCAGTAATTGTTTTGATGCTAGAAGTCATGGAAGTCTGAAAATGATCAATTAATGATAAGATTATAGCATTTCAGCTACTTTGATACTCTCTTCTTTCCACTTGAAGAGTACTTCTTAGCATGTAGTTTCAGAGCCTCAATAGAAAATTAAGCATACACTTTCCATCTATGATGCTCGAACTCGGGTACAAGTGTCCGAATGGGGTACGGATCCGAGTGTCAGATCCTCCAAAATTTTAAGATTTTACACCAAAAATAGTGTAAAATAGCCACACCCATACCCACACCCATGTCATATCCTCTGGACACAGGTACTTTGGCAAAAGTGAAGAGTCTGAGCATCACAGCTTTCCATCGTTTTCTGACTTTACCCTCACAAATGAAGTATAGCTATAGCTGCTGCAACACATATTTTGTTATAATGTTTACTTCCAATGCTAGTTACATGCCATTACATTTGTCTTGTTGAAGTAGATACTTTTCAAGTGCAGCATAGAAGTAATAAGAATGGATTGAGTAGACAGATGATATTTATAGTGAAATGAGTACATATAAAGAGAGAATTTTCTAACTCAAATTGTTGTTTGACTAGCTGATTAGTGACATCATTTGTTTATTTTGTTTTGAAGTTAGAGGATGTTTTTCATTTATCACCTGGTTATTGCGTTATGCAAAAAAAAAAAAAAAAAAAAACACTTTGGAAATTAGATTCTTGTCCTTTTTCTTTTTCTACCATTAAGGCTAAATTCTAGTAGTTGTCATTGGTTTTCAGATATTCTCCGAGATTTATTTGATATAACCATCTTATGTAGCTATTAGCTAGGTGTACAGAATTTGTTTTCCATGGGTGGAAATTAACAATTTGCTCCTTTTCTTATTCTCTGGCTTCACCAGTTCAAATGGCAATTAGTGAAGAAAGCCGCACAAGTATTTTTTTTGCACTTTGCATTGAAGAAGAGAACATTTATTGAAGAAATTCATGAGAAGCAAGAGCAGGTATATGATCTGTTTTACATATTTTTCTCACAATTGTAAATTGTTGTCCGCCTCTGAAGTAGGTAGTAGCTATGCATTGTGCTATTATGATTTAAAACTTATCATGACTGGCACTCTGTTTTTGAAGGTTAAAGAATGGCTTCAAAACTTGGGACTAGTAGATCATACTGTAGGTATGCAAGATGATGATGAACCTGATGATGACATGGTTCCTATACATACTGAGGAAAGTGCTAGAAACAGGTAATTGTTGATATCATGTTTTATTGTTAGAATTGGTGGGAACTTATGCTTTCTTGTTATAATGGCGATAGTTCTTACAGGTGGTTTTTTGTTCAGAGATGTTCCATCTAGTGCAGCCCTGCCAATCATTCGGCCGGCTCTTGGAAGACAGCATTCAATGTCAGACCGGGCAAAGACAGCAATGCAGGGGTACTTGAATCATTTTCTTGGAAACATGGACATTGTTAATTCTCGCGAGGTATTGTATGAGGTTTATTTTTGAAGATTATCTTGAGATCTTCTAATTGAAACACAGATCCATTTTTCAGTAAATATATGTGTTGTCTTGCTATCTGTTCCATTTACTTGGTTAATACAACAGTATCATATTCATTCAAGTGCATGGACATTTGCAATTATTGCCTCCTTGCTAAATTAACAACTAAAGGTCTTCTTCTGCAGGTTTGCAAGTTTTTGGAGGCCTCTAAGTTATCATTTTCCCCAGAATATGGCCCAAAGCAAAAAGAAGAATATGTATTGGTGAAGCACTTACCTAAAATTCCAAACAAAGATGAGAATAGAAGATGCTGCCCTTGTCCTTGGTTCAATTGCTGCAATGACAATTGGCAAAAGGTATGCCAATCTGGCTTTATCACCATTAGGGGTGTAAATGGTTCGGTTTGGGAGAATTTACGGACCAAACCACTAGTAATCGGTTTGGGAAAATTTCAAACAGAACCGAACCATGAAAAAATTCAAATCAAACCGCTATGGTTTGGTTCAAACCGTGGTTCAATTATTTGGTTCAGACCGTGGTTCAAACCGTGATTTAGACTACGGTTCAAACCACGATTCAGAACGCAACTAATTATCAGATTTGTTTAAATTTTCCTTGATCACGGAGGAAGAGC
Source organism: Adenophora triphylla var. japonica (assembly GCA_022495995.1). Classification (NCBI taxonomy): domain Eukaryota; kingdom Viridiplantae; phylum Streptophyta; class Magnoliopsida; order Asterales; family Campanulaceae; genus Adenophora; species Adenophora triphylla. The sequence goes on from JAFEMH010004184.1 coordinate 159,479, forward strand.
GAAAGATGCGGGTGTTTAAGAGTAAAGTCAGAGGAAGAGAGAGACTAGAGGAAGAGAGAGACCAAAGGAAGAAAAACACTTTACATTTTCGATCGTGGAGAAGACTTGGTTATTAATGTGTCGCAATGAAGATAACAAATAATAAAATTAATTTTAAATAAGATGCAAAACGGGTGTTAGGATTAGTCTATGTAATATAGATTTTTTTATTAATCTAACAGTAAATATTAATAAATATACGAAAATCTTAAATAAGATACAAAACGGGGGTTAGGATTAGTTTATGTAATGTGGTTTGCTCTGGTGGTTTGGTTTGGTCTCGCGGTTCGGTTTGGTGGTTCGGCCTCGTGGTCTCAAATCGCGGTTTGGTTCGGTTTGGTTTGGTCTGGTTAGACCACAAACCAAACCGAACCATGTGGTTTGCCAATATTTGAGACCGAAGCGAACCACTCATACTTGAAAACCAAACCAAACCAAACCGCATGGTTTGGTTCGGTTTGGTCTCAAACCGCGGTTTGAACCGAACCACTTACACCCCTAATCACCATTATGTACTTGGTATACTCTTTCATGCATATGTGGATTGTTTTTACAACATGACTGTTTGTCGTGGTTGTATATTATTTAATAATTATTATTCTGACCAGTTAGTGATGCAGTTCATACCTGCTTCTGTGGTTCTTACTGTTTCCTTCATATCATTTCTTTTTCCTTTCTGTTCCTTGATAATTTAATGCTACATTAGCCTTAGATTTGGATATTAAAGGAAAACTAGTGTAACACCCGTGCGTTAAACGCACGATAAAAAAAACTTTGATAAATAACATGAACTAAATCATATAGTTAATATAACTATCTCATTTGATTTGCATGACTTGGCAGATATGTCAAGCAAAATGCAGTCTTCTGGAAGAGATTTGAGGGAAACATGGACCTGATTTGTGCTGTTTTTCTCATCGTTGAAAATTATGTTGTATGGTTCATGGTTATCGATTAAAAAGGGATGAACAGCCCTTGTGTTGATCTACCTGAAACTCTATAGCCGATACTATATGATAATAATATGACATCTGGTGTGGCTATTGCTAAGGAAGATACTTCAAATAAAAAGGAATTGGGGGAAAGTGGGGTTTTCTCTTCTTCAACCATGTTAGAACTGAGAAACTACAACATATCTTTGTTTTCAAATACGAGCTCGGTATTTTTCACTTATAGAATAATACAGAGTAGAATACTAGAGTCTGGGGGCATCTTGGTGACATCACATGTCCTCACTCTGTTCCTTTTAATATTCTGGCTTCATACTCAGATTTGTACTGGTAAACCACTGAAACAGTAGGAATGCTTGCACTATGGAGGTCATTATTGTCATCAATTGTAAAATCAAATTTTTGATGCGTGTTTGTGGCAATAATGCTTATGTATTAATAATAGCTTATTTTTCTTTAATTTTGAAATCTGATTTGTGTTACAAAATTGAACAGCTAGCAAGGTTCTAAAAAGCGCTAGGCGGATGCTAGGCGGCGAAGCCGGGCCTAGCGCCTAGGCGGGAACTAGTCGGGGACTAATCGGGATTAGTCGGGATTAGTCAGGACCTAGGCGGGGCTTAGAACTAGGCGTTGGAGAGGGGCCTAGCGCCTAGGCGGGGCCTAGGCGCCCTTAGGCGGGGTCTTTTAGAACAGAGACAGCTAGTATGCAAGGGGGTTAGACTTTTATCTCGATTACTGAGTTCCCTAAGTTTTATTGAATTATGTGCAGGTCTGGGCTGTACTAAAACCTGGATTCTTGGCCCTACTCAAAGATCCATTTGATTCTGAGCCCTTAGATATTATTGTGTTTGATGTACTACCAACTTCAGATGGAAATGGAGAAGGCCGAGTATCACTGGCGAAGGAGATTAATGATCGTAATCCCCTACGGCATTCATTTAAGGTAAATATTCACGAACCTTTATTTTATGGGAGCTAAGATGCTGCAGGGTCATTTTTGTAAGTGTTTATTTGATTCATCGGATATTTTGATTAGTACTTTGATTGGGACTGCTAAGGATGTGCGACGCTTAATGTAATTGTTGCCACTTCCCTTATTCATGACAAAACGTTACCCTTCTGTATGTAGAGCTCTGAATCAGTGTTCTTTCAAGCATAGAGCTGAGATTTTTTAGATATCATTAACAAAATAAGTAGGGTGGTCCTGCAGGGCAGTATTACCAGGAAGGTAGTTGATGGTTTTGGGCGGTTCAGCATCTTCTCTGCTAGAGCATTGAAATTGATTTCCTTAAATTTAAACTTCCAAACAGAACTACCTTGAATCCTAGTTTAAGAGACTGTTCTTTTCCTTTTGATATAATTCACTGATTCAATAAAAATATGGATTGAACTTCATCTATGTATAGCCTACTTCGATCTATAAAGTCAGTGATGAGATGTTACTGGGATTTGATTTAATCCTTCCATCCCAAAATGAGTGTCCATTTTTGAAAAAAAAAAAATAGGTCCCAAAATATTATCCCTTTTTCTATGAAGTTACTAAATTGACCTTTCCTGTCTATCTTGTTCGATTGTGCACTGAGGACACTAAGGTACTAATTGATGTACACTTTTAGAAGGGCTAAAACTCAACTTTATTTTTTGTGAAAACGATAAAGGGGCACTCATTTTGTGGACGAGGGAGTAACTAAGGAGTCGCTGAGATCTTCATTTTGTGGATGAGGGAGTAACTAAGGAGTCGCTGAGATCTGCTTGAGGGCTTATTTTAACTACATATTGAATTTTCGGGGAAATTCCTTTGCAACTTTTTGAATGAATAGACTGAAGTAGTTTTGAAATAACCTGGTAAAATGGGGAGTTTTTCCATACAGGAATTAGAAGTATTCTATTGTATGGGACTATCCTTCCTTAGTGGAGTTGGTGGACATTCAGTTATCTTGTATTTTCTTTCTTCTTTGGAGTTCTTTGGTTCGCTCTCAATATTTCTTCTGCATCTTATCTGTTACATTCACACTCTTTCAGCATAGTATCACTGCAAGTTTACTTTCTGATAATGAGAATCGACAAATAGGTATCTTGTGGAAGTCGAAGCATAAGGATAAGAAGTAAGAGCAGCAGTAAAGTGAAAGATTGGATTGCTGCAATAAATGATGCTGGTCTTCGGCCTCCTGAGGGCTGGTGTTATCCTCACCGTTTCGGATCGTTTGCTCCTCCTCGGGGTTTGACTGATGATGGTAGTCAAGCTCAGTGGTTTGTAGATGGTCAAGCAGCATTTGATGCTATTGCATCGGCAATCGAGGAAGCTAAATCAGAGGTTTATTTCAATTTTAGTCCTCAATAATCAATTTTGGCATATAGATATATATTATGTATGTGTGAGTGACTGTGTGTGTGTGCATATAGGCTACTGTATATGTATATGTATATTTTTTGTGTCTGTTCATACAGTAAAGAGTTTTTCTCATGATTAAGAGTTTCATGCAGATATTTATTTGTGGCTGGTGGCTTTGCCCGGAATTGTATCTGCGGCGTCCTTTTCAAGCTCATGCGTCCGCTAGGCTTGATTGTTTGCTGGAAGCTAAGGCCAAGCAAGGTGTTCAGGTAAGTCCAGTTGTTAAAGATATTTATCCTATTAGGCACTGCATCGTCATATCTTAGAGCGTTATTATTGATTCCAGTAACAGTTTGAGATGTAGAGTTATGAAGAAGTTGATACTACTTGAAGTTGATTTCTGTAGGAAAATGATGAATATATGTGCTGCCTCATCTGGGACTAATCCTATTAATAAAATTTGTGACTCAATGTTACTTGCCTCAGGCCCTCAGCTCAACGTATTTGGTTGGAGAGGAATATGGGGATTCTTAAACGATAGCCTCCCTTTGTGTTTCTTGCCTTTTGCTCTTTTGCAAAACGCTGCATTCCTATCTCCCTTCTGTTTTGGGAGTAGAATGCAGGCATTTTGGTCTTAACTCATATATTTATTATATTCTTCCATCTGAAGATTCTCGCCCTCCCTTCCTACCAAGGCAATCCCCTATTTCCTATTTTTATAGAAATCAAAAGCCAATACCTGCTGCAAACTGTTTCTTGTATTCTCTTGCACTCACTTAATTTATTAGGAAATCTTAAAGAAAGCACCATAAAAGCAGCAGCACCTCATGTTAATCTGATACCCTTATTGAAAGAGACTTACAAACCCAATGTTCAGAAGAATACATGTTCAAGATTATGGAGGTAAAAAGCAACAACATAGATGCCCCTAATACATACCTGACGTGAATGGAGCTGTTCTTTATTTCCCATAAATTGTAGTGCCTCTTTTGCTCCATTTAATTTATTGTCTTTCCATTTCCCCTGTCGTTTCAGTGGAAGGTAGTATCTGAATGACAGAGATGATTTTCTGGTATTCAGTTGTTTCTATGAAAAGGTTCTTCCAAAATTGAAAAATAAAGTTTTTAAGCATGTTATAACAATGGGGAACTCTTCCTGATTCTGGCAAATTCCCCCCGTTGGTAGCTCCAGAAATTACCCAGATGCCTGTGAACATCTTGTGACTTGTCACCCATGTCTGGCGCATTAGGCTGCAGGCAGTCGATACTGATGATTGGTTGAACATATTACACAGACTATTCCCAAGAGGTGTCCAGGAAATGACATTGGCCAATATTTTTTTTTCAATATCATGAGCATTATTATATTTTACTACATGCAAAATATCATTGGTTGATTCACGTCCATAACACGATAGAAGTCCAAAAAACAATATCTGTAGCCCCAACTAATGCATTGCCATGTCAATGACTAGTTAAATCCATTTTGACCCTAATAAAATTTTCACAAATCTCTAGGAAGCCCTAAATCTAAAACTTTAAAATGCCCAGTTTTATTTCCTGAACAGGCCCTTCCTTCCATCAGCCCATCCGTTCAAATATGGTAACACGCATGCCATGGTTTAGAGGGTGAAATAGGAATATTCTGTCTACTTTATACTGAATTGACTTTAATTCTTAACTATTTATTGTTGATCTTAATTTAATAAAAAAACTAAAATATAATCAATGAGGACCACTTCACCATCACTGTTTCTGCTGTCGAAATAATTAACCCTTGATATACATCAGTGGCTTTGTTATGGCCGTCTTATCCCAACCTATACCCATTCCAACCTGATTCCAGAATTGTACAGTCTAAGCATCCTTTCCAAGACACGGAATGAGAAGTAGGTAAGAAGAAGAAGAAGCAAGGGGGAGAGAGAGAGAGAGCCTTGCAGCTGTTGATTGATTTTATTGGAGGGTGGGACATGAAGGATGGCGGTAAATCGGTTAGGATTTCATGGGAGTAACTCTGATGATGAAGTGAAGTTATGTTGACATCCTTTGACTTACTGCAAAATTTGTCAATGTTACTGTTATTCGATGAAAATTGTGGATTAAAATAAAATAGAGATTGTGGAGTCTGCCCTTAAAAATATGACACATGTGCAAGCAATAGTGAATGGGAAACATTAGCCATAATGCCAATTTAATATTGAAATGGATGATATTAGGGCATGTTTTAAATTTTTGAAGAAGTAGGGCTCAGTAGAAAAAAAGCCTAACAGTTATTAGGACCTAATCACATTTATCCCGCAAATTGACTGGCTATTTACTCTTAGCTTAGCTAGATAAGAAAAGAGCTTATAGAAGACTGTGGAAATGCTAGGATCCGATTTCCCTACTACTCTACATGGCAAAACATGTGAGTGATGAGCTGTGGCCCCACAATTAAGTGGTTGCATTCTAACCAATCACATGTTTTGACACATAGACAGGGATGAAAAGTTTGCTCCCTAGCATTACACTAGTTTTCCCTTGTTAAAGAATGATGCTTCTTGGAACCTTGTTATATTTGTGGATATCTTTATTGGAATTTTCTCTACAAGTTTGACTTTATTGCAGCAACTTGAACAATGCTTTTTTGAGCGATTCATTTGCAGTCCAAAATCATGTTCATTTATGCCAAGGACTTCTAATTCATTTCAAGTACCACTAAAATAATCCTAAAGCTAATCACATGTGCTGAATCTAATAGAAATTGTTAGGGAGAAATGTGTCTTAAATTTGTTGCTGTGAAAGAAGGCAAGGAATACAGTATCATGGTAGTAATCCCCACCCACCACCAAAAATAAAGAACAAATAAACAAAAATCTGTCAGGTACAGTTGTGTATTTGATTGATCTGTGTTCTGTGAGGATCTGTCATCCCAATAAGTGGGTACATGTACTTATTTGACCTTGACATGTATGGGATATACATACAAGTTTCAGATTCAGGCGTCATATTGCTTGTGCATATAACAATTTCATGGTACTTGTTGCACTGTATTGCTATGTGTATATTGTCTTGCTGTTGTCGGCTCGAATAGTGTTTTTAAATCAAGTCTATGCTGCAGATTTACATTCTTATGTACAAAGAGGTTGCCCTGGCTCTGAAAATTAACAGTGTTTATAGTAAAAAGAAGCTTGTTGAGATTCACGAGAATGTCAGAGTACTTCGGTACCCAGACCATTTCTCTAGTGGTGTCTACCTTTGGTAAGCTCTCTTAAGGGTCCTGTTCTGAAATCTATTGTACCCGGAAATCTTATTCATGGTTAAAATTTAGCTGTTTCCCAATACTGATCTCTGTCTTTGGCAACTCATAGGTCTCACCATGAAAAATTGGTCATTGTTGATAACCACATCTGCTTTATTGGTGGATTGGATCTTTGCTTTGGACGTTATGACTCACCTGATCACAAAGTGGGCGATCAGCCTGCGGCGATATGGCCTGGAAAGGACTACTATAACCCAAGGTACATATATACAGATTCTCGAGTTATGGTAGAGTAGTGGGATTAACCAGTCTTATATGTGCTCATATACCTTAAGTTCTCTATCTTGAAATTGTCATACTACTCTATGATTAACATTTTTATTGGAGGAATATATGCTTCTATATGATACTTAATTCATTGTATCTTTGATATGTTCCCCTCATTGCACATCTCAAAATCAAAAGGCTGGCATAAGTTGTTATTTCAAGTTCGATAAAGAATTTAGTATTTACCATCTGAGACGTACCTCTGGTTGACCTTATAGTTAGTGTTTTGAGGTACTTTGGTAAAAGCTAAGGAGTTTGAATTCCAATTATCCAGGGAATCTGAACCAAATTCTTGGGAAGATACTATGAAAGATGAGCTTGATCGTGAAAGATATCCTCGTATGCCTTGGCATGATGTACATTGCGCCCTTTGGGGACCACCTTGCCGCGATGTTGCCCGTCATTTTGTTCAGCGCTGGAATTATGCGAAGGTTACACCACGTTCACTGCTCATATATCTAACAAGTGTGCTGTCAGATTGTTCTAACTTACATAATTATGGTTATTTCAGAGAAATAAAGCTCCAAATGAGCAAGCAATTCCACTTCTGATACCTCAGCAGCATATGGTTATTCCCCATTATATGGGTAGCAGTAGAGAAATCGAAGTTGAAAGGAAAAATATTGCTGATAATCATATGGACATGAAAAGAGAGGATTCTTTTTCTTCACGGTCTTCTTTACAAGATATTCCTTTGCTGATGCCACAAGAGGTCGATGAACTGGAAGCTTCTAATGAAGAACATAGATTGAATGGGATTTCTAAGGCGGCACATGATCCATATGAATATCCAAACAGGGCCACAAGGCCTCCTTTTTCTTTCAGGAAAGCCAAAATAGAACCAGTAGCTCCAGATATGCAGATGAGAGGATTTGCAGATGATTGGAAGTCGTTCTCCTCGGATGCAGTGATGCAGCACAGCATGAAATCTTCGGATAAAGAATGGTGGGAAACTCAGGAGCGAGGTAATCTTGTTGTATCTGCGGAGGAAACTGGGCAGGTTGGTCCACGCGTTCGATGTCGTTGTCAGGTGAGCTTAAGTGGCTACTTTTTTTTTAATTGATGATATTACTGATGTCATTTCAGCTTCTTAAATTTTATTAACAATACCGGTGGTTCTAGTATTATATTCTAGGGGAAGAAATGGATAAATGTTTTCTTGTGTATTTTGTTAAAAAAGTAGGTATGTAGTGAGTGCCATCTGTGGTGTGTATCAAGTCCATCAAAATCCCCTTTATGAGTAGAGAACACGATGAACTATTTGTATAATTTCTATTTATTTATCTCTTTAATAGAGATTGAGCCTGCATAACATATAGTATGTCTAAAGCAGAAACTTAAGATCATAATTGACCTGTCATTTCCAGGTTATAAGGAGCGTCAGCCAATGGTCTGCTGGTACTAGCCAAGTTGAGGAGAGCATTCACAACACGTACTGTTCTCTCATTGAGAAAGCTGAACACTTTGTCTACATTGAGGTATGCCATAAGATTATTCATTATTTTATGAACTTTAAGCTATAAAATGTTTGCAACATGTGTTTATCTCTCCAACTTTCTTTTTGGATCCCCTCCACCCGCATCCTACAGATGCACACTCGCTCCCGCCTGTGTGGACTGACAAAGCTCATCTACTTAGAAAGCTTAGAGGGAATGAGTATTATGTGCCAACAGAGGCAGAATTGAACACAAATATATCTGAGATGTTTTAAGTACATGTGTTCTTCCTTTTCTGCTCCTTTTTTCAGCACACATAAGTTATACACTCACAATCTATTGATTTCTTGTTTCATTGATGGGTTTGATTACTAGTTTGTTCTTTTTTGAATGAATCATTTGGTTAGAAATTGCTACTCCCTCCGCCCCTAAATGAATGTCCGAATTCCACTTTGAGGGACATTTTAAAAAATGTTATCTTTTTGTACTTTTAAATGGCAAAGATGCATAAATAGACTTGTTATCCACTTTCTAAACATGTAGTTTTGCAATTATAAAATGACTAATGAAAAAAATTTAGTTAAAAAACAGTTAGGGACCGTTTTTTTACAAAAATGACATTCATTTTGGGACAAAAATTTCTTGAAAAGGGACATTCATTTAGGGACAGAGGGAGTACTTTTATTGGACTTGTACGTGCTCAATCGTCACCGTTTCCAGGAAAGATGAAATGCTTGGCTGAAGTAGTCTTTTGCTTTCAGCTATATCTTCTTTTCTCTTTCCTCTCCCATGTTCCAAAACGACTTTTAATTAACATCTCTTGCACATTGCTTAACCGTGTTACAGCTTTAATTACTCCCAAACAGTTGGGTTTTACTGTTTACCAGAAACTGCTGACGTGCAAAATATGATTAGTTAAGCATGGATGTTTACGGTGGCACCTGTTTTAATTTAAACTCAATCTGATTTCACATGCAAGTGGAGCAACTGCATTTATACTTTCTCCCCTTGAGGACTGAAAAACAAGCTGGCTTATAATCCAGTAATCTTCATCTCTTTTATTCGACTCCGTTTTCAACATAAGGTGGCTATCAGCATCCTCCCTGTACATGCCTTGGATATTTAGGAAGACTTGGGAAATTTTCTTCTACACAGTCATATGTACCTGATGGCTCCTTTTTTATGCATGGGCAATTTGTTCCCAGAATCAATTTTTCATTTCAGGTCTTTCTGGAGACGAGATCATCCGGAACCGTGTTTTAGAATCGTTATACAGGCGTATTATGCGAGCATACAATGAGAAGAAGTGTTTCAGGGTTATTATTATCATACCTCTCCTACCTGGCTTCCAGGGTGGACTTGATGATGGCGGTGCAGCATCTGTGAGAGCAATTATGCATTGGCAATACCGAACTATATCCAGAGGAAATAATTCAATTCTGCATAATCTCTCGGAACTTCTTGGTGCTAGGGTGCACGATTACATATCTTTCTATGGTCTCAGAGCTTATGGTAGAATTTTTGATGGGGGACCTGTTGCCTCGAGCCCTGTAAGTTGGTGCTTTTATTTTTATTTTTTTCTCTATTCATTATGAGCAAGTCTACTTGCACCCCAGCCATTTAAGTAATTACCTTGTTGCCATATGATCATGCCACACCCTGCTGCCAACTTATTCACTTTTACCGGTATACTTTTTTTCTTTCAAAAAACCATTGAACTTTTGATAAATATATCATTTTAACCCCAAATCCGTCATTAAATCCGTGACTAATCCGTGCCTCCATTTGCGAATTTGGGGTTAAAATGTATCATTTTCCAAACTACAATTGTATTTTGAAAGAAAAATGTATTATGGTAAAAGTGAAACACGCTTGAAAGTACAATGGATGAAAATGAAGTTTGGCCATTATTTTATTTTGCAGGTCTACGTGCATAGCAAGATAATGATAATTGATGACAGTACTGTCTTGATTGGATCGGCCAATATTAATGACAGGAGTTTACTTGGATCAAGAGACTCTGAGGTAATACTCTATAGCTTCTGAAACCTTCCCACCTTGAAGCTCTCTAAGCTGAAGAACTTGAAGATTAATCAATTATATACTGTTCTTCATCTTGTGATTGCAACAGCTTATAGTTATGCCTATGAGAAATCCTTAGTTATCCTTTTGTTTCTGGGAAACACTACACTCAAGGTTTCAATCTGCATCGATCTTGTATGAGATACACCAGAAAAAATCTGAATGAATTCTGATAAGGTTGAAAATTTATTGGGGACCATGCTACACGCTTCATTCTGTCTGTCAGCAATTCTATTTTTGTTTTTTTTGATTTCTGCGTTCTAAATAGGAAGTCTTTTGGTCGGGGTTCTGGAATACTCCCTCCGCCCCGTTAGGAATTACAAACATTTCCCCTTTGGGTGTCTCGTTTACAATAAATGTAACATACTATGAATTAACAACATAATGTAACGTACTTTTGAATCTCGTACAATTAAGGTAAATTAGTTAGATGACGTTAATTTTTATTAACGAAATGAACCAACTCGTTAAATAAAATAACAATCGTTAAAGAAGTAACACCTTTTTCATCTTCTTCCTCATTTCATCGTTACCCTTGAGTTTTTCTCAATTTCAAACAAAACACAATGGTGGATGTACACCGAATTCAACAACAACAACAACAACAACAACAACAACAACAACAACAAGCCTTAGTCCCAAAATAATTTGGGGATGTACACCGAATTCGAACCCAAAAATTCCAAAAAAAAAAAAAAAATCCCAATACCGAACTCAAACTCAAACTCAAACTCAAATTTGGCTAACCCTAATAAGCAAAATCAAATCGAGCCCTAGTCAAAATCGAATAAAAAAAATCAAACCCAAAAGTTTAGAACCCTAAGTATTTGATTCAGGTTGAAAAAGCATTGAATTAGGGTGAGAAAGAAGAATCAAAGGATGGAACAAAGGCTTGGTGATTCAGGGAAAAAGATTTGAATTGGGGTTGATTTGAGTAGGAATTATCTTTTTCTTAGTTGCACCAGATGAATCAAGCTTTGCTTGTCAATGGTGACCTTAGACCCTTCAACCCCAACACAATCAGTAGGAACCTTCATAGAAACAACAACTAAGGGGCTGCAAGGCTTAGAATATCTTGTCTTTTTACCCATTGTAGTTCACAATTTTGAAAATTACAGTAGCACCATGAAAACACTGTAGCAAATTCGTAAAATGCAGAAATCCAGAAAATCACTGTAGCGAATTTGAAAAAACAGCAGTAGATCTGCCAAGAAATCACATATCTGAAGAGATCTAGAGCCCAAGGGGTCCACTAACCTGAAATACGTCGAGGAACAACAACAATTTGGCCAAGCAACATCAGATTTGAAGAAACTTAGCACAAAATGAAAAAAACTCAAAAACAACTCATCAATGGCAGCAAAAACGGGTTGGAGAAGATGACTTTCATTATCTTTAACGGGTGTTAGTTTTTTTTTTTTTTAATTTGTTGACATTTCAGTTATCTTTTTAACGTCGTTAGGATACGTTCCATAATATGTAACGACATGGTAAAGTACGTTAAATTAAGATGTCAATTTGTAGTACGTTCCATTAATTGTAACAAGCACAATAGTACATTCCATTAATTGTAACAAACACAATAGTACGTTCCATATATTTGTCGTTTGCCCGTTTATAATTCTTATATCCATTAATTGTAACAAACACAATAGTACGTTCCATATATTTGTCGTTTGCCCGTTTATAATTCTTATATTCAAGTCATGCAACAACTTACAATTCCCTACTCCACTTTTTCTCTCCTACCTCACTTTTCATACTCACAACACCTACTCAATTACCGATACAATAACACTTTTCCTTAACCTTGTACCCAACCCAAAGTGTGTAATTTCCAACGGAACGAGGGGAGTATATGAGAACTTGACACTGGAATATCTTACAATACCTTGTGGATATATATGTGGGAAATTGTGGAATGGTACATGCAAAAGTTGTGATTGAACGCTTCAAAAATATTTTATTTCTGATTTGTGGTTTGCATGTATTTTTAACAATCGGGACTTAGTTACATCTTTCAATATTTTATTTCTCATTTGTTCATTAAACTGTCAGTGCTTCTTTGTAATAAAGCAGCAGTCAGTCCATGCAATTTTCAATGCAATTTTCTTCATGGATCATCCGGAAACAACTTCCCTGAGCTTTAATATAGGGGCAAGGCTGTGTACATCCTAACCCCCCCTCCCCTTACCCCACCGTAGGTGGGAGCCTTTGCGGCACTGGGGTAATGTTGTTGTTGGGATTTAGTTACATCTTTCGATATTTCATTGACAAATTCTAAACAAACTCTTTTTTTAACTTTTAGTTTGCACTATTGAGATTTATTATCACTTTGGTCTTGCTATTGGTTCCCTATTTTTATTTTTTTATTCTTGTTTTTGTTATAATCCATGGAGTGAAACATCTTTAGAGAGAGTAAATTTGGAAAATGCTACAAAAATGTGCATGTGCTAATGTACTTTCTTTTTTTCTGTGGACAATCTTTTGTTGCCATTGACATCTACCCTCTCCAACAGATTGGTGTGCTTATTGAAGACAAAGAACTAGTTGATTCATATATGGGAGGCCAACTTTGGAAAGCTGGGAAGTTTGCCTTGAGTCTTCGGCTTTCACTTTGGTCTGAGCACCTCGGTCTTCATGGAGCTGAGGTTCATTTCCTTTTAAGTCACAACTACATTCCCATATTACTAGGCAATAACCTCATTCGTGTCTAATAATGCTTCATTTTTCTTTCATTTTTCCAGATCAGCCAAATAAATGACCCAATCATTGATTCAACTTACAAAGATATATGGATGGCAACTGCAAAGGTAAAGCTTGAACCTGTGTTATATGTGGTTATAAAATTTCTGAAATCGGTACTGCTACTTTCCAAGATGAGTGTCCATTTTTGTTTTTCCAAGTATATTGAGGAAGTCGATTTTGCATTACTTTTACTAGATCATTGAAATAAATTCCCTTAATAATTGCAAGTATAAATAAGGACATGGTAGTTGAAAGGTGGATTTACTGATGTCACTGGAAAATGAACACTTAATTTATTTTCTTTACGCTAGTATTTAGAGACGGGGGGAGTTAGAAACTTTTATCACTAGTACTGACATCATGGTCTCTTTGTGTACTTTCTAGATTTATGGCTCTTGAATTATCTGTATTTCTAATTAATGTGTCATACTTTCTAATTTTTGGTATTCAGTTAAAGAATTTGTTTGAAAGTTAAAGCTATTTTTGTAAATGAGTTCTTTTGTTCACCCTTAATGAAAAAAATGCAAGAGAGCATTCAAGACAAACCATTGTAGTCTATAAAAGTGTGACTTTCCAACTCGACGACGAAAGAGAAGAACCGTTGGTTCCCTAGAAAGGATGGGGCTATCTGGGTAGATCGGCATCCTAACTTAGACCTCCCTTCCCTTCTTTTCATTATAGTTAATACAACTCAAGTGTAACTCGTCTTCCATCTTTATAGATAAGACATACCCCCTCAATCCCATAAAGCTAGTTCCATTTTTTTAGTGTTTAATTTGATGGAACTTTGACCAATAATTTATGTTAATTTATTTATCCAAATAAAAATCTAAAAAATGTTATTGGCAGCTATTTTAAATCGTGTATCAATACCAAGTTTTAGAATTTCATTTGGGTTATCAGCTTTTCCTTAATCTTTGATCAAAGTAATCAAATTAAACACTAAGGGCTCGTTTGGTAGGCTGATAGGATTAACATGTATTAATAGTCAGGAGATTATTACTCCAGGGATTAATTATACCACCTTTTTTTTTTGGGATAAATATGAAGGGGATAAGAGATGATAAGAGGTATTATCCAGGTTGTTAGGATTGTTACACCGGTTGCATTTAATCTACCAAACATCAAGTTTATTGGACTAATAATCTTATCCAACGCTAAGAAGGGCTACCAAACGACCCCTAAAAAGTGGGACGGTCTTTATGGGACAGAGGAAGTACGTTTCTTTTAAATTGTTGCCATGCCATTCCTGGACTAATCACTTTTTGCATATGTTATTTGGCAGACAAATACCATGATATATCAAGACGTCTTTTCATGTATCCCTAACGATCTTATACATTCCAGGTAACATATGACTGCCATCTTTCTCTTATTATTTGCTTGCCTATCACACTTTTGACCCACTGTAGTTTGACTTAGATTAAACTTTCAGTTTTGACCATTCGTTTATGTATATTATTATTTTTTTTAGCAATTTTAACCATTCTATTTTAATTACCCATTCACTATCCCCAAAGAACCTAAAAATGGGTGCATATTTTTAGCACTTTTAACCATTGCATTTGAGCTTTTTGGGGATAATGAGTGCCTATCTAAAGTAGAATGGTTAAAAGTGCTAAAAAATACATGGGTGAAAAGTGTGAGAACTCTTTTTTTTTTTGCTTGTCTCACTTTCTACCTAGTAAAACATGGGAATAATTGTATGCAGAGCTGCACTGAGGCAATGTATGTCTGAATGGAGAGCAAAACTCGGACACACAACAATTGATTTAGGAATAGCCCCCGAGAAGCTAGAATCATACCAAGATGGGAGTATAAAGGGGACGGATCCCATGGATAGATTACAGGGCGTAAAAGGGCATCTTGTTTCTTTCCCTCTGGATTTCATGTGTAAAGAAGATTTAAGACCCGTGTTCAAAGAAAGCGAGTATTACGCATCTCCTCAAGTTTTCCATTGAGCGTGACACATACGGTAGAGATTGTTATAGTGTTTGAATAAATAGGCATATTTTTTTCCCACCTACATCAGATTATTAGGGGGCGTTTGGTTCGGTGGAAAAAAAGTGAATGAATGGAATTGTCAATGGAATGGAATTGTCAATGGAATTGGAATGGAAAAAAACTGGTCAACCCCCTCCGTTTGGTTGGCACGGAATGGAATGGAATTGTCATTCAATTCCTTGACAAATCATGTTTGGTTTGAAAATACAAATTATAGGAATGGAATGAAAGCATATAAAATGACCAATTTACCCTTTAAAAAAAAAAAATTTTTTTTTTTGGAGGGGGTGGGTGGGGGGGGTAGGTAGGGGGTATGCAAAATGAGTAAAAAAAATTTCGTGGGAGGTGGGGTGGGGGGTGGGGTGGGGTGGGGTGGGGGTGGGTAGGCAAAAAAAAAAAAAAAAAAAAATTCGTGGGGGGGGTGGGGGTAGGGGTGGGGGTAGGGGTGGGGGTAGGGGTGGGGGTGGGGGAGGGTAGGCAAAAAAAAAAAAATTCGTGTGGGGGTGGGGGGTGGGGGTAGGGGTGGGGGGTGGGGGTGGGGGTAGGGGTGGGGGGGGGGGGTGGGGTGGGGGGTGGGTAGGGGTGGGGGGGGGTGGGGGAGAGGGTAGGCAAAAAAAAAAAAAAATTCGTGGGGGTGGAGGGGTGGGGGGGGTGGGGGGTGGGGGTGGGGGGTGGGGCGTAGGGGCTGGGTAGGGGGTAGGGGTGGGTAGGGGGTAGGGGTATTTTGGTCAAAAAAAAATTTTTTTTTTTCCTTTCCCAAAGGAAAAAAATTTTCCATCACTTTTAAAAAGGAATGTTGAATTCCATTATGGAATGGAATTATCCATTCCAATGGAAATTTTTTTTTAAAATGATTCATCCAAACATGGGAATGGAATGGAAAAAAGGAAATTTTCCATTCCATTCCCATGTTTTCCTATGAACCAAACGCCACCTTATTGAGTTGAATTAGGGTGGGAAGAGATTGGAACCCTAGGGGAAACACTGAATGGGAGATGTGTTATCATCTCTCCCACCCAATGGTTTTGATGTAATTGTAATTAGTTGTAAATGCCTAAAAATGAATTTATATCTTTTTGTTCCAGTCTTACATGTAAAACTTGGGTCCCTATATTTGCATAAACTTTGGTTTTAAACTTCTTTTTTATTACTCCCTCCGTCCCAAAATGTTTGTCCCATTTGACTTTTTTGTTGAACTTTGACCACAAATTTATGAGAGATTAATCATGTTCATGAAATTCTAAAAGTTGTTGTTGATAATATTATTAATGGTGAATCAATAGAAATTTTTAGAATTTCATGAACATAATTAAATTGTCATATATTTGTGGTCAAAATTCAACAAAAAAGTCAAATGAGACAAACATTTTGGGACAGACTTTTTTATATGTCTCAATCTCAATATTTATGGGCAAATACATTTAAATAAACATTTGAACGTGTCAACCAAGCACCAAAAGAAAAGAAGAAACTTTATTTCACAATAAAATACCATCCACTTTTTTCTATCTTCTACTTGTCCAATTTAGGTGATGACATTTACAATTAGGTGTCCAATATCACCCCTTTAATTAAACATACTTTATTTTGGAAATTATAACCTTATTAACCCCCAAACCTTTCTTTTCTTTGGAACTTCCCTCCGTTTCATTCAAAATAGAATTCTTGGTTCCGATACAGAAATTTGGAAAAAATATTGGTGGAATAGATGCTGTGAGTATAAAAAGTAAGATAGAAAAAAAAAGTATGGTAGAAAATAATAAGTGATGTGAAAGTGGATCCCACTAAATAAAATATTTTCATTTTGGGTTGTCCTATTTCGAGTGAGACATCCAAAATAACAAAATGTCCTTACGGCATAAAAAACTATAATTCCATGAGGCCCCCTCTCCCCAAATCATTCTCCATAAAATTTCAAGCGAGATTCAAAAGTCCACACTATTGAAGGCCAAGATCAAAATTCCATAAAACCTCTCCCTCGTCAGCTCTTAGACCAATTCCAATAGGTCAACTATCAAAAAACATTCAATTACCTTAATATTATGACACCTCATCTTCTCTCTCCATCCACTTAATCATTCAACTACTTTCTCAACTACACCCCCCATAATAAGCTAGTTTAGTTTAAAATTCAACTCCTCCCAACTCATCATTCTATACCCCACCACTTTTTATTTTATTTACAATATTTAATTTTATAATTAAAAAATTAATAAAAATAATAATAATTTATTATTAAAAAATAAATTATTAATATTTTTATTTATAAATTTGAGATTTTTTTTTAATTTTTTTAATTCAAGATTTTATTTAATTTTATAAATTTGAGATTTTATTATTAAAAAATAAATTATTAATTTTTTTGGTGTACAAAAAATATGAAAGTTATGTCATTTTATAGAGAAAAAAAATTCCAGAATTTTGGAAAAAAAATAAATTATTTCTGTCAAATAATTGAGTTCAAAAAAAACGGGGTGGAAAAATAAAAAAGAAAAACCAACCAATCACAGCCGGACACTTGTCCCCTTCCGGGAAAAAAAAAAAAGGGTGGACGCGCCAAGAGATTGGCGTGAAGTACACGCGCCAATGAGAGCCGGACACCTGTCCTCTTCAACCGGGTTGAACATATTCATCCCACCCCCCTCAACTACCCCCTCTCAACCCCTTATTAAACACACTCAACTAACTAACTCCCTCTCAACTACCCCTCTCAACCCACTATTGTACATGGCCTTATACCCTAAGATATAGGATTATTTTTTCTTAACCTTAATATAATCACCATTCAACACCGTGACGTATTATCAAATGCTCTAATTACATGTATTATCACACTAAACCTAAACGATTAATGGAACGTAACGTCGTTAGCAGTCATGACGAAATCTTTAAGCCGGTAAACGACTTAATAATTTTACAATCAATAATAAAGTTGAGTAATCAATCAAATCAAAGATAACATTAAGAACTTAATAAAGTAATGTTCCATTAACTTCATATTGTTTGAATTTGTTTTTAGCCATTAAGATAAGATTAATTTAATTAATTGACCTTAATTTTTTATCACCGACTAACATTGTAGAAATAAATCTATATTTTTTTTCTAATTACCTAATGATTATGTTCAAATAATGCTTGGTTGTTATTAATTTGATATCTTTTAATCTAAGTTTCTGAATATTAACCTTACACATCAGCATCACTAAAAAGACATAATGATAAAAATAAAAATAAAGTTACACACTTAGCATACTCTATTGGGAAAGTTGCATAAATTTCCTCCATGTTATAATTTATGTCAAATTGCATCGCACTTTATTTTAGGATGGATCAAAAAGAAAAATGCACTAGTAACAAAGAGAGTACCATTGACGGACGGCTCAAACTAAAAGTTGAGAGATACGTCGAACCTTTTTTGTTCTAAAATGAATGACTTTTAAATCTTTTTACTAAAAACACTTGTCCCTAAATGATTTTTATCAAAAATAAATAAATTCATAGTTCATTGTACTTCTTCCGTCTCACTTGAAAATACACAAATTTTCATTTTGGATATTTCATTTAAAAATACATACCCAAAATGGAAACATTTTAACACTTACTCCCTCCGTCCCACCTCACTGGACACCCTTGAGGTGGGCATGGGAACTAAGAAAAAAGAATAAAATAAAAAAATGTGTGGTAGAAAATGAAGAGAGAGAATGAGTGGGGTAAATAGTAGTGTTGGTTGAATAAATTGAGTGGTGGAAAATGAAGAGAGAGAATGAGTGGTGGGGTAGAGTGAATATAAAATTATAAAAAGTAGGCTATTTTGGGAAGTGTCAAGTGAGCTGGGACGGCCCAAAATAAAAATAAGTGTCAAGTGAGGTGGGATGAAGGGAGTATTTATTTATGGAACCCACTTGTTATACTCACAATAACTATCTACTTACTCTTTCATACCTCACTTTTTATACTTACATCACTTACTACACTATACAGTCTACTTAATTCTCGTTCGAGATCAATTTTGAGTCTTTTTGGGGTGGGATGAAGAGAGTATATTATATTAGCAAAATCAAAAGTTTAAAAGTGAATAAAAAGAACTTTTATGCATTTTTTATACTGAAAATCAACATTTTCAAAATGGTCTTTAAATGAAAAATATCATTACTTTTGGGATAGAGGGAGTAATTCTCTTGTTTTAAAGGGGGCCATTTGCATTTGTTCAAACACAAGGGAGGATCTTAGCATATACTATAATGTGACCCAAGTAAAAGGTAACATTTTCATTCCAACATTAAAATGCACATAAGGTGTTTGTATAAATTACACTGCAAACTTGAAAGCTTAAAAGAAGCAACAATGGAGTATAAGCTATTTGAGAACTATCAAACTACACTTCATTCATCAGCTTTTCTTGCCGGATTCTGGGTGTTTCCGATTAACAGCCGGGGAATTTTTTGAGCCTTGGTATCTAACAAAAGCCCCTCCAAGCTGCAGAGACAGGTTGGTTCAATCTCTTTATCTCATTCATTGTACAGGGTTTATTGTTGTGCATCTTGTTCTTTATACTACGTATAAACTCCTTCCGTCCCAGAAAAATTGTCTCGTTTTTACATTTTATTTTATCTGCTTTAAGTAAACTTTGATCAAACATTTAATTATGGTGTGAAACATTTTTTGGCAAACTTGGCGAGCTAAACATAAGTAGCCAAATATTTTGCTCGACTCGACTCGTTCGCAGCCACTTGTTCTTTTCATAAAGGTTGACTCACGCCGTCCCACGATTATATCTGACAATAAATTGGTCGACATGGTTCCTGTACACACATACCACCCTCTACCCACATAGCAGATTTATGTCCTTATCCCACCTACAACATCAATACACCAAAACAAGGACCACATCTTTCTTTATGGCACATCCAAATTGACACATAGATAGGTTGACTTGGTCTAGTTGGTCACTTCGTGTTTTGATTTTTCATTTTAGTGAGGTTTATGCAGTTGGATATCAGTGCAGTACAGTTGTATCAAAAGTCTAGATTAATGTCAATCTAATCGGACGATCTCCTAATTTTTATTTTTATTGGGGAGGGGGGTTGGAGGTGAAATTCCATTAGTACCCTTCACGAGATCCTAATCAATGGCCAAAAAAGGGAACATACGAACTGTCATGCAGTTTGACTGCATGTGCCTTGGACCCATGTTTTGATAGCTATATTAAGGAATGGCACATCTCAAGGGTTATCTCTTAATATTAGGCTAGAAGATTTATATGGCTGCCCTTTCAAGCTTTTGGGGGCCTAAAAAGAGCCCCCAGACGTCACCCTCTCACTTTTTGTACCATCTTATTGCATTTTATTAGCCAAACTTGACAATTCTTGGCCATTTTTGTGGGTGACTAGGGAAGAAGATGGTGCAATTTTCATCCCTTTTCAATGGCTTAGCCAGAAACATGTCAATCAAGAATGGGAAGAAAGCTAGAAGTGATGTTGGAAAGGAAGCTGCAGATGAATTAGCTAAGGATGCGAAAAGAAACGGTTTACTGTTGACCACTTCCGGCATAGTCAACGCTGATTGGTCTAGTAATCACGTCTCGGCTTATTCTAGGAGAGGCCAGAAAGGAATGAATCAAGATTCACTCATTGTTTGGGAGGTATGCTAATCAGTGTGTGTGTGTGTGTGTATAAAATGAGTCAACTCAACTCAGTTTTATTTTACTAACTGAGAATATTGTTTGGCTTTTGCAAGGCTTTTGGAAGTGAAAAAGATGTGATATTTTGTGGTGTTTTTGATGGGCATGGTCCTTGGGGGCACTTTGTGGCTAAAACAGTGAGGAAACTGATGCCGTCTTACTTGCTTAGTAACTGGCAAGAAGCTCTAACTCGAACTTCTCTCGATGAAATGGAAATGGATATAAACCTTAAGCGGTTTGATAAGTGGAAGAGGTCTTATATGAAAGCTTGTTCAACTATCGATCAAGAACTAGAACAATTCCCCGGGATTGACTCGTTTCACAGTGGTACAACGGCTTTGTCAATTATCAGACAGGGCGATCTGCTTGTCTTGGCAAATGTTGGTGACTCGAGAGCTGTTTTAGCTACAACTTTTGACAATGGTGGCTTGACCGCAGTTCAGCTTACCGTTGACTTTAAACCAAATCTCCCTCGTGAGTCTCTTCTCTCTCTCTCTCTCTCTCTCTCTCTCTCTCTCTCTCTCTTTGTATGCATGTGTGTGGTGGAGGATATATGTTTTAAATATATGTTTTAAGTATTGGGTGCTAGTAGAGTATGAAATTTCTACGCAACTAAGCTTCTTCTTGGTGGCCATAGGTCACGGGTTCGAACCTTGGCGAATGCCTCGACAATGTCGGGGAAGGCTCTAGAATTGCTCTCTCCCAACCCCCGCTTGGCGCACCGGGGTTTGCCCTATTGGGTGCTAGTGCACCCAATATTTCAAGTGTTGTGGTATAGTGGTATAATGGTTAGTGCTCTTGCCTACAAAGTTGGGGACCTAGGTTCAACCCCCACTATTTTTTATTTTGTATTTGTTCCTGTGTGTGTTTTTAGGGTCTAACTGAACCGATGTTTGTATGGATGCAGAGGAGACGGAACGAATAGAACAGTCGAAAGGGAAAGTGCTTTCTTCGCATGATGAGCCGGGGGTGTATAGGATTTGGATGCCAACCGGGGATACCCCGAGGGGTCCAGGGTTAGCACTATCGAGAGCCTTCGGTGACTACTTCATCAAAGACTTTGGTCTCATATCTGAACCAGACGTAACCCAAAGAACCATAACCAGCAGAGATCAGTTCATCATCTTGGCAACAGACGGCGTAAGCATTCAAATCTTAGTTTTTCCTCTTTCTACTAGACTATCTTTTGAAATGTAGGGATAAGACTGTGTACATTAGATGTTAAAATGGTGGGACCTACTACAGTCGCTCCCGTTTGATGTTTGTCCTTTTATCTTTCTATTAGACCATCTTTGACATGTAGGAGCAAGATTGTGTACATTAGACGTTAAAACGATGGGATCCAGTTCCACGATCGATAGTTTCCCCTTTTTGTTGTTTGTCCTTCATCTTTCTACTAGATCTTTGACTTGTAGGAGTAATTAAGACCAAGTACATTAGACCCTAAAACGGTGGGACCCACGATAGATAGTCGCCCCCCTTCATTTTTCAACTAGAGTCTCTTTGACTTGACTTGTAAGAGTAAGACTGTGTACATATAGACGTTAAAACAGTGGGACCCACGATAGTTGCACCGTTTTGATGTTTTTGCTTCATCGTTGTGTTTAGGTATGGGATGTTGTATCTAACCAAGAAGCAGTAGAGATTGTCTCAAAGACACCTGAGGGGGACGATGCAGCTAAAAGAGTGGTTGAACACGCAACAACTGCGTGGAAAAAGAAGAGAAGGGGTCTGGCCATGGACGACATATCTGCCATTTGCCTCTTCTTCCACTACTCGTCCGCTCGACAATCTGACTAATACAGAGAAATAATTAATATTAGTTCTTCATTTGTACTTGTGTATATATATCTGAAAATCCAAAATTTACACCTCAGATTATATTTCATTTGCTTTAATGGCATTCATAGACAGCAGAAAGCTTCTAGTCTTTTCATATATGTCACATATATACAAAAGCTAACTCAACTCAACTCGGTGTCTTTTCGAATGAAGCGGAAGAAATATTAGATACTCTGATCTGTTCTAGGCAAAACTGTCAATATTTGCCCGGAGGAAACAAATCAGCCGCAATTAATTATAGAAGCGGTGTTCGGTCGACCATTGTCACGTTCCGTCTTTCGTATTTCCCAAGAAAGATAGGAGTGTTGGAGTATTTTCAAAATATAGGTTTTAAAGAGAAAAATCTGTTGAGAAATCTGTTATTAACTGTTGATAAAACAGTTGTAAGGAGGTTACATGTTAAATTGAAATCTTGGTGGGGCAGTTAAAAGGCAGTTACTTGTTGAAGTTTCTGCAGACACTTTCTTTTGTTTTCTACAGTCACCATTGGATTAATTTGGAATCCTTAGGAGGTTGCTAACAAACACAAACCTCCACAAACACTGTTACAAGGTCTGTAGTCTCATTGTGACATTTGGAAAAGCCACCAATGCATTATAAATTAAGCTTGGTTGATCCTCTGAAGATCATCTTGCTTTTCTCTTTGTAATATTTACAGATTCTCTCTACATATATATCTCTCTTTCCTTTTTCTTTTACGGGAGATTGTACTTGGCCAAATACAATCTCTCAAGGCGTGATAAACACACAAGGGTAGGGGTGTCTTCAGTAGTGCAAACTACAGACATCAGTGGAAATCACATGGCTCCATTGTATCCTAGAGGCAATTTGCAGAACCTTATTACACCGAATAGAGGGTGAATTTCGTCTTAAGGAAAACGTAAATCTTACATGCCTTAGGAGCATATTTACAGATCAATAAGTCTACTTCAGCAAGTTTAGAGCAGCGATTTTATAGCAACAATATTTTAGATTAGTCATAAGGTCCATGTATCTACAACCAGAAGTGCAGAAGTCGACATATTTGATGTTCTGAAGAGTGCAATCTGAAGTTCAGAAGTTAACAAGTGCAACAGTGCAGAATTGAAAAAGTGCAGCAGTGCAGAAAGCTTGAGAGCAGAAACTTCAGCGTATCAACTTTATAGCAACAAAATCATTGCAGTGAGATTAGTTAAGAGCAGCAGATACATATAGCAGATTTAAGGAACTTTGCATACCAGAATCAAACAAGTTTTGAAGTCCAAAATCTAACAGAGTTGAGTACGGAGGAAGAGCGCGATTTTGGGAGGGAGGGAGGGAGGGAAAGAGAATATTTTGGGATATACTTATGTCTCATTCTATAATAAATGTTAATCTCCGTTTTAAAACGAATATTCCCTCCGTTCCATTCGAAAATATACAAAATGGGATTGCACGAAAATTAAAAAGAGAGTATAATGGAGTAAGTGTTGTGAGTATTAAAAGTGAGTTAGGAGAAAAAATGTGGGGTAGAGAATAGTAAGTGAATAGTTATTGTGAGTATGACAAATGGGTCACATGAATAAATAAGGCTCCGTTTGTTTCACGTAAAATGACTTCCTGCAAATGATTTCCTATAAAATGTTTTTCGAAAAATGAAAATGTTATCCGGAAAATGAGATCAACATGTTTTCGGCTGTTTGATAAGGGAAATGTTTTCCGGAAAAAAATTCATGTGTTTAATGAAAATATTTTTCGATAAAAACATAATTTGAAATAAGTTGAAAGAGATAGAGTGGGGTGGTAGGGTAGGAGGTGGGGATTAGTAGGGGTGAGATGGGTGGGTGTGGGGTAAGGTAGGGTAGGATAGGGAGGTGGGGAAAATATAAAGGGTAAGATGATGGTAGGTTAGGGTGGTAGGTTAGGGTGGTGATAGGGTAGGGGTGGGTGGGTTGGTGAGAGTGGTGAGGATTGTTAAAAAATAATTTTAATATGAATAAATAACATTGTTTGGGACTGGGGAAGTATGTTAAAATATAATTTTAAAATAAATAAAAAAATATTTTTTGAACTTGAGGTGGTGGTGGTGGTGGTGATGGGAGTGAGGAGTTGTTAAAAATAAATTTAAAATGATTAATTTTTTTTACCCTACTGGGGGCAAGGGGTGGTGGTGGTGAGTGGGGTGGGGAGTTGTTAAAAATAAATTAAAATACTTTTTTGACCCGATGGGAGGGGGGGTGTGGTCAGGGGGTGGTGGTGGTGAGTGTAGTTGGGGTGGTGATGGTGAGTGGGGTTGGGGGGTGGTGGTGGTGATGGAGGGAGAATTGTAAAATCTAATTTTAATATAAATAAATTTTTTTATGAAGGGATTGGGTAGGGGTGGTTAATGTGGGATGGGTAACGTAGGGGTATATGAAAAGTTAGCTGTGTGTGAGGGTGGTGTGTGGGAAAAATATTTTCTGAAAAACATTTTCTGAAAAATATTTTTTTCATTTTTCGGTGCTTACCAAACACCGAAAAATGGGAAAAACGTTTTCCGAAAATATCCCCCCCCCAAACAAACGGAGCTTAAGTATTAAAAATTTTTCAATTTGGGAGTGTGTCATTTTAAATGAGACACTCAAAATGGAATTTTGTCCCTTTTTGGATGAGACAGAGGGAGTAGTATATTTTGGAAAAAAAATCAAAATATTTAGACATTTTTTGCAAAAAAAACTGTTGCTAAATATTTTTTTACTCAAAAAAAAATATCACAATTTATTATATACTTGCAAAATTAACTGTTTAACAAGTAGATAAACAAGATTTTCATACATCTTTATTAGTAAAAAATTTACAAAAAGTTGAAGTTAGTAATTTTTCCTAAATGAAAAATGGATATTTTGAGATAGATGAAGTAATTTTTTTAAGGCATTTCATAACAAGTGTTACAATTTAGACATGTCCAAATAGAATCGGGAATCGACGAAACCGGCGGATAGAATCGAAACCGGGAACCGGTGAGAACCGGGAACCGCCGAAACCGGAAACCGAACATAACCGGGAACCGGATTGAAACGGTTCGAATACGAATCCACCATATTGGGAGGCAGAGGCAGGCGGGCAAGGGCAGGAACTCAATGTAAGTTAAATGTAATATTTAGCATTTATTTAGTATTTGTACTTGTAGTGTAGTGTTGTTTTATTTAAATTCTAAAAATATTGTTAGAATTTTTATTCTATCTTTAATAATATACTAAACAAATTTTGTCCACTTCTCATTCTTTTCAAAAACATACTCCCCAAGTGAAAAAAAAAACCAGATTAGTTAGCTTCTTTACTGTCTTAAGAGGTTTGAATTAAAAAAAAAAAAAGTTAGATGGTGATGGAACCGGTGGAACCGTTGAAACCGGAACCGGCGAATAGAACCGGGAACCGGAAATCGGATTAATATGGTTCGAATACGATTCCGGCTATTTGAGAATCGAGAACCGGCGATTCCGAAACCGAAAACCGGAACCGGAACCGTTTGGACATGTCTATTACAATTCCAAAAATCACAATAATATTCACTTGTCACATTTACAACGACAATCAACTTAATTATATACTCCCTCCGTCACGTTAAAATCTTCACCTTTTATTAAAAAGGACCGTTAGAAGTATGTGTTTCCTAAAATGGTAATAATTGTGAAAAATATAATTTGTCAAAAAAAAAAAAAAAGGTAAAATTCTCTATAAGAAGAAAAAAAAAAAAACCTACCATTTGGATGCTCTTACTTTTTAATAAATGAGCCATGAGTTACAACTTCTTCATGAGCCATGAGTTCCTCCTCCCTACAAAGTCCAGCCTCAGCAATCCTACGCTCCCAACCTCATAACACGCGGCACCATCCTATTCGCCATCGTACTACACTCTCCTTCCCGACCACCGATCGCCGGTTCTCGCGCCTTTCACACCTACATTTCTCACCGGAAGCCAACCACGCTCGCCGGTGTCACCCTACCCGGCAATCCACCGCCATGTCCTCCACCGAACTCATCGTCGACTCCGATTTCGATCGAATCGTTTCTCCGGACGGCACCGTCTCAATATGCGGCTTCGGCTCTCTACTTTCTGGTACGCTAACATTCATCAATGATATCACCGTCGGTTTGTATCTATGTGTTATTTCAGTAGAAAAATTACGATCAATTTTGGTTAGTATTGATGGAATTGTTTTTGTTTGAATTAGAGAGGAGTGCGAGGAGTACATTTCCGGATCTAATCAACTTTAGAGTAGCGAGATTGAACGGATTCCGGCGAGTTTTTGCTCATATTGCTCCGATTTTCTTCGAGCGTGGTATCGCTAAGCCTGAAACTAAGGTATTAACTACTACTACTACTAACCTTTAACTACATAGATAAAAATGAAACTAATCGATTGTTGAAAACTTGTTGCAGTTAGCTGAAGTTATCTAGCTTTTTAAACGTGGAGCCAGATTTTTTTTTTGAAAGAGGGGTAAAATTATTTTCATTAAAAAAAAAAACATTAAGTAAAAAGGTGGGAAAAAAAAAATTAGTTAGTGCATTTTTATCTTCACACAAGGGGCAAGTGTCAAAAAATTGCAATAAAACCACTAAAAACTTAAAATATTTACAGTAGTAAAAAAAATAACAAATGAGGGGGGGGGGGGCAATTGCCCTCTATTGGTCCACCAGTGTGTTTAAGTTTTGCTTGCTTTGTTCTCGAGTCAATTTCAGGCATGCATTACTGTAACCGGCTAATGAGCTCTGGCATATGGTGTATTTCATAGAAGTGAGATTTATTTTAGCCAAGCTCCATTAGTTTTCTTATTGTACAAAATCGGAGCTCGAGCATATAATTTGCACTAGCCTAATTACAGTCTTAGTATAATACATACTTACAAGAAACGACATGTCTACTAAAGCAAAGAAACTTGTTTGAAAAATAATGGAAGGATATGTTCTCAAACTTTCTCCATAAACAGGACAGAATTTGGAAACAAGTTTTAGTACTAATTTACTACTGAGATGTTTTGTGTTTGTTTAGGAAATTTCAAGCTTAAGTGTGGAGCCTTGTGAAGGTGAAACCCTTATCGTTACTGTTTTCGAGATTCTAAAAACAGAAGTATGTAATTAAGTTTGATAGAATTTCTTTGTTTGATTTGAATACTTTGGTATATATATGCGCTAAATCAATGTACTATTCTCAAAGACAGATACCATCATTTATTGAGAGGGAGCATGAGTTTCGCTTTTTAGCTGTAAGTATTTTTGGTTCTCGATCTTCTCTTGTTCTGTAGGTTATGAAATTGCTGATGAAAAGTCTGCTTGATTCTTTTTTGTATGATATGACTTTAATTGTAACTTGAATTATTCTTTCTGCCTTGAAGGTCTTACCTGAAACCTTAGATGGTAACCCATATACAACTTCTGCTGTGAGTACTTTTGTTACACAGCTATGACATACATAATTCCACCAGCGCCTTATGCTTTGTGATCTGCTTACAAGTTTAAGTTGATTTTTGGTTTGTTTATTGATGCAGGTGTTGTGTGCACGCTACAGTGATGAGGAATATTTCCAAAACAGATGTAAAGGTACTTGTTTGCTCTGCACTCGGTTGTAACTGATGCTTGCGCTACGCCCTCTGTCCCAAAAAGGATGTCCAAAATTTATTTTATTTTGCTCTTGATCAAGAGCAGATTTGAAAAAAAAATGGACATTCATTTTGGGATGGAGCAAGTATAAGTTTGAAATCTTGAAGTTCATCTATGCTTTTTGCATGATAAGGACAAGGAGAAGCATCATGAATTATCGACATGACTGTTGCTTGAGTCCATTGCATTGAATCTTGAATACTTTGAGTAATGCCAATAATTGAGATTGCTGATGTAAAATTACTTAGGTTTGATTCATCTGTGCCCAAATCGAGAACCACTGACTAGTTTGGTTGAAAAAAATTGGCTCAAGATCTCCCTAGGTTCCTCTAGTTATCATAATTCCCTGCCCTAGCAGCATGTTACCTACATTCAGTACCTAAACATTGTTTTATTTATAACTAAACATTTTTTTTATTTAGAAAAAAAAATTCAGATACTTGGGGTCAGAATTTTATATTCAAGGAGGGTTTTTTTTTTTTTAATTGACGATTTCATACGACGAGCCCAAACTAAGGCTTTGTTGTTGTTGCTGTATAAATAGTATGGCTAATATTGTCTATCAAATATTTTGTGTAGGAAGCCAAGAAATCTACTATGAGCGATATGGACGCTTTAATATTGACAAGATTTGGAGAAATGATGTCTTTCCTTGTCGTGTTTATCTTCGGCACTGGTAACTGTTAATTTATATCTTACTCCCTTCGACCCAAAATGAATGACGCATTTGACTTGTCAATGTTTTTAAAAAATGTTATTTACTTATTTGTACATCGCATTTGCATGTACAATGGTAAAATTGCACCAACACTATTTCCTAATTTAGAAATGCAACATTTATTTTGGGACGGAACAAAATGAAAGTGTGATTAATTATGGGATGGAGAGAGTATTAATTTGTGAATCCACTACGTTTAGACCAAATTACAAACAACTGACCTATGAATCTGCTGTGATAAAGAACAGTAAAATGGTTTTTTTTTTTTATTAAAAAACATTCATTACTTATTACTCCTAAAATAAGTGTTCGTTATCGCTTATGAACATGAACAAAAAATGAACCCTCATTTCAGGTCCAGGACACGAGTAGTAGTGTACTAGTCTCTGTGATTATGTAAATGCTAAAAATAGAAATGTGTTCTTGCAGTGTTTTGGCAGCAAAGAATCTGGGGAATCCAGCGTACGATAACTTTCTCGATCATACTTATCTTGGAGACCGTAAGACAAGCATCCGCGAGTATTTAGCTACAACTGGTTCAGGAATCATGGAAGAGGAACCCCCGGAGCTCCTTAAAACTCGATATGGTGGTTGAGACTGCCCTCTCAGAAACCATCTCTACATAGCGGAACACCTGGTTCAAGAATCTCTCAGAAACCATCTACATAGCGGAACACCTGATTCAAGAATGTTTATTATTTTTTTCTATTACAAAATCAACATTTTCAAAATGACTAAAACTCAAAATGGACATTCATTTTGGGACGGAGCGAGTATCACATCATTGTGCAATTTTACGATTAGACAAGTAACCTACAAAACAAATAAAGAACATTCCTTGAAAAAAAAAATGGACAAGACAATTTGAACAATTACTATGGATTGTTGTACATATATCATATAGCTCAAATCTGTTAGTACTTTTGGTTAGGCTTCTTAAGGAAATAAGATGAGAAAGATAACATAAATTATAACGGAAATTGAAAAATAAATCACAAATAGTCGAGTCTTGTGTTTAACACTATTTCTATAAGAAGTATTTGCCCCGCACAGGTGCTTACGGTTGAATGGCAAACTCCTCGTAAGATAAAACGACTTCTAGTTATCTATAGGAGCACTCCAAATAAATAACTCTAGCGAACAATTGACTATTTGAAACTTTGGACTTGAAGAAATTATATGCAACAATATGAAGATGATTAGGCAATGTTAATCTATCTCAAAGAGGGTAGGAAATGCTCAATTTACTGTGTGTAACAATTGAAATTCGGTAGGGGAAGTATATAAAGAGAGTTAAGGGGTTTGTGCCTTTTTCCATGAAAAGACACAACTTTTCTGTTTGAATTGGTGACTGTTCAGGATCTGCTCGGTCGAGTCAAGGGACTCGCTCGGCCGAGCACCAAGCTGCACGGCCGAGTCAAGTAACTCGCACGGCCGTGTCAATCAATCTGCTCGGCCGAGTCAAGGACTCTGCTCGGCCGTGCAAGATTGTCCAGAGACTTGGTCAAATTCCTATGCTCTGCTCGGCCGAGTCAAGCACCTTGCTCGGCCGTGCACATCAAACAACATAAAAACCCTTTAAACAACTCTTGTTAAGTTACAAATCTTTTGTCATTAACAGAGACTCTAGTGTCGCTACTGGCAGTAGCGACTTGGCTTACTATCCAATTTGAAAAAAAAAAAAATTGGACTTTTATTTTGGGGCGGGGTAGTATTACTTTATTAAAGTCCCTATTACAGTAGCACCATTAGAGTATTTGTTACATGGGCTGAAATTTGTACGGAGTCGCTAGTAGTAGTAGTAGTAGTCTTTGAGCGAGCAAAAGACACATTTTGCTAAATACTTTCTAAAAGAATAAACATTTTGAATATTATTATAACTCAAGAAGTATACTCCCTTCGACCCATAACAACTTACTCATCTACTATTGGAACGGTAATTAAGGAAAAATGTTATAAAAGCAAATATTGAGAGGAGTAGGAGAGAGAAGGTGGGGTATGAAATAGCAAGTGTACAATTGTTGTAAGTATAATAAGTGAGCCATAGATACAACAACAACATCACCCCTGTGCCGCAAAGGCTCCCACCTAAGGTAGGGTAAGGGGGTCGGATGTATGCATCCTTGCCTTGTACTAAAGCAAAGAGAGACTGTTTTTGAATGACCCATGATGAAAATTGCGTCGAAAATTGCATGTACTGACTGCTGCTTCATAACAAAGAAGCGTAGACAGTTTAGTTAGTCATTGATAGACCTCAGATTGTAACATATTACAGAAAAAAGGCTAAAGGGAAGGGAATGAAATCAGGAGACAATTAAGGCTAGCTGTTATTTATTTTGGGAGAATAATTCCAGAGAATATTCAAAAAATAACTGTAGCTTTGAATGGGAAGTGCTTGATTTGGGGGCTGAAATAGATGCTGAATGTAAGCATCCCTTGGCTATATAATAGTTAAGAGGTGTAGCATAGAGGGACATGGAAAAAGAAATGAAAACAGGGGTCTCTACAGGAAAGCGTCTATCTCTTTAATTGTTGGTCTTTATCTGTGTTTCATAAGAAAGTTGTAGGAGAGAGTCGAGAGTCTTAATAATTGCTGGTATTTCTATTGTTCTGAGTGAATAAATCGCCAAGGCTTTTCTTATTATTCCAGTTGTTGGTATCAGTCTAATAATTGGTATCAGAGCGGCCCCGGGGAGATGGAGACTACGAGCAGTACTCAGCGAATTCAGGCTGTCGAGGAGGATCTCAATCGAAAATTCGATCAACTGATGCAAGCTATTGAGAAGTCTAACCAGAACAGATCCGCTGCCAAGATGAAGGAGAACACTGCTGACAGTGGAGGGGAAAATTCCAGATCGTTGACGTACGGGGGACGAAGCGAATTTCGCAGTCGAAAATTGGAAATGCCAATTTTTGATGGAACAGATCCAGATGGATGGATATACAGGTCGGAGAGATATTTTTCTATCAATCTGTTCAGTTCACAGAGGATGAGAAGTTAGAGGCTGCAATGGTTAACTTCGAAGGAGACGCATTAGCTTGGTTTCAGTGGAAGGAGCAAAGGATGCTGATTGCTACGTGGGAACACTTGAAAAGAAAGCTCCTGAAGCATTTTCGGACAAGTCAGGAAGGCTTACTGCAGGAACAATGGGCTGCGTTAGCACAAGATGGCACTGTTCAAGAGTACAGAAGAAAATTTATAGCCATGTCAGCCCCACTCAACGGAATACCTGATGACGTATCACTGGGTAAGTTTGTGAACGGGCTCAAGCCTGAAATTAAGGCTGAACTCAGAATTTTGGAGCCTAATACTTTGAATAGGGCCATGGAGTTGGCTCAACGAATAGAAGAGAAAAATTGGGTTTTGTCTCAAAAGGGCCCTAATAAAAGCCCAAACCAGTATTCCTCTACTCAGCCTTACCATAGCTCGCAAATAAGGTCCCCTGTACAAGGAGGTGCAACCGCGGCTGGAGGTACCGCGATCGTATAACGGTCGACTGCAGAAGTCCGCCGTCTCACAGATTCTGAGCTCCAGAAGAAGAGAGATCGCGGGTTATGCTTCAGGTGTGATGAGAAATGGTCTCATGGACATAAGTGCAAGAACAAAGAAATCCGCGTGATGTTGGTCTGTGACAAGATTGATGAAGACGAAGTAGACCTGGTTCCCAACGAAGAGATAGGGGCTGAAACTAAGGTGGCAGAAATTGGTCAGATGGCAGAAATTTCCTTAAATTCGGTTGCTGGTATCTCTTCACCGAAAACGCTGAAATTAAAAGGCTCGGTGAAAGGCTTAGGTGTGGTCATCTTAGTTGACCCCGGAGCTACGCACAACTTTATCTCACAAAGGCTGAAGTCACAACTTCGCATTCCAAGAATGTAGACTCCGCCGCATATGGGGTGACTTTGGGAACAGGTAGTTCAGTTCTAGGAAGGGGAATATGTCATGGAGTTGTAGTGCAAATACAAGGAGCAGAAATTATTGAAGACTTCCTACCATTGGAGTTGGGCAGTGTTGATATGGTCTTGGGAATACAGTGGCTGGAGAAACTTGGTATGGTTCAGACAAATTGGAAAACGCAGGTGATGACCTTCCATATCGGAGAGGAAAAAGTAGTTTTGCAGGGAGACCCATTGTTGGAGCGATCTCTAGTCTCATTGAAGATGATGATGAAAACAATCCGACTAGCAAAATTAGGATTCCTGGTGGAAATTAATCGGATGGAGGAGAGACATGGTGAGGAACCAACTACACCTGCTTGGTTACAACTTACATTGACTAAATTTCCTAAGGTGTTTGATGAGCCGGTAGGACTCCCACCTATTCGGGGACATGAACATTCCATAACGCTCAAAGAAGGTACTCCACCAATTAGTGTGCGACCATACCGCTACCCATTTATACAAAAGGCAGAGATTGAAAGACTGATCGAAGAGATGTTAGTGGCAGGCATCATCAAACCAAGTACTAGCCCATTTTCTAGCCCTGTCTTACTGGTAAAAAAGAAGGATGGCTCATGGCGATTTTGCGTGGATTATCATGCACTAAATAAGGCAACAATTCTAGATAAGTATCATATTCCCGTAATTGATAAACTGCTAGATGAGTTATTTGGTGCAAAATTTTTTACTAAGTTAGATCTTAAATCTGGCTATCATCAAATACGAGTCAAACCTGAAGATGTACCCAAAACCGCGTTTAGAACTCATGATGGCCACTATGAGTTTCTAGTTATGCCATTCGGTCTAACTAACGCACTGGCTACTTTTCAGTCTCTAATGAATGATATTTTTCGACCATACTTAGGCAAATTTGTGTTAGTATTTATCGATGACATAATGGTGTACAGCCCAAATGAGGAAGCACATTGTGAGCACTTGATTGCTGTTCTAGAACTACTTCAGCAACATCATCTGTATATCAACAAAAAGAAATGCGAGTTTGGGAAGAATCAGGTGGCTTATTTAGGCCATATTATTTCTGGGAATGGGGTTGCTGCTGACCCTACGAAGATACAATCCATGGTTGATTGGCCTACACCAAAGAATTTGCGCGATCTAAGGGGTTTTTTGGGGCTGACAGGATACTATCAAAAATTTATAGCCGGGTATGCTCGCCTTGCTTTACCTCTAACAGAACAGCTGAAGAAGGACAAATTCGAATGGAACAAGGAATCAGACGTTGCCTTTCAAGAACTCAAGGATGCCATGATTTTTGCTCCGGTGTTGGCTATGCCGAATTTCAACCAGCCCTTTGTTGTGGAGACTGATACATCAGGATATGGTCTTGGTGCAGTCTTGATGCAAGATCAGCGACCAATAGCATTTTACCGCTACACACTT
This sequence comes from Adenophora triphylla var. japonica, assembly GCA_022495995.1. Classification (NCBI taxonomy): domain Eukaryota; kingdom Viridiplantae; phylum Streptophyta; class Magnoliopsida; order Asterales; family Campanulaceae; genus Adenophora; species Adenophora triphylla. The sequence goes on from JAFEMH010004184.1 coordinate 193,816, forward strand.
GGCACACGAGCTCGAGAAAAACCAATATATGAGGAGTTGATGGCCATAGTTTTCGCTGTTCTGAAGTGGAGATCGTATCTGTTAGGCAAGCGATTCACAGTTCGCACAGACCAGCAAAGCTTAAAATTTTTGCTGGAAAGTGTTGTGGGCAGTGAATATCATAAATGTCTAACAAAGTTGATGGGATATGACTTCAACATCGAGTATCGAAGAAGAGCCAGCAATAAAGTTGTAGATGCGTTATCACGCAAACCAGATACAGAGGCTGAACTTTTAGCATTGTTGGTACCACAATGGCAGCATTGGGAAATATTGCAGCAAGACCTTGACAAGGACGAGTTCCTTACAAAGGTAAAATTGGGCATTCAGAATGGCGAGCAGCAGCATGTTGGATTTTATGTGGTTAACGGGTTGTTATACTACAAAAATCGACTAGTAATTCCTAAAGGCACCAAGTTACTGCACAAATTAATGGAGGAGTTCCATTCCTCTCTGATTGGGGGCCATTTTGGGGAATTAAAAACCTTCAAGAGAGCGGCGTCAGAAGTTTATTGGGTTGGCATGAGGAAGGACATAGCCAAATTTGTACAGGAATGCGTTGTTTGTCAACAACACAAGTACTTGGCAGCGTCACCAGCGGGTCACTTACAGCCACTTCCTGTACCTGTCAACGTATGGGAAGATATCACCATGGACTTCATCGAAGGGCTCCCAAAATCTGACAAGACCGATACTATTTTGGTGGTGGTGGATCGATTGACAAAGTATGCTCATTTTATTGGCTTGAGCCATCCGTTTTCAGCACAATCAGTGGCTGCAATTTTTATCAAAGAGGTGGTCAAGCTCCACGGTGTACCACAGACCGTGATTTCAGATCGGGGATCCATCTTTATATGAGCCTTTTTTGGAAGGAATTATTCAAGCTGCATGGCACAATGCTCAAAAGAAATTCCGCGTATCATCCACAAACAGACGGACAAACTGAGGTTGTTAATCGAGGTCTTGAGACATATTTGCGTTGATTTGCATCAGAGAAACCGCGCTCTTGGGCCAGCTGGTTACCCTGGGCAGAGTATTGGTATAATACCTCTTTCCACTCATCCACTCAATGCACTCCCTTTAAGGCATTATATGGAAGAGACCCACCTGCACTCCTCCGCTACGATAAAGGCACGTCTAATGTTTCGTCAGTGGATGAGTACTTAGAAGAGTGTGATGCAATTCTGGATGACTTGCGTTTTCATTTGATGAGAGCTCAGCAGAAAATGAAAGCACAAGCTGATAATAAAAGACGCGATGTGGAGTTTACAGAAGGAGATTTGGTTTTCTTGAAAATACAGCCACACACAGACAAACACACATTAGTTAAACGTCGATATGAGAAGTTGTCAGCCCGATATTATGGACCCTATAAGGTACTTCAACAGGTTGGGAAAGTAGCCTACAAACTGGAGTTACCGGATGACGCTGCAATCCACCCGGTCTTTCATGTCTCTCAACTGCGACGAGCTTATGGCTCTTTTGCTTCTTCTCCTACGATTCCAAAGCAACTTAACTCTGACTTGGAACTGGAGGTTGAACCTGAGTCGCTTTTAGGAGTACGGTAAAGAGGTCAAGGTAATGGCGGAGGATTAGAGGTCTTAATCAAATGGAAGCATTTACCTGATTTTGAAGCGACATGGGAGGATTATGATATGACGCTGAATCAATTTCCTCAATTTCACCTTGAGGACAAGGTGAATGTTTTGGGAGGGGGTAATGATAGACCTCAGATTGTAACATATTACAGAAAAAAGGCTAAAGAAAAGGGAATGAAATCAGGAGACAATTAAGGCTAGCTGTTAATTATTTTGGGAGAATAATTCCAGAGGATATTCAGAAAATAAATGTAGCTTTGAGTGGGAAGTGCTTGATTTGGGGGCTGAAATAGATGCTGAATGTAAGCATCCCTTGGCTATATAATAGTTAAGAGGTGTAGCATAGAGGGACATGGAAAAAGAAATGAAAACAGGGGTCTCTACAGGAAAGCGTCTGTCTCTTTAATTGTTGGTCTTTGTCTGTGTTTCATAAGAAAGTTGTAGGAGAGAGTCGAGAGTCTTAATAATTGCTGGTATTTCTATTGTTCTGAGTGAATACATCGCCAAGGATTTTCTTATTATTTCAGTTGTTGGTATCGGTCTAACAGTCATTTTGCTTTATTCCATCATACCCCCAACCAAAAAATAGTGAGTCTTTGGCTCCATCGGAAATGATGGAAAAACAAGTGGGTCATAGATAATAATAATAAAACATGTTCAAAAAAGGAAGTGTGACTTGCCAAATGGGATGCCCAAAATGGCAAAGTGGCTAAGCTGTTATGGGACGGAGGGAGTATTTTGGTTAATAAAAAAAACCCACTTTCGCATTTTCTGTCACTGATATGGACCTAAAGCAAGTGCAATGTAGTCTTACCTATGACCTTGAGCCCACGTCCTATTTAAAAGCTCAATTTTCAAATCGTCCTGCTAGAATGGAAGTTCTAGAGGAGATGCTCCCCATCTGGTTTTTCTGATTTAGGAAGTGCCACCAATGATGATATAGCTTCGTGTAAAGATTGCAACTTTTCATCCAAAGCTGGGTGGAGGATTCCACCTGAACTGAACCCCCAATTGCTACCTGCAATAAAGTACAACCAGTATAACATTAAAATCACAGTGCAATTGGATGGAAATAAATAATGGAAGGAAAATATGTGAAAACACATGAAAAATCAAGTTAAGAAGCAGAAAGAATGAGACTATGTCATACACTTGATCTACCGAAAATTTACCTAAAATTCCATCTCAAACAATAACAAAATCACATCCCCCAAGTACCGAGGTGGAATTGTTTTAGAAATAGTATATGACTTATTCCATCAAGTCTTGTGCTCTCTTTATTACTGACATTATCTGTGTCGCTCTTATCCTCCTCATCTTAAAAAGACGATGAGAAGACTCCTCTTTGGGTCCTACATGATCTTACAGATGATCATTTCATATCAAGTACAGTAACTCAGAAAGGCACAATGTTTTGGTCAAATTTCAACAAACAAATTAGATGAGAAGAAAAGTGACTAAAGTGATATGAATCTAGGTACAATGATTATCAAGTTGAATAGAAATGGACACAAGATGTTTGTTGACTAGGGAAAGCCCTTGAACAACTTGTTCGCCGGCATAAAACCCCGGGAGGATTTGGCTCCTGCCTTGACCGAAATTTTACTAGGAATTCTCTTGAGATTACAATGCTAAGAGCGTATGAAAAAGGGAGCTTAAGCTAGTGAAGAACGTGTGTGCGAATACAGTGTATCTCTCCCTTTTATACCTCAAAATAAAACTAATTAACAAAGAAGGATTATGCGCCTATAAAATCGGGGAAGAGGTTGATCACATAGAGATATATTCGCCATTTATTGTTTGAGGGAGAAGATAAGATCCGTTGCTGAAGAAACGTTGTTGACTTAATCTTTGCTTCTTGTGACACGTGCCCTATAAAATAGGAAGAGCGTTACTGCGTCCCAACCTGTAGAAAGCCAAGTTGTAAATGGAACAACTCAAGTTGTTAGTACCAAGTTGTTAAGTATAAGTTGTAAACATATTGACTGAAAAATGTAGGGCCCAACAATTGCCCCCAAACTTTTTGAATTTTAAAATGAAGAATAGAAAGAAACAAAAGAATTCAAAAAGTTTGCCAAATAAGGAAAAAAGATGACGGTTTTTAAAAGGGAAGAAAGGGATGCGACGGGACGGTTAAGTAGTTTTCCCAAGGCAAAAAGGTTTATTTGTTTTATAGTCCCAACCACTCTCAACCTCTATAAATACACAGACTCCTGTTCCAACTCTCTTTTTCAAAACGTACTTTTCACAAAGATTTCGAGAAGAGGAACCAGAGAAGACGGTTTGGAGAGGAAAATCAAGTAGAGATTGACGGTGAGTTTCTTGTTTTCTTTTCAATTCCATCTCTGATTTTCTGTTTAAGTTTGAAAAAATGGGGAAGAGAAAGGCGGTGACTTTAATCGAGAGTGGAGAGGGTTTGCCCGCGGGTTTTCTCACCCAAAACATGTTGAAGAACCCTGAAAAAGAGAAGTGTAGAATCCCTGCTACCAATTTAGAAATCATCAAGAAGAATCATGCCATGGCATATGAAACTGAGTTTTTTACCCACCTTGACCTAACCCCAGAATGTTATTCCCCTGAATGGGTATGTTTCCCCGAATACCCCTTCACTATTGGTTTGAAATTCCCCTTCCCGATCTTAATCACCAAGTTCTTGTCGCTACCAAACTTAACTATGCCCAACTTATGCCCCAAGGTTGGAGAAGCCTACAAACCCTTGTAAGGTTAAATGCAGAAACAGAGTTGGAAATAGGTTTAGAGGAATTCGCTCTCACAAATGAAATTAGGAGTTTTGGTTTAGGGAGGTATGGCTTTAGGGTTAGAGCTGGTAGGATGTCCTTTCTAAATGACAATGTTGATACCGCCGATAGAGGGTGGAAGAACAAATTCTTTTTCGCCAAGAAGAGCACCCTGGTGAAGGATGAGGGTGCCAACTTCAAATGGAGGTCCCAAGGTAGTATAGGCAATTTTTCTAATTCTAATAATTCTCCTTAATAACTCATGTAACTAATTCTCCAATTTTCTCTTTGACTTAGTTGCGAAATTGGATGTGCTCTTTCCTTTTAAGGACAACACGGAGGAGAATGTGAGCAAGATTTATGATTTGGACCTGTTAGTGAGACCTTTTAAGGTACTACCAGTTCAATTTGTTGCAGATCAAGACGAGGAAGTTGGTCCTGAAGAAGCCCAAGACACAAATCTTGAAGAAACTTTATCCGAGCCCATCCAAATGTCTACAGGTTAATTAAATACCTGAAATCTTTGCCTATCTCCAACTTGTTCTAATTCCTTTGTTTCGTTCTAACTTTCCAACCTTTTTGCAGCCACCTTCTCTAAGGATACCGTTAGTGATGCTGGCCTACTTGCTGCGGCTAGAGCAAAGAGTTTAGCAAGGCAAGACAGTAAACCCCCCACCCCAGTGTCTGTTGTGGCTAGCTCCGATATGATTGCATCCAAGAAGAAGGGGGGGATGCGAAGAAGAGAAAGCTAGTGGATGCCGAAGCCACGATACAAGTGGTGACATGGATATGGGAAAGTTAGGAGAAAAGTTCGTAGCCGTTGTTGAGAAGGTAAAGATGAAGGGACCTTTGAGGTTTTTTTTTTTTTTTTTTTTTTTTTTTTTTCAAGGAGTCTCGATAGAATATTAATGCTTCCTTTTATGCAGGAAATTATGATCCCTATTGTGGCCCACATTGATGCATTGAAGATCAAGGCGGCTAGGCTCACCATGAGGTTGCGTAATCAAGAAGGAGGCCACAAAAAGTGCCAAGGAAGTGGAGAAGTGGAAGAAGGAAGCAAACAAGCACGCTGGTGAAATGGAAGGTTTGAGGAAGGATTTTGAACGCTTAGAAAAAGAAGTGGAAGCCATCAGGGCTGAGAACAAGGCTCACATGAAAGAACTTGCGGTCATGCGGAGGGGAACTTTAAATTTCATGCCACCAAGACTTTGTTAGAGGCTCGAATTCGATGATTGAAGAATACAAAAATGGGCAAGCCATAACTTGGAACCCGGGAGGACGAGAGAAAAGTTTTGGGGGACCATATTGGGGAGCCAATGATGCAGAAGAAGTGAACTCCGCGGCCTTGGAAGCCCTAGTTGATGATGCCAACAAGGATCTGAACACCATTATGGTTACACCCAACGACCAAGGGGAAAACACAACACCGGCGGCAGCAGGCCACTAAGTTTGAAAAACATTTTAAAGTTTTTGGGTATTTTTGGATGAAAAAACAATTTTTGGTTTGTTTGTGTACCTCTGCTGGTACAACAAATGGGGGGAGTGTCCCCAAAAACAAGGTTTTTTAGTTTGTAATGGCTCATAAGAGCCGAGACAATTTATTTGGGGGTACTAGGTTGGTCTAGTACTCCAAGCTTTTTTAGGTTTTTAAGGACTTGTTGGCTTACCCAACTTGTCCTTTAGTTTGCAAAAAATCTTTTGGAAAACACTTAATGGTTTTTTAAAAAAGTATCTTATGTCTCTGAGAGACGCTTGTTTGTTCTTTAGATAACATGTAAATGTTATAAACCGTAGGTAACATGAAAATGTTACAACCAATAGTTCACAACTTGAAGAAGTGTGAAAACGTGCGCCTGTGCGAAGGTGTCAAAACCTTAATTCGTAAGAAAAGATGAATATCTTTTAACCATAAGTACCTTTGATCGTAGGTAATTGCTTGAAGAGATAGAACAAGTATCAGCCGTCCCGGCGTGTCAACAAGCTCTATCCCTCTCCAGCTAGAATTCCCACATGTATCGCCCGCACCGCGTGTCAACATGTTGAAATTTTCTTCCTCAGTTCAAACATGTATCACCAGACCGGCGTGTCAACATGCTTGACCTTTGTCCTCCTCAGCTCAAACATGTATCACCCGCACCGGCGTGTCAACACGTTTGTCCTGTCCAGCCTTAGGTCTCAACAAGTATCAGCCGTACTGGCGTGTCAACATGTTGAGCCTACTCCGTTTGCTCAAGTTGCACCTCGCAAAACAAATTCATGTTAGGGTTGGGCGTTAGCATAACTAATGCCCCTCCGACGCTCAAGCCGCAATGTTTTAATAAGAGTAAAAAATTGAAATGCGTAATTGAACTCGACATAAATTTAAACCGTACTGAGGAGTCTAGTTATAAATAACTGGACTTACATGAAATAAAGTTTCAAGTGGATAGCGTGCCCAACTTCTAGGGATTCTGTCTCCACTTGGGGTCGACAACCGCATGCACCTTCGCGCCTTCGGCATCGATGAGATACGGGCCTTCCCACTGGGAGCCACCTTACCCGCGTTCAATTCTCTTGTATTTTGAAATACTTTCCTTAAAACTAAATCACCAACCCGGAACCTTCTAACTCGACATTCTTGTTGTAAGACCTAGCAATTCCGCCGATAAGCCGCCATCCTTATCTTGGCTAAATCCCCGATCTCATCAATTGTATCTAAATCTTGAGTTAGCAAAAGGTTATTTTCATCTTGAGTTAATAAGCCATACCTTCATGCGGGGACTGCCGCTTCAACCGGAATTACAGTTTCACTCCGTATACTAAAGAATAGGGAGTTCTACCCTGCTCCTTTAGAAGTAGTTCTATCTGCCCATAGTACAAGTGGTAATTCTTTAACCCACTTTCCCTTCTTTTGGTCTAGACTCTTTTTCAAGTTGTTGATGATCAACTTGTTGCTTGACTCAGCCTGGCCATTGGCTTGAGGGTGGACAGGTGTCGACATGACTAACTTGATGCCCCAGCGAGTACAAAAGTCCCTGGTCTTCTTACTTATGAACTGTGACCCGTTGTCACATACAATCTCCGATGGTACACCAAACCTGCTAATGATATTTTTCTTTAAAAATGAAATTACCTCTTTATCTCTTACTTGTACATAAGCTTCTGCCTCGATCCATTTCGAGAAATAATTGGTTAGAGCCAACATGAACACTTTGCCTCCGGGAGCTTTAGGTAGCTTGCCTACAATATCCATGCCCCACTGCATGAAAGGCCAAGATGAGACTATAGGATGTAGAGGCTCGGCAGGTTGATGCAAGATGTTGCTGTGTCTTTGGCAGGCATCACACTTCTGTACGTAGCTCATGGCATCTCGATGCATGGTTGGCCAATAGTATCCCGTCTTGAGGGCCTTGGATGCTAATGCCTTTCCTCCAGAATGGTTCCCACATATTCCTTCATGGATCTCTTTAAGCACCACTTTAACTTGATCATTATCGACACATCTCAAGTAGTGTCCTGCAAAAGACTTCTTAAACAGCACATTATCTATCAAAACGAAAGTCGAAGTACGAATCTTAAAAGATCTAACATTCCTAACATCGTGGAATAGTTCCAAGTTGAAGAAACTCAATTACAAGTTGGGTCCAAGAAGGTTTAGCATCTGTGCCCCAAGAGGTGGCGTAACCACTTGAATTTCCTCAACTTGGTCTATCAGCGGGTACTTAACATAAATAATTGGTATACTAGAATGCAACATTGATTTGCAAGTTGAACCCAAGTTAGCCAAGGCGTCTCGCTTCGCGTTCTCTTCTCTAGGGACCCGTTCCAAAGAGAATGATAGAAATTTCGAAGCTAAAGCCTTAACATGTTGGAGGTACAGAGTCATCTTGGAATGTTTCGCCATATAACCGCCATTAAAGTGGTTAGCTAGCAATTGAGAGTCAACAAATACATTTAAATGTGTAATATTCAGACTCAAAGTCCGTAGTTAAACCCATGATTAGGGCTTCATACTCGCCTTCATTATTTGTTGCACCGAATTCACAAGATACAAGCTTGAGGTATGATATCACCTCGAGGTGATTTTAGGACTATTCTCAAGCCAATCCCTTTGGAATTTGAGGCTCCATCTCGTAAACAATGTCCAAAATCGAGGAATAGTTTTACCTTCAAGTTGTTGCACTTCCAGCTCTACCTCGGGCCGCAAACTTGGACTCGAAGTCGCCTACGAAATCGGCTAGGGCCTCGCGATTTGATGGTCGTTCTCGGCCGTATGAAATGTCATACGTGCTCAACTTGACCGACCACTTGGCCAACTCCGCCCGACAATCCGGGGTTCTCAACACATTTCTCATAGGATAATTAGTTCTAACGGTTATGGAATGTGTTTCAAAATAATGATGTAATTTGGTAGCAAAGCAGAGTTAAGGCTAATATTAATTTTTCAAGATGAGAGTACCTTGTTTCAAAGATCTAATAAAGACTTACTTACATAGTAAACAGGATGTTGTTCACCTTGGATTTCCTTCACCAATACCGCACTAACAACATTTTCGTATACAATAAATATAAATAAAGATGCTCACCATGTTCGGGTTTGGCAAGTAGGGGTGATGTCATCAAGTATTCTTTAAGTTGTTTGAAGGCCGCTTCATGTTGGTCACCCATTGAAAAAGTTTGTTTTTTCTTAATACTTCGTGAGAATAACCCGCACTTATCGACGATTTGGATATAAATCTATTCAAAGCAAATACTCTACCTGTTAACCTTTGCACGTCCTTGATGTTCTTAGGGGATTCCAAGTTGAGAATGGCTTTGATTTGTTCGGGACTTGCTTCGATTCCCCTCTTGGTCACCATATATCCTAAGAATTTGCTCGCTTCTAACACCGAAGTTGCACTTCGCCGGATTGAGCTTCATGTTCAAGGCTTTCAAGATGTTGAATGCCTCAAGAAGGTGCTCCACATGATCCTCAATGTGCTTGGATTTGACCACCATATCGTCTATGTAGACCTCCATCGTCTTGCCAAGTTGGTCTTTGAACATTTTGTTCACTAACCTTTGATAGGTTGCCCCTCGCATTTTTAAGACCAAAGGGCATAGAAATATAACAATATATACCTTCCGGAGTCATGAATGCCGTATCTTCTTGGTCCGAAGGCTCCATTTGAATTTGTTGATACCCGGAAGATGCATCCATGAATGTCAAGATGTCGTGGCCACCGTCTCATCAACTAGAGAATCAATATGAGGGAGAGGGAATGGATCCTTCTGGACAGGCCTTATTCAAGTCGGTGAAGTCCACGCATACTCGCCACTTGCCATTCTTCTTCTCCACCACTACAACGTTAGCCAACCACCTTGGGTACCGAACTTCTCGATCATCTTGGACTTCGTAAGCCTCTCGACTTCATCCTTTATGATCCGGTTCCGCTCCCGGGCAAACTTCCTTCTTTTTGACGGACAGACGGATGGTCTGGATCGATGTTCAACTTGTGAGTAATAATATCCTTGCTTATCCCTGTCATGTCTTCATGTTTCCAAGCGAAACAAAGATTTCTAGCTTTTCAGAACTCGATCAATTCCTCTTCGATTTCGGACGGTAGGTCTATCCCAACTTGCACTTGGGCCTCGTGGATTTGATGCATCAACAGAACGCTTTTTGTATCGCGCTCCACTGCTTCAAGAATGTCCTGGGCCTTTTTCTTTAATTGCTATGCTTGCCGAGGGGTCGAGCTTGCTTTCATGTTGATCTTGTAGCATTCTTTAGAGACTTGCTGGTTTCCATTCAACTTGGCAACACCCCAAGGTGTTGGAAACTTGACGCATTGATGGTAAGTCGATGGCACGGCCTTCATGTTGTGGATCCAAGGTCTTCCCAATATAACATTGTACGAGGAAGAGCACTCAATCACACAAAACCTCTCCATGGAATTCATACCCTCCAGGTAAATGGGCAACTTGATCTCTTCGACTGTTTGCTTCACCTCACCACTGAACCCTACCAGTACGGAGGAATTCTTCACTACTTCGGACAGAGGGATGCCCATATCTTCAAGAGCATGAGTGAAGATGATGTTGATCGAACTGCCACCATCGATCAGAATCCGCTTGACCACACAATTAGCAATCCGCACCCGAACAACTAGACCATCATGATGAGGGTCCAACGTGTTGTCCTTATCTTCATCTTCAAAGGAAATAACATGACCATCTGTGAAGTCACGACGCCTTGAAGGCAATTCTGATTGATCTTCCTTAGAGCTTTTGGCATGACGCTTGGCGGCAGAGTAAGTTGTGCCGCAAATATGAGACCCACCTGAGATAACATTCACTACCTTGGTGGCTGGAGGGGGTGCAACTTTCTGTCTAGACCGCTCCCGAATCAGTTCTTTGGATTCACTCCCGACCCTCTTCTTGCCCAACAAATCCTTGAGAAGACCCTTGGACAATAAATGAGCAATCTCCTTCCTCAAGGCGAAACAGCTTCTCGGTGGTGTGCCCAAAATCTTCATGAAATGCGCACCACTGACTTGTCCTTCCAAGTTGTTGATCGGTCATTCTTCTTGGGCCATCTTGCTTTATCTCCAAGATTTCCCATGGCGCACAAGATTCCTGCAATGTCCACAGAAAAGCAATATTCAGAAATTTGTGGATAATCATTATCATCACCTTCCTGATCATCATCTACAACATGAATTCTAGAGGGTTCAGTTTTAACAGGGGGTTTGTCCCTGTTGGACTTATAGTGATGGGAATTCGGTCGTCTGTCAGAAGGCTCAAATAGAGGAGTAGGAGTCCTCCCAGTTGACTTCCCCATCGCCAAGCTATCTTCCTCCAATCTGATGTAAGGCAAGGCCCTGGTTCTGATTTCTTCAAGTTGTTTCGCAGGGGTCATCACCAACTCATTGTAAAACAATGAGCTCTTCTTCAAGCCTATACGGAATGCCTCCGTAGCGGTGGACACATCCAAGTTGGGTATAGTCACTGCCTCCTTGTTGAACCTGTGCAAATACTCTTTAAGATTTTCGTTAGGCTGTTATACAATTCTATAAAGATCACTAGTCAACTTGTCAAATGCCCTGTTGCATGAAAACTGATTAATGAACATATTGACAAGTTGAGCATAAGATGAAATAGAGTTTAAAGGAAGCCCTGTTAGCCATTTTAAGGCTGGTCCTGACAAAGTAGAGCCAAAGCCCCTGCAAAAACATGCTTCTTTAAACATAGGAGGGATACTTATGATATCCATTGATTCCTGATACAGCAACACATGCTCATTGGATCGGTACTCCCATCATACTTCTTCATATGAGGGACTGAGAATTTCTTCGGGATCTCCACACTGGCTATTGCTGGCACAAAACGAGACTCATTATAGCAAGTTGGAGATACTTGGTGATACGGCAAGTTGACTCCAGGCACGCTTCGTAACAACTCCTTAATGGTTTGCATTTCCTTAACAAGTTGGTTCTCTGCGAAAAGAGGAGCATTATTAACTTGAGGTGCGAAAGTATCGAAAGTGTTAAAGAAACTTCCCGTTTGCCCCATTGAGGGTGTAGCATAAGTGTAGCAAGATGATAGCGCAGGTTGGCTAGCTGGTAGGCCGAATCTTGGTTGCTCGATTGGAATGGATGTCACAATCGTGCTCTCCGCTGGCAAGGTGTTGGACATAGGGATATCTCCGACATGGCTCGGTCCTGTACCTGCACCAAACAAAGATCTAGGAAGTAAAGGTGAAAACGGAGTGGATACTCGAGTCTCAGCTTGCTTCCCTTTACGCAGACTATCAATGGCATTGAATATCATGGTATTCGTGTGCTCCTGAGCATCCAACCGATCGCCTACTTTCTTCAACATGTCCGCCATGTTGGACATTATCTCCAAATTGACAGCTTCTGCACTTGGAGGAGGGTTGCCTTGGGCATTGGAAACAGGAAACGGCCGACTCTGACTGCTGGATGAGGGATTAACCATTTCTACGCAAATAATCAAAGTTTCCCACAGACGGCGCCAAATTGTTTTGGTCGAATTTCAACAAGCAAATTAGATGAGAAGAAAAGTGACTAAAGTGATATGAATCTAGGTACAATGATTATCAAGTTGAATAGAAATGGACACAAGATGTTTGTTGACTAGGGAAAGCCCTTGAACAACTTGTTCGCCGGCATAAAACCCCGGGAGGATTTGGCTCCTGCCTTGACCGAAAGTTTACTAGGAATTCTCTTGAGATTACAATGCTAAGAGCGTATGAAAAAGGGAGCTTAAGCTAGTGAAGAACGTGTGTGCGAATACAGTGTATCTCTCCCTTTTATACCTCAAAATAAAACTAATTAACAAAGAAGGATTATGCGCCTATAAAATCGGGGAAGAGGTTGATCACATAGAGATATATTCGCCATTTATTGTTTGAGGGAGAAGATAAGATTCGTTGCTGAAGAAACGTTGTTGACTTAATCTTTGCTTCTTGTGACACGTGCCCTATAAAATAGGAAGAGCGTTACTGCGTCCCAACCTGTAGAAAGCCAAGTTGTAAATGGAACAACTCAAGTTGTTAGTACCAAGTTGTTAAGTATAAGTTGTAAACATATTGACTGAAAAATATAGGGCCCAACACACAAGAAATAAACCTTGTCCAAAACAAGCTCCTTCAGAACTGCTTTAAGTTCTTGAATGATTATCTGTAATTCAAAAGGATCTAAGTGCAATTAGGAAGTATTTTTCTAAAATCCGGTAAAATATACTCCCTCCGTTCCATTGATAGCTTCACTTTTTGTTAAAACGGGTGTCCCGTTAAAAGCTTCACCTTTCCTAAAATGGCAAAGAATCTTTACTATTCCACCCACTCATTCTCTCTCCTATTTCGCTTTTATACTCGTAACACTTTTCAAATTTACTATTCCCTCTACTCATTCTCTATCCTATTTTACTTTTACACTCACAACACTTTCTCCACTTACCTTTTTCCTTAATTTGCGTGCCATGCTCAAAATGGTGAACCTATAAACGGGACGGAGGGAGTATTCATGAACTAGATAAATGAACAATGTATGAGAAAGTGCATTAACTTCCAACACTCCCCCTTAATGCACTTGCTTGACAACTCCAATAAGCTCACGAAGATAACAAAACCTTTCTCTTGGAAGTGACTTGGTGAAGATATCCGCAAGCTGCTCTTGTGACTTGCAATACTTCAGCTGAATCTCACCTCCTTCAATTGCTTCACGAATAAAATGAAACTTGATGGCTATATGCTTTGTTCGCTCATGATTGATTGGATTTTTTGCAATGGCAATGGCTGACTGATTGTCACAGAAGAGTGTGGTTCCTTCTACTTGTCTTTCTCCAACATCTTCAAGAATTCTCCTTAACCAAATAGCTTGGGATGTTGCCATAGCTGCAGCTACATACTCCGCTTCTGCAGTTGATTGTGCGACAACATTTTGCTTCTTCGACAACCAAGAGCAAATACTTGAACCCACGAGAAAAGCATAGCCAGAAGTACTTTTCATGTCATCGATACTTCCAGCCCAATCACTATCTGAATATGCAGTCAAAAGTGGGCCTTTTGTTGCCTTGTAACATATGCCATAATCCAACGTTCCTTGCAAGTATCTTAACACCCTCTTGGCAGCACCAAAGTGAACTTGACTTGGTTCTTGCATAAACCGTGAGAGCAGACTTGCAGCGAACATAACATCTGGTCTTGTTGCTGTAAGATACAATAAGCTCCCAATCAAGCTTCTATAAAGAGAGTTGTCAACTTTCTCATCATCTTTCATTAGCTTTTCATTTGTAACTAATGGAGTAGTGACGGGCCTGCAATTCGCCATATTAAACTTCTCAAGAATTCCTCTCGCATACCTTTGTTGAGATATAAAAATCCCTTCCTTCACCTGGGAGACTTCTATGCCCAAAAAATAATGAAGCAGCCCCAAGTCACTCATCTCATATGCCTTCATCATGTCTTCTTTGAATTCTTGCAACATCTTGGAATCACTACCCATAAAAATCAGATCATCCACATAAAGACAAACAACAAGTATGTTACCACCTTTTTTCTTCACATATAGTGTTGCCTCACTTTTACTCCGCTCAAAACCATTTTTGAGAAAGTATGAGTCAATCTCATTGTACCAAGCTCTGGGCGCCTGCTTCAACCCATACAACGCTTTCTTCAGCTTGTAAACTTTACTTTCTCCCCCTTCCACCAAGAATCCTTGTGGTTGCTCAACATATATCTCCTCTTCAAGTTTTCCATTCAAAAATGCAAACTTCACATCAAGTTGAAAAATCTGCCATTTCTTTTGTGCAGCAATAGCTATTAAAGTTCTTATAGTTTCCAATCTAGCAACGGGTGAGAAAGTTTCAAAGAAATCAATACCGGGCTTTTGTGTGAACCCCTTTGCAACGAGTCTTGCCTTATGCCGCTGAATCTTTCCATCTTGATTTAACTTGATCTTGTAGATCCACTTTAGCCCAACAATTTCCCGTCCCATAGGTCTGTCCACCAGCTCCCAAGTATTATTTTTCTCGATCATGTATATTTCTTCTTCCATTGCCTGCTGCCATTCTTTATCCCCGATAGCTTCTTCAAAACATTGAGGTTCAATAACCACAAAATTGCATGTTCTATAAATATCACTCAGTCTTCTCGTTCTTGCTGGAGGAGATTCTCCGTGATCATCTATTTCAAAATTGTCTTCTCTTTCTCTTGGGGGAGCTTGTTCTTCTTCTTCGGCATGTGAAGAACTTGGAACTTGGACCACAGCAATGTCTTCCATTTCTTTTTCCTTCCAGTTTCAGGCTGCTTTTTCATCAAAAATAACATCTCTATTGACAATCAACTTGTTAGTATTGACATTAAATAATCTATAGCCTTTAGTTTCAAGACTATATCCAAGAAAAATACATTTTTTCACTTTTTTTCATCAAGTTTTGTCCTTTTTTCAACTGGTACATGGGCATAACAAACACACCCAAAATTTTTGAAATGACTTACAGAAGGCTTTGCTCCGCTCCAAGCTTCAATTGGTGTCATATTTCTCACTGCTTTTGTTGGACACCTATTGAGGATGTACACAGCTGTATTAACAGCTTCAGCCCAAAATTTCTTTGGCAGATGCTTCTCGTCTATCATTGATCTAGCCATCTCCACAATTGTTCTATTTTTCCGCTCCGAAACTCCATTCTGTTGCGGATTATAACCAGCTGTGAGTTGCTTCCAAATACCCTCATCTTTGCAATATTCTTCAAACTCGCGAGAAGTATATTCTCATCCACGATCACTTCGAATGGTCTTTATGGCACAACCACTTTGTTTTTCCACAAGTGCTTTAAATCTTTTAAACACCAGGAAAGTTTCTGACTTCTCACTCAAAAAATAAACCCAAGTCATTCTTGAAAAATCGTCAATAAAAGTCAAAAAGTACCTTTGTTTGCCCAAAGACAATGTCTTCATTGCTCCACATATATCTGTATGGACAAGTTCCAATGGTCTCCTTGCTCTCCACGACTTTTCTATCGGAAATGGCCTTTTTTGATGCTTCCCCATTATGCAACTTTCACACGGATCCATCTTTGATTGAATCTCCGGAAGGCCGCTCACCATGTTCTTTTTCTTGAGAAGCTTCAATCCTTGAAAATTTAAATGGCAAAATCTTTTGTGCCAAAGCCAAGAGTCATCAACAACTTCTGACTTGAATGCATTGTAGTGAAAATGAATAGGAAAATTCCTATTACTCTCCATCTTCACCTCAGCAATGGGATTATTCAGGTTCTTCTTGTCAAATATTTTACATGCACTATCTTTGAAAACAAGATGATAGCCATGCTCCAACAACTGACCAACACTTAACAAATTCTCTTTTAAATCTGGAACCAAGAGGACATCATGAATGTACTTGAGACCTCTTTTGGTATTAACACCAATGGTACCTTTACCTTTAACATCAACAACAGCCCCATTACCCATTGCGACCTTCGACTTGACTTCAGTATCTAAGTTGACAAAAACTTCTTCATTTCTACACATATGATTACTACAACCACTATCTAGATACCAAACATTCTCCTTTTCATGACGGGCTGACTGGCATGCATAAAATAATTTTTCTTCTTTTCTTTCCTCTTGCTTTTCAGAAAAATTAGCATTTTCCATTTTCTTAAATCTACAATCTTTCTCAATATGCCCAAATCTATTACAAAAATGACATTGGGGTTTTCCTTTAAACCAACATTTTTCAGCAGTATGACTAGTCTTTTTGCACACATTGCAGAAGAATTTTGATTTAAAAGAAGTCGTACCTTTCTCATTATTCCCCCAGCTTTTATTCTCCGAACCTTCATCTTTCTTCTTCCTCCAATCCTGCTTCTTTTGGTCTTGACTATTGCCTCCCTTTTTTGAGTCTTCTTGTTGTTTCACCAGTTTTGCCTTGGATTGAAATGCATTCTTGCTCGACTTTTCGGCCTGCTTGAATCTTCTCTTCTCATGAGCTTTAAGAGAACCCATCAAATCTTTGACAGACAAAGTGGTGAGATCCTTCGTCTCTTCAATCACAGCAACAATATATTCATACTTATCTGTCAAACTAATTAAAATTTTCTCCACTACTTGCTGATCACTAACAGCTTCACCATAAGTTCTCATTTGATTAACAATCTCCATAGCTCGAGTATGAAAATCTTGAACATTTTCAGAATCTTTCATCTTTAAATTCTGAAAATCTCTTTTAAGAGATTGAAGATTGATACTCCGTACCTTCTCATCACCATGAAATTCAGCTTCAAGAATATCCCAGGCTTCTTTGGCGGTTTCCGCTCTTGAAATCCTTGAAAAAAGGGACCTTGAAATACCCATCTGAATCTTATTCAACGCACTTGCATCTTTGCATCTTATGACTTCAAGTGCCTTTTTTTGTTCTTGTGAAAGTCCATTCTCGTTCTCCGGTTCATTAAAGCCATCTTCAACAATACTCCATAAGTTTTCTGCTCGCAAAACGGTCTTCATTTTTGTCTTCCAATGGTCATAATCTTCTCCATCAAAAAATGGAAGAAGAGTGTTTGTGGAGGAAGAACTTTGAATAAAAGCCATATTTCAACCCCAGAGTAGATCGAAACAAGGCTCTGATATCAATTTGTAGGAAACAATTTTTAATTTGAAAGAAAACAATATGAACTCAGAATTGGTTATTGCTTTTCTGATTGATCTTCCAAGAGATGACTCTAGAATACATTAATTAAGAGACTTATCTAGACTAATTAATTAAGACTTTATCTAGACAGTAGGACTAGAATGTTCATGAACTAAAATGAAACATGGTTCATGAACTAGATAAATGAACAATGTATGAGAAAGTGCATTAACTTCCAACATGGTTAATTGTGATGTGAGTGCCACTACGAGGATAGACACTCTCAAATCAAACTCAGCCTATGTCCTAGCTACTTGGGGTGGAATACAAATACTTTTTGCCAATCATGCCATTCTTTCATACCAAAAAAAGGACTCCAAACTTTTACAAAGACAAATAGAGTATACTCCCTCCGTCCCACTTCACTTGATACTGATTTCCATTTTGGTCCGTCACACTTCACTTGATACTATCGAAAATGGAAAGTTTTTATACTCACAACAACAATCAAATTACTATTCCTCCCACTCATTCTCTCTACTACTTTACTTTTTCTACTCACAACATCTCCTTTCACTAATTCTATCTCCAACTTTTCCTTAATTCTTGTGTCCAAGATTTTGGTATCAAGTGAAGTGGTACGGAGAGAGTATAATATATATATATATATATATATATATATATATATATATATATATATATATATATATATATATATATATATATATATATATATATATATATATATATATATATATACATGTTTTGCCATTCTAGGTGTTCCACTCGAAATAGGATAATCCCAAAATATACATGTTTGTTCACACTCAAAACTATTTTTCACTCATTTTTTACTACCCCATATATATATGGTCTTACTCCAATGAGAATCAATCAAAATGAGAATCATGAGAACCAACTACAACCATTAAATTAAGACAAATCAAGGGTTTAGATTAGAAATTACTAGGATAGACGTGTTGGCATTTTTCCAATTAATAGGATAGACAAGGGTGTAGTTGTAGAATGTCATTTGACCTTACAAATTGAAAATCTGCCACGTCATCATCCAAATTTCCCTCAAATTTCAAAATTAAATATCTTAATATCTATAAGTCGAAAAAATAATCAAGAACACTGTTTTTCTTGTCTTAACGAGGCGAATCAAACCACATCCCTGAAAATAAGGTTTTGAAAAAAGAATGTTGAACAACAATGAAATTCTTAAAATACACTTGTATTCAGTAGCTACTGAATCCATATATATTTTTAAACATTGCACTTGGATTCAGTAGCTACTGAATCCATGTGTGTTTTGAACATTACACATAGATTCAGTAGCTATTTAGCTACTGAATCCATGTGTATTTTGAATATTGCATATGGATTCAATAGCTAGTTAGCTACTAAATCCATGTGTATTTTTGAACATTACATTTGGATTAAGTACCTAGTTAGCTACCGAATCCAAGTGTATTTTTGAACAGTGCGCTTGGATTCATTAGCTACTTAGCTACTAAATCCATATATATTTTAAACATTGCATTCAGTAGCTAGTTAGCTACTGAATCTATGTGTATTTTGAACATTTCACATGGATTCAATAGTTAGATAGCTACTGAATCCATGTGTCTTTTAAACATTACACATCGATTCAGTATCTACTTAACTACTAAATCCATGTGTATTTTTGAACATTGCACTTGGATTCAGTAGTTACTTAGCTACTGTATCCATGTGTATTTTGAACATTCCACATGGATTCAGTAGCTAATTAAATACTAAATCCATGTATATTTTTGAACATTTCACTTGGATTCAGTAGCGACTTAGATACTGAATCCATGTGTATTTTTGAGCATTACACTTGAATTCAGTAGATACTTAACTACTGAAACCATGTATATTTTGAACATTACACATGGATTCAGTAACTAGTTAGCTACTAAATCCATGTGTATTTTTGAACATTGCACTTGGATTCAGTATCTAGTTAGCTACTGAATCAATGTGTATTTTTTAACATTGCACTTGGATTTAGTACCTACTTCGCTACTGAATCCATGTGTATTTTGAACATTGCATTCAATAGCTACTTAACTACTGAATTCATGTGTATTTTTTAACACTGCACTTGAATTCAGTAGCTACTGAATCCATGTATATTTTGAACATTGTACATGAATTCAGTAGCTAAATAGCTATTGAATCCATATATATTTTGAACATCCACATATATTCAGTAGCTAATTAACTATTAAATCCATGTGTAGTTTTTATGAATCCAAGTACAATGTTCAAAATACACTTGGATTCAGTAACTACTAAGGAATCCAAGTGTATTTTGAGAATTTATTTGTTTTTCAACATTTTTTTCAAAACCCTATTTTTCGGGATGTAATCTGATTCGCCTCTTCAAGACGAGAAAAACAGTGTTCTCAGATTTTTTTTCAACTTATAGATTTTGAGATATTTAATTTTAAAATTTTAGAAAAATTTGGATGATGACATGGCAGGTTTTGAAAAGTAACGGTTAAATGACATTCTACCCCCGACTTACACAAACACTACAAAAATGCCACCGTTTTTTATAAAATGACATGTAATCTCAACCATTAATTTATCTTAATCCAATGGTTGTGGTTGGTTCCCATGGTTCTCGTTTTAAATAGGTTCTCATTTTAGCACCCTCATATATATATATATATATATATATATATATATATATATATATATATATATATATATATATATATATATATATATATATATATATATATATATATATATATATATATATATGTAAGTACCCAAATCTGGATCGTCAAAATCCGTTAGAAGTTAACCGGAATTCGTTAACTGGCCCGCTCCAGGTTAACCGAAACCCGTTAAGCTCCCCGTTCCCAAGCCAACGAGATGTCTCGGGACTGTCCCGTGCATCAAAACGTCAAAGCGTACTCAACACACGTCGTTGCACGTAAAAGTACGGCTTTCAATGAAAAACGCAATTTTCGGCACTTTCCGGGGGCATTTCGGACATTTTCCGGACAATTATTTTAAAAATGAACAAAATCGGGAACAATGGCACGAACTCCCACGAGCCTGGTGAGTCATGAGACACGTGGCTTGCATGCCACAGCTCCCTAGTCACCTTTCAATCAAATTCAGAGTGAAAAGACAAAAATACCCCTGGTATACAGTCTCAGTCCTGCCGAACTCATTTGCAGAAAATCCAGAATTGCCAACAAGTCCCTCCAAATTCCAAAGTTTCACAAAACCCCCTGGTTTTCACCCTCAGTCCGTCCAGACTGATCCTGAAATTTTACCTATAAATACAGAGGCTGTCAAAGCCATTTGGAACAACAAAAAATCACCCCTTTCACCCAAAAGCCACGGCCCAACTGAGTTTCACCCCTTCCCGAGCCCCCGTTTCGCCTCGATTCGTGTGAAAACTTTGTATTTCGATCAAATACAACCCCCGCCACCTCGAAACACCATTCCAAACACACTTTCGTATCCCGTATACGCCCCCCGAGCCAAAGGAGCCGACCCTAGCCATAGGTAGCTCCCTCTCTCTTTAAACTCTCGTTCCGTCTCGGTTTACGTGCCAGTCGCTATAACCGTTTCGGACGAATGTTGTTGAAATGTAGACGTCATCGTCTAACGGGGTTCGATACGTTTTAGTCCGCGATCCTCTTCTCTTCCCGTAAGAGAAGTAATCTCGGGTTAAAACGGCGTTCCGGCCCCGTTTCGTTTACTTTTATGTCATTTACCAATTCCGGATCGTTTGATCCGTCGATCGTCATTTACTTTCCATGTCATTTACAAATTCTGGATTGTTTGATCTGTCGAACGTCCTTTACTTTCGTGCAACTTTACAATTTTGAGCCGTTTGGCTCGTCGATCGTACTTTACAATTCCGGGTCGTTTGATTCCTTTGATACCGCACTTTAAATACTGTCATTTACAAAGTCCGACCCGTTTGGATCGTGATAGTATTTAATTTTCAAAGTCCGAGTCGCAACCCGATTCGTTGATCGCATATCATTTAATGCCTTTTTCCCGTAAAAATGCTAACAATGTAATGCCCGGTTCAAAACCGGAGTTCGACCTTCGAACTCTCTTTCAAAACGCGCGAAATGACGTTTGGCATCCAAACGCTCATTTTCAAACTTAAAAGCCCCCATTTGACACTCAAAATTATTTAATACATTTTTCCCGTAAGACCTTCGAACTCTCTTTCAAAACGCGCGAAATGACGTTTGGCATCCAAACGCTCATCTTCAAATTCAAAATCCGACGTTTGACATTCAAACGCTCTTTTCTTAAAAGTCAACATTTGACACTTAAGATAAACAGTTAAAATCAGCATTTGCGCCACTTTTCCTAAAAACCTCTAAAACAGACGTTTGTCATTCAAACGCTCGCCTTTTCAAACAAGATCCCCTAATCAACGTTTGACATTCAAACCAAGATTAAGCTTGTCATTCAAGACCCCATTTCAAAAATACAAACACACACACACGCACACGATTTCGAGAAAGGTAGAAAGACTCGTCATACGAGGCGTTTCGGGTGATCTCAATATACTCTTCCCGAAACGTAACGTGACCTCCGAACCTAACAATATCTGTTACTAAAAAGCTTTTTACTCGTTTTTGCTACCAATAAAAATGACCCCTCGTTTTCAAAGCCTTTTCCTAAGTTTTTGCTACCAATAAAAACGACACCTTTTTCAACCAACAACCGTTTCTCAACGTTTGGGCTCAAAATACAAAAACCGCGTGGCGACTCCTCTCCTTCCCGAAAAGCGAGGTCTCAGACACCAACCCTCCGCGAAAGACAACCGCGTTTTCTCCACCGCCGCGCGAAAATCCCGGGTAATTTCAGTTGGCGACTCCGCTGGGGACTTGGATACTTTTTTCAAAACTACCGTCGTTTTCAAAAAAGCCTTCCGTGGGTCAAACTTTCGTTTACCCTTCCTCGTTTTCGTGTGCGTAGGTTACTTTAAACCTCGAACGGTTTTTTCAAAGGCATTACATTATCGTCTTTTCAAAATCGTAACATGTTCGTGCATTCCCGTTCATATTTGATTTTCATGCTATATTTTGAATTGCGCATAAAATTCTTTAAGACACATTCTGAAAAATCTCTGTTTTACTCAGAAAAAGAATTTTAGTGACCGCACACTACTCGCACTTGTTGCCTCGGTACACCGCACTTCACGCGCACTTACTGCCTCGGTACACTGCACACTACGACCCGTAACCCGGGATGACCGTTCAGTTGCAACTCGGTTGGTCTGCCAGACACCTTTCGAGTGCGCACGGGGTCGTCTCAAACAGCCCATCCTAGCCCGTGTAAGCCATGCACTCTTTCTGTCACAATTCGTCCGAGACCCCGGTTGGTTTTTGACTTAGTACGTGTCATAAAGGCCAAGTGTATGTTTTTACGCCGGGTTCCGTCACGAGTCAAGCTCGAGAGGTTGAGACCAAAGGTCATTCCTGACCCGAAGTCTTGAGCTTTTCAGCCTTGACTTTGACGCGGAGCTCTGCCGAAAAATATACCCGAAGGTTCAATGTGACACCGTGTCACCAAACCCTCACCGTATGCACCGTGCCAGCCACAACGTAGCCAACGCCAAAAGCTAAGGCCCCTCGCGCAAGCGAGTCAGGAGAGGTCATGCCGAAATTTTGGCACGATCCCCGCCTTAACTTAAGGACGTTGACTTCGACTGTGGCCCGTGCGTCACATACGTTGGAAGTTTGCATGATCAGCTAGCCTTAAGTTCACTTTTTCCTTTGTCGGTGGAACTCGCTTGCCTTATGGGACCTCGCTCGGGATAGTCCGTCCCGAGAAGATGATCTACAAATGGAAATTAGGCTTATAAACGTAGTGACGAGATCCACCGATTAGAGCTTTAGGTTAGTTGCGAAAAAGAAGACACGCTCTTTTCCAACCGATTAGGACTCTGAGAAAATGCGTTTTAAGTAAAACTTAATCTGTAACTGCACATTGCACAAGCTTAAAACCTTGAGCCAAATACCCTTTTCCGAAGCCTAAACCCCGCTCGTTTCCTCGCAATGAGCGTAAAGTAGTTCAGATTTCCGGCCGCCGCCGTAATCACTGCTATGGCAACAGAAGACGCTTCTTCGGTTCCCGCCTCCTCAGCTGATATCCGACATGTCTAGCTCACCGAGAAATCGTGACGGGGACGGACCCCCGCCACCTGAATGTATATGACTTTGGAAGAAGCCATCCGGGCTTGTGAGGTTCACAAGTGGCGTAAAGAAGATCAGAATTTCGTGGTACAAATTTTCCTTCGAATGAGCGAGGTATAGCAGCCTATCCCCTGGGCCGACGATACTTTCGTCCCGGGTCGAGGACGACGATTCCCCGAAACCAGCTCCTCAAACCTTCAACCAGGTTCCTCCCCGCCAACTTACGGATGCCTTCGAACCAAGGAAACACCGACCTAGGCTCCACGTTGCCACCTCTCAGTGGCAACCCCGTCATATATGGCCAAGCCGCTACTCCCATCACTCAATACCACCGGGCCAGACCGCATTGGACCATCTCAAACAGATGCCAATATCCTTCAATACCCTCCTGGGTTCATCCCATTGCCTATACACGAATCCTAAAACACCGGGGACAAACCCCGATACAGTCCAGAAAAGGCCCCCATATATCCACATATATCAAGCCTTCCACCTCCAATCACTACCGCACACATGGTAGCACCGCGCCGAGCCTCAAAGTCCACCACTGTGACCCAACCATGTACTGGATGGTCGAATGCATGAAAGACCTGGAAGCCACCATGAGCATCTCAAAGCAAGAAACGCCAAATCCACGTATCCGGAATGGTCACGCTCTCCCCGCCAAGTTCGAATGCCGAGAGATGGACCGATTCGACGGAATCGAATGTCCTCAAACGCATGTCGACACCTACGTTCTCGGCATGAGAGCGAAAGGAGCAACCCTCCAAAGAAATGGCCGACCACTTCCAAAGATACGCTCAAAAGTTCGGCGATTACGATGGTTCCTAAGGGTCAAGCTCGCGGATCGCCACACGTGGATCGATCGCAACATCTTCCTAGAGCGGTCATACAGATCCAACTTAGAGTGGGAAACGAGTCGTGAGGACTTAATCACCACCGAGCGAAGCGATGAAAGCGTCGGAGAATTCTACAAGAGGTGGAGTTCGAAACTCTCCGAGATCATGGAGCCACTCTCCAAGGATGAATAGGATGCGGATCTTTAAGTCCTTCTTAAGACCGTCCATCGTAACTCTCATCATCATCATTTCTTCCTGCATCTCCGGCCATGGTCAATGCCGGCTCACGCTTCGAGAATTATCTCGAGGAGAAATTGGCTACCGTACGCCCATACGTATACCGATCGCCAGCCGCATTCAATCCCGCACCGGCCCCGCAAAGGGAAAGATACGTCCGTCAACTACATCCATCGTGACAGCCTGGGCAACAAACCCTACCACAAAGCAACAATTCCACTCCGAAGCGCCGCCGTACACTTCGACAAGTGGACATGCCGCCGAGCAAAGATGCCGGAAGTGGTTAATCAAGCGAAGGTCTCCTTAAACCCGCTGCAAATTACAAACCCAAGAATCCCGTAGTCAACGCCGACAAGAGCAAGTACCGCGCCTTCCATCATTATCACGGCCATACTCACCGACAGAATCGCGTGGGGTTACGGTACGAAATTCAACTCTGATAGAGGAAGGAAAATTGGAGCGCCCCGTGGCCAAATACGGGGCCGGAAACCCTTTTCCAAAACAACAACAAGCAGTGAATTCCATTGAATGGGAGCCAAAGAAGATTGCCGCAGAGCTGCTCCGCCCTCTTCCAAACTGCATTCCTCCTCATCTAATGTCCACATCAGCACTACGAGCAGGCAGGGATCGTCTCCGCCTGTGCTCGCGAGTACGAGTCCCAAGACAATGGTCAGAGCAATCCTCCTCGAGAAAACAGAAGAAGAAGTCCTCTCAATCGTAAACCGAGAGAAAGATACGAAGCCGGAGACACCGCCAAAGCCGTGGGTACACTCAGAGAGCCATCCGGTGAGGTTCGACTACTACGTACTCTACCTCCATCCAGTTTCCCCTTCCTCCTGTGCCATGCAAACTTTAGAGCAGACAAAGTGTGTGGGAAAGCCGAAAAGTCCTCGCCGACACCAGAGTTCAGCTCTTTGGACACCGGAATACCTCGCATTTTGACAATCTCACCGCCGCCAGAAACCTAAACCCCGCGGATCGCGCCAAGGTTCAATTTGTCCTAACCTGCAGCACGACGGCCAAGCAAAGGAAGATCAAAGTCACTTGGCACTCGCACTCGATCAACGAGCTAACTGGCAAGGGCGGCAACCGCCACAAACAAACTCTCTAACACAATCCCGAGGCTCCAAAGAAAGGCTTTACCTCGCAAGAGGAAAACAGAAACAGATGGCTTGACGACTCTCCTTCTCCCTGATAGATCGATGAGATCTATGATTCCCCGACTCCAGTATGGCGTATGACATCACTTTCTCGTGACGAAGCACCTACCAAGAGATGCCTCGGGGCACAAAATGAAGCTCGTACATCACTCTCAAGCTCAACACCATATCACTCTTCCTGAGTATTAGTAGACAACCGGGTCATCCGTTAACGTCCTCCCTCTCAAAGATGACGCGAGCCCTACAGTATCAACGAAAGCTCACTGACACCGATATCATTAACCCGACTATCAAGGCTCTCACGACAAAGACGCCTGCCCCATCCCGGGACTCGTGACTCGGGAACTCGGGTTCAAACTCCAAATGGTGCAAGAAAATTTCACGTGATGGACATTCCATCCGAATTCCGCGCGCCTTGGGACGCCCGGCTACATCACATTTAAAGCCATAGCAGCTTCCACTCTCCATCAAACAAATGCGGCTAAGTTCATTAACCTGCTAGGAGATCTTGAAGTCATCGGGAGGGGACATTTTTCTCATAGGAAACGAAGTTCGTAAACAATGTACCAATCGTGTTCGCAGCCTGTGCACTGTGGCTACTTCCCTTCAAATCGACCAAGTGGACTATCGGGCAAATCTCATCGAATCCCTCGTAGTCCAGAATATGCTAACTATGTCAATGTCCTCGAGCAAAGGGCACTCTCGCAGCTTGATACATCAATCTCAACCGCTCATTTCCAACACTTGGAGGCAGCACTCGAAAGAAACACTGAAAGCATCGCCATAATGCGGGCACATAAAATCCCCCCTGTCTCCGATCGGAGATTCTGTCGCATCCTTCAATCCTACTCTCCTGCTCCTCTGTGTGCGAGGAAATCTTCCCCGATAAAGGTCAACAAGCATCGCTTGTCACACTTGCCGTGATGAATGTAATGGCGCCGACTGGGATGTCCTCCACTCGAGGAACTACCCGCCATTAACCCCTTTTCTCCAAATAAGCGGCAATGATGTTTTCCTAGTAGCTCAATAAATAATGGGCCAAGAAAGGTTCAGATCGTGGAGGCGTCCCTTTGGCGGCCGGGGTGAAGCAGTCCGTCGACGACGACGCATTTAATCCGACTCTCCTGGAGTCGAGGACGCGGCAGATCCACTGGGCAGATCCCCAGCATTCACATGCCTGGCTCGAGGATGCCAATCCCGCTCTCCGACTTCAAGTCACCTACGAGACAAGGGCTCTAACACCATGGAGATTGTCACAGCTCAACGTCCAAGACAGTGCAGCTATCCGACAATTGGAAATAACCTGGTTGACAACGACAAAAGAACCCTCTCGATCAAGTGATCGACGACGACTTCGTCAACATCATCTATTCGTATATCTCCGAACGATACCAAGAACACATCCGGTCCTTATTATCGTATTCTCCCGCAATCAAAAAGTTACCCTCGACGCATTTAGCCTCATTGCTGGTAAAAGAGAATGGCTTACGGCCAATCGAGCTCGTAGCTCATCATCACTTCCGACTACCACCATCAGCAGCGGCAACCTAGCCCGCATTGCTGTGGCTCAAGCTTAAAGCCACAAGCGCCGCTTAAGGCTATGGAAGTGTCAGGCCAAGGAGACAAAGCTCACCTCAAGCTACAAACTCGATCAACCTTTCTGAACGCCTCCGTAGCCACCCCGAAAACATCCGTGAGAGTCTTCCCGTGAAGACAGAGCCGCCTTCTCTGCGACGAAGGGAATGACCACCCTCAAGATCAACATGCTCAAGTTCAATTCTCGCCTCCCAACATCACGGCCACTGATTCGCATTATCCCGCCAAAGAACCGCTTAGCTCGCTGAGTAGACTGGGCGATCCAAACGAGATCACTGAGACTATCAACATCGCAGAACCCTAACACCCCCAAAGGTTCAATCAAACATATATGGGCGAACTTCTTGGTAACCGAGATCAAGGGAAGGCTCTTAATGCATGGAATGTCCTGCACTCGACTTCCTTTGTCAACATAATCCAAGTTGTTTCCACCATTCAAACGATTTGGATGTGATCACAAAGCCTCTAGACACTAATCGACGGCGCGCACTCTACTTCTGAGACCAAGTAGCACCCACAAGGAAAGCCCTCATGGAACTAGCCACGTTAGAGAACACCTCGGGACGAAAACCAAGCTCAAAAGACTCCATATGGACCAAGCCCTTAAAGTGTCACAAGCAATGCATTCAGTAAAGCTGGGAGGCCACCTTTGCACTCAGCTTCGACCTCAAGGTTTTTTGCTTCATGGCAACTTCCGACTAGCCCGCCCGTTCTCATCCAACCCCTCTCGCTTGCAGAGCAGGGAGGGCGGCCAACTGAACCCGACGACCTAGGAGAAGGAATGACAGGCAAATAGAAAGCAAATATCAAGCACTTATCTCCCGAGAAAAGCAAGTTCTTCAAGTGAAAGCGTTTTACAACGAAGACGAGTGAAAAACCATTCTCTTCCAAGCCGGCAATTAAGTCAACAAAACCTAATCCCAAGTGGTCCTCTTTGGAGGATGGGGACGGATCATTTCCGCACTCAAACCAAAAAAGCACTCAACCGAGGGAGGAAGGTCTCATTCAAAAGGAAAAGAAGATAGGAAATACATCTCCAACAACCGCCAGAGGAGATTCCACATGGTCTGCGGCATTCAAAGCTACGTAAACGATCAACCGGGGACAAAGAACCGGGCCATACGGGCAAGATGTTCGGGAAGCCAGTACTCACCTTTTTGACATACCCGCCACTCGGGATAAAGCAAGGAGGGAAAGCTCTCCCGACGGAGGGGTTTATCTAGACCGCCGCACGTTAGCTCTGAAGGAAGCCACTCAGCTATTCTCACGGGAAGAAACGCAG